>CM038682.1:538419374-538777516 GCA_021605205.1 Aegilops longissima
CATGCATTTTAGTTTTTTTTTATAGTTTTAGATATAGAAAAAAGTGAAGGAATTTGATATATAAATGTTAGATGCATGTTTTTTTTAGGTTTTTATACTTTTAGTTATAGAAATGTTAGATGAATTTTAGATATATAAATGTTAATTAGATATATAAATGCTAATTAGAAATGTTATATTTTTAGTTTTTTATACGTGAACGATGTCCGGCCCGCATCCTCGCCTCGACCCGTTCGCGACGACGTCCTGCTTCAGAGGAGCCATGTCCGAGACTGGGCTCCGCCGGGCTGGCACTGGGAGGTGCTACCTTCAGGGGCGTGCCGCTTGGCGAGGAACCCGGCCCCGAGTCCCATCGTCGACCCAAAGCTCCTTTGGTGGCTTTCGCGTGGGCCACTTTCGGTGCGGAGGGAGCCGGCCCCGTCGGAGGTGGTACGTCGCCGTGTCAGGGAGGAGGACGAGCACGTCTGTCACTACATGGCTGCTATGGACGTCAGGTTCTCCAATACCTGGTAGGTTCTTCAGGGATCTCACCCGAGCTATGATCCTGTGATGGTTCCTTCTCTTTGGGTGTCCACCGCCCGTGCCTCAGGAACCGCGAGTGAACTAGATTATTCGATCTATATTAGCTAGCTAGCTAGTGATGTATTCGATATATAATATTCGAGATGATGTAATTGAGATTATATATATTATTCGATAATATTCGAGACGATGTAATGGAGATTATATTCGATGATGCATATTATCTACTATGATTCAGTTTTATCTTTCGAGATGCATATATATTATCTACTATTATTTGAGATGCGTACTAAATTATTTTATATTTCTTCTGGATTAGTTAAATAAAAGCTATGGCGGATAATACCGGCAGAGAAGGAGAAGAGGCCCTGTTCGAGATCATACGCTCCCCTCGCTGGCCAGATGATCAGAATGAAGAAGATGACGGCTCCCAATATCTGAACAATACCGGGGAGGGTGATATGATATTCGATCAAGACGACCGAATTGATGAAGTCCAGAACTATGATTATGATGACAAAGTAAATGTTGATCTTGAAATAATAGAGACCGGCGAGGTATATTTATATAAGCAGGCATCTGGTGATCATCACATGTTTTAAATGATTTGAAGATATATTGACGAATCGATCTTTCTTCTTTCAGCCCTCCGGATCGAACAAATCTTGTACAGGCAGCAGGACAGTGCGAGGCCCGGCCAAAAAGTTGAAGGAGGGCGTAAAGTACAACATCGATGCCATCAAACCTAATGGCGAACCAAGTGAGCCTAAGAAGAATGCAGACAAGTTCGTTCGTCAGTGCGGAGTTCTTGTGAAGGACCAAATCCCGATCTCCATCTAAGATTGGAAAAAGCCAGGAAAGGAACGTCCAGATCTTACTTTTGTCGACCAAAGAGCAAAAGATCGGCTTTGGGAATCTCTCATGGAACATTTCACCCTACCAGATCATTTCACAGATGTAGATGTGCAAAAAGTCAAGGATGCTGCTCTTAGGAATATGGCAATTGCATTCAACACCCGCAAGAAAACTATATGGGCCAACTACGTCAAAGGAGGAAACAAGACTCCAGAATTCACGGGAACACTGGAGAAGCAAAGAGATCACTCGGCCGCTTTCGTGAAATTCAAGGAATCAGAATTATCTATGGAACGGTCGAGAATAAACAAGATCAATGCCGCAAAAAAGGAGCATTTCCATACGCTGGGGCCAGGTGGCTACGCGGTGGCCAGGCCTAAGTGGGATAAGTCTGAGCAACATATGCTGGATGCAGGGGTCACTCCAGTTACATTGAACTGGCCGGAAAGGTGTAGGACTTGGTTCTATGCCCATGGAGGGGAGTTGGACCCGAAGACATGCCAAGTTTTGAATAAGGCAAGTCTTAAAGGAGCCGACGACAAGTTACTTGATGCAATAGAAGAGGTTCGAACGGGGGTGTTCACGCCCAACAGAGAGAACGATGAGTTTACGCGTGCCCTGGAAATCCTGAACACCCGGGAAGAACACGAGGCAAAGGCGTTGTTCCATGGTATGAGGGGTTTGCGGACTGGAACGCCGACTACAGAAGCCGTGCGAGAAGGAAGCTAGAGGAGGAGCAGAGGAAGCAGGAAGCAGAACACCTTAAAGGCCTAGAATCAGCTCACGCGGAGTTGGCACTCCAATTGGGGAGGGAGCAGCAGCAGATTGACTCACTTAGCCAAGAAAGGGGGTCTCAACAGTGGCAGCAGCTAGCGGATGATCCAGCATTGGATAGCACCGTCCCATCCATGCCAAGAAGCAGCGTGGTTCCGCCCCGGGCGAGGCACTACTGGAAAGATAGCCCGTGGATGACATCATGGAGAACACTAATTGTGAGCTACACTTCAAAATGAAGAACATATCCATGAAGGTGGCGAATGCCGTTGTTTATACAAATCCCCCCGAAGCAACCTTCCATTGCAACCCGATTCTAGCTGGCTATGCTCGTGTCGTGCTTGATGAAGTGGTGGACAAATATTCGGGGCTAGAGCTTGACATTCCCGGAGGTGACGAGGAGCACACACTGGGAGAGGCCATACATTGTATCATCCTATGGAGAAAGGATTGCATCATCTTTCCAAGGCCACCGACACGCGTCACCCGACTCCTCCTCAAAGTCCGCCACCGCGTCAGCAGACTCCCGCTCCTCCAAGTCATCAGCCACCGCCTCAGCAGAGTCCTGCTCCTTCAAGTCCGCCAACACGTCAGGCCACTCCTACTCCAAGTATCCAGCACCGCGTCAGGCCACTCATCCTGCTCCAAGTCCGCCACCGCGTCAGCCCACTCCTCCTCCTCCAAGTCAGCCACGTCAGCCGTCTCCGCCGCCTCAGCAACAACGGAAGTGAGCCGCTGCAGCTATGGTGCGTAGCGGTACAAGTTGAGGTACATGAGGTAAAGGAGGAGGCAAGCGATTTCAATATGGTCCAAGCCTCACGCCTCTTTCGATGAGGTCTTACGACATGGCCGAGGAGGAAAACGAAGCCGAAGTGAAGGCCAAATTGGACGCCCATTTTGGACCGAAACGCCACCGCCGCCAAAGGAGAAAGTGCCTGAGGAGGTCGTTGACCACTTTATTCGTATAGCTAAAGCACCAGCTCCCAAGCCTGTTGACTCAGACTATGAGCGCCAAATCAGGAATGCACATGGAGCACAATAAAAGAAGGAGTCGATCTCGAGCTCAAGCCAAGCAGCTGCCAAAAAAAGCGGGAAAACCGTTCCCCAGTAGGGAGAACAGGCGGTGCAATCGATCTGTCCACTCATTGTACCAACACATGCGAGTATCGGCGCCGATCAGCTGGTAATAACCGACGAGCATAGAAGGCAGGCTGCAGAGCTCGGTATCACTGTTTATCAACTCCTAGAGATCGAGCCCATGGATACGCTTAGAGAGGAGGACATAAAATGGAAATATGTCAGTGTCAAACCTTTGGTCAAGCCTGAGGAGGTCAAGAAGCTCTCAACGAGAATGTATGAATTGCATCAATGGTACATGAAAATTGCCAAGACTACCAATCGAGATTCCCTCATGGTGAAAGTCAAGGAAGAGCATTACTTCAATGAGACAGCTCTGTCTGTTGAGTACACAGAACTGTTTCATTTATTCAATCAAGACGCACTTGACAAATCTATCGTCAGTTGCTATTGTCTATAAGTGATTTCTTTCTTTAATTTAAGTCTCAAGTTAGCTATAGTGCTCGTTGATCATTACCTGTAATTATCCTCACTATATTCTTTCTGTGGTATTATGCAGGATGAAGATGCTGATGTCTACTACACAACCTTCTTCTTGTAGACGTTGTTGGGCCTCCAAGTGCATAGGTTTGTAGGACAGTAGAAAATTTCCCTCAAGTGGATGACCTAAGGTTTATCAATCCGTGGGAGGCGTAGGATGAAGATGGTCTCTCTCAAACAACCCTGCAACCAAATAACAAAGAGTCTCTTGTGTCCCCAACGCACCCAATACAATGGTAAATTTTATAGGTGCACTAGTTCGGCGAAGAGATGGTGATACAAGTGCAATATGTATGATAGATATAGGTTTTTGTAATCTGAAAATATAAAAACAGCAAGGTATTGCATCAAGTGTTCTCATAGATGATAAAAGTGAGCACAAATGGTATTGCAATGCGTTGAAACAAGGCCTAGGGTTCATACTTTCACTAGTGCAAGTTCTCTCAACAATAATTACATAATTGGATCATATAACTATCCCTCAACATGCAATAAAGAGTCACTCCAAAGTCACTAATAGCGGAGAACAAATGAAGAGATCATTGTAGGCTAAGAAACCACCTAAAAGTTATCCTTTCTGATCTATCTATTCAAGAGTCCGTAGTAAAATAACACGAAGCTATTCTTTCCGTTCGATCTATCATAGAGTTCGTACTAGAATAACACCTTAAGACACAAAACAACCAAAACCCTAATGTCACCTAGATACTCCAATTTCACCTCAAGTATCCATGGGTATGATTATACGATATGCATCACACAATCTCAGATTCATCTATTCAACCAACACAAAGTACTTCAAAGAGTGCCCCAGAGTTTCAACCGGAGAGTCAAGACGAAAACGTGTGCCAACCCCTATGCATAAGTTCACAATGTTACGGAACCCGCAAGTTGATCACCAAAACATACATCAAGTAGATCACGTGAATATCCCATTGTCACCATAGATAAGCGCATGTGAGACATACATCAAGTGTTCTCAAATCCTTAAAGACTCAATCCGATAAGATTACTTCAAAGCAAAAACTCAATCCATTACAAGAGAGTAGAGGGGGAGAAACATCATAAGATCCAACTATAATAGCAAAGCTCGCGATACATCAAGATTGTGCCAAATCAAGAACACGAGAGAGAGAGAGAGAGAGAGAGAGAGAGAGAGAGAGAGAGAGAGAGAGAGAGAGAGATCAAACACATAGCTACTGGTACATACCCTCAGCCCCAAGGGTGAACTACTCCCTCCTTGTCATGGAGAGCGTCGGGATGATGAAGATGGCCACCGGTGAGGGATCCCCCCTCCGGCAAGGTGCCAGAACAGGGTCCCGATTGGTTTTTTGTGGCTACAGAGGCTTGCGGCTACGGAACTCCCAGTCTATTGTGTTCTCTGGTGTTTTTAGGGTATATGGACATATATAGGCGAAAGAAGTCGGTCAGGGGAGCCACGAGGGGCCCACGAGGGTTGGGGCGCGCCCAGGGGGGTAGGGCGCGCCTCCCTGCCTCGTGGAATCCTCGAAGCTTCCTTGACATCTACTCCAAGTCTCTTGGATTGCTTCTGTTCCAAAAATAACTCTCCCGAAGGTTTCATTCCGTTTGGACTCCGTTTGATATTCCTTTTCTTCGAAACACTGAAATAGGCAAGAAAACAACAATTTGGGCTGGGCCTCTGTTTAATAGGTTAGTCCCAAAAATAATATAAAAGTGTTTAGTGAAGCCCATAAACATCCAAAACAGATAATATAATAGCATGAATACTTCATAAATGATAGATACGTTGGAGACGTATCAGATGTATGAAATGAAAAAAGCTGGACGCTGTGGCATTGGGTTCATTGACCCAAATACCATTAATGAAGAGACATGTACATATGAATGGTATCGAGCAGACGTAGATAAAAACATGCTAGAGTTCTTGAACCGCCTCAATACCAATCGATATATACTACTTCCTTATAACTTCCAGTGAGTCACACTGTCTTGTACTACAAATTCTGTTTTTGCTTACTAGCTAGATGTTAATAAGTGTATAGGGTTTAGGGTAGTTTATGAGTGTTATGTACATTCCCGCTTAATTTATATACGCAAACGTATGCGCATGCAGTTACCACTGGATCTTGTTAGTCATTAAAGTTGAAGAAGGAAAAGTTGAAGTGCTAGACTCACTACTTAAAGAAGCTAGTGACTACTCAATCGTGAAGGGGATAGTCAACATGTAATTTAAATCATTATTGAACTATATGTCGGCTTGTTTAGTTCCTCATTTCCTGATATCCACTAATTAATAACTACTTTATTCATTTTCTTTGCCGACGGGCAGGGCTTTGGCAAAAGTTCATCAACACGGTTCCAGGCGAATGGAAACAAAAGTTGTATTGGTATCGACCCAGTAGAAAACAGGGCTTTGGTTCGCCAGAAAAGAGCATTAATCTAGGTTGCATTACGAACCGGGACTAATGTGAGCATTAGTCCCGGTTCGAGCGGCTAGGGCACCGTACAGGCATTAGTCCCGATTCAAATCGGACCTTTAGTCCCGGTTGGTGCCACGAACCGGGACTAAAGGGTGCGATGCCCATTAGTACCGGTTTGTGGCCTTTAGTCCTGGTTCGAGCCACCAACCGGGACAAATGGGGTTGAGGCATTAGTACCGGTTCGTGGCACAAACCGGTACTAAAGGTCAACCTTTAGTACCGGTTGGTGCCACGAACCGGTACTAATAGTGCAAATTTCAAATTCCCCGTGTATCGCCTTTTCAGCTTTGTTAAAAGCAAAAGAAAATGATAAAAACTTCAAAAGTTAAAATCCTTCGAGATGTAGTTATGTTACTAAATCTACTAGTTAGGAAAATTTAAAAACTTAAATTTGGACATGTTTTGCAAAAAGTGTAGGGAAAATGTAAAACGGCTATAACTTTTGCATACGATGTCAGAAAAAAAGTATAATATATCAAAATGTTCAACACAAAAATCTGCATCCGATATCAAAATGGAACAGTCAAAGAAGGAGTTCTTGCCTGTGTTGCAAGGTGTAAAGTTGAGTAAAGACTCAAAACCCGACCACGGCAGAAAATAGAAAGAGAATGAAAAGTCATTCCCTATGCCTCAGTCATAGGTTCTATAAAGTATGCTATGCTGTGTACTGGACCTATTGTGTACCTCACCATGAGTTTGGCAAGAGGGTACAATCTTGATCCGAGTGGATCACTGGACATCGGTCAAAATTATCCTTAGTGGAATAAGGATATATTTCTCAGTTATGGAGGTGACAAAAAGTTCGTCGTAAAGGGTTACGTCGATGCAAGCTTTGACACTGATCCGGATGACTCTAAGTATTAATCTGGATACATATTGAAAGTGGGAGCAATTAGCTAGAGTAGCTCCGTGCAGAGCATTGTAGACATAGAAATTTGCAAAATACATAAGGATCTGAATATGGCAGACCCGTTGACTAAACCTCTCTCACAAGTAAAACATGATCACACCTTAGTACTCTTTGGGGGTTAATCACATAGCGATGAGAACTAGATTATTGACTCTAGTAAACCCTTTGGGTGTTAGTCACATGGCGATGTGGACTAATCACATAAAGATGTGAACTATTGGTGTTAAATCACATGACGATGTGAACTATATTATTGACTCTAGTGCAAGTGGGAGACTGAAGGAAATATGCCCTAGAGGCAATAATAAAGTTGTTATTTATATTTCCTTATATCATGATAAATATTTATTATTCATGGTAGAATTGTATTAACTGAAAACTTAGTAATTGTGTGAATACATAGACAGAACAGAGTGTCCCTAGTATGCCTCTACTTGACTAGCTTGTTGATAAAAGATGATTAAGTTTCCTAACCATGGACATGTGTTGTCATTTGATTAACGGGATCAC
Organism: Aegilops longissima; assembly: GCA_021605205.1. Lineage (NCBI taxonomy): Eukaryota > Viridiplantae > Streptophyta > Magnoliopsida > Poales > Poaceae > Aegilops > Aegilops longissima. The sequence goes on from CM038682.1 coordinate 538,427,025, forward strand.
ATCATTAGAGAATGATGTGATGGAAAAGACCCATCCGTTAGCTTAGCATAATGATTGTTAAGTTTTATTGCTATTGCTTTCTTCATGACTTATACATATTCCTCTGAATATGAGATTATGCAACTCCCGAATACCGGAGGAACACCTTGTGTGCTATCAAACGTAACAACGTTACTGGGTGATTATAAAGATGCTCTACAGGTGTCTCCGAAGGTGTTTGTTGGGTTGGCATATATCAAGATCAGGATTTGTCACTCCGAGCGTGTCAGAGAGGTATCTCTGGGCCCTCTCGGTAATGCACATCACTATAAGCCTTGCAAGCAATGTGACTAATGAGTTAATTACAGGATGATGCATTACAGAACGAGCAAAGAGACTTTCCAGTAACGAGATTGAACTAGGTATGAGAATACCGACGATCGAATCTCAGGCAAGAACATACCGATGACAAAGGGAATTACGTATGTTGTCATAAGGTTCGACTAATAAAGATCTTCGTAGAATATGTAGGAGCCAATATGGGCATCCAGGTTCCGCCATTGGTTATTGACCGAAGAGGTGTCTCGGTCATGTCTACATAGTTCTAGAACCCGGAGGGTCTGCATGCTTAATGTTCGTTGACGATATAGTATTATATGAGTTATGCATATTGGTGACCGAATGTTGTTCGGAGTCCCGAATGAGATCACAGACATGCAGAGGAGCTCCGGAATGGTACGGAGGTTAAGATTCATATATTGGATGATATGGTTAGGCCAAGGGGTCAGGCCCACGGGGCTATAGGTCGGTGCAAAAGATAGTTTTGCGGAGGTCAGAGGCCAAACACCGGAGACCCTGGCGCCTGGCGTCTGGCCCTGGGCCAGAAGCCGAGGCCCATGGCGTCTGGGCCAGACGGCAAGGATTGTGGCGTTTGGACCTGGAGTCCGAGTGGGACTCTTGCCTTTCGGGCAAAACTGACTTTGAGGAGGCTTTTACTCCAAGTTTCGACCCCAGGGCTCAACATATAAATAGAGGGGCAGGGCTAGCACCCAATACACATCAAGTATCACCAAGCCGTGTGCCGGCAACCCCGTCCCCTCTAGTTTATCCTCCGTCATAGTTTTTTAGTGATTAGGCGAAGCCCTGCGGAGATTGTTCTTCCCCAACACCGTCACCACGCCGTCGTGCTGCCGGAACTCATCTACTACTTTGCCCCTCTAGCTGGATCAAGAAGGCGAGTACGTCATCGAGCTGAACATGTGCTTAACGCGGAGGTGCCGTACTTTCGGTACTTGATCAGGACGGATCATGAAGGTGTACGACTACATCAACCGCGTTGATAAACGCTCCCGCTTTGCGATCTTCGAGGGTATGAAGATGCTCTCCCCCTCTCGTTGCTATGCATCTCCTAGATAGATCTTGCGTGAGCGTAGGAAACTTTTTGAAATTGCATGCTACGTTCCCCAACAGTTTGGACCAAGCACGGAGAAAGAGGGGTTATGATGGAATACAATGAAGAAGGAGAGGATGACGACAGCTATCATGGCCATGGGTTCCCTGAATACGATGGTACAACAATGGGGGAAGAAGTTGAGCCGGCAATGCGGGAAGAAGCTGAAGAAGAGGCATTAGATGAGCCCGCTGATGATCTAGGTCAGGCCATTGCCGATGCAAAGAGAAACCGCGCAAGTGAAAAGGAGAAGAAGAAGTTGCAGCGCATGTTAGAGGATCACAAGAAATTGTTGTACCAAAATTGCGAAGCTGACAAGAAAAAGCTGGGCACCACACTGGAAGTGCTTCAATAGAAGGCAGAGAACGGTAGTGCCTCAAATTGTTGTACCCTAATCATAAAATTTCCTTTAGTACCGGTTGGTGTTACCAACCGGGACTAAAAGTGGACCTCCATGCAGCGGTCACGTGGAGGGCCTTTAGTCCCGGTTCGTATAAGACCCGGGACTAAAGGGGGGGCCTTTAGTAACAACCCTTTAGTCCCGGTTCCAGAACCGGGACTAAAGGCCCTTATGAACTGGGACAAATGACCCTTTTTCTACTAGTGGTAGTACTAGCTAGCTACCATTTCTTTAATTCTAGTTTCAATACCATCAATTATCATGCTTGATTAATTATTATCTGATTGAATTATATTCTCGTAAAGGCCATGAGGCAGGTGATACGTCTCCAACGTATCTATAATTTTCGATTGCTCCATGCTACTTTATCTATTGTTTTGGACTATAATGGGCTTTATTTTCCACTTTTATATTACTTTTGGGACTAACCTATTAACCGAAGGCCCAGCCCAGAATTGCTGTTTTTTTGCCTATTTCAGTGTTTCGAAGAAACAAAATATCAAACGGAGTCCAAACGGAATGAAACCTTCGGGAACGTGATATTCTCACTGAACGTGATCCAGCAGACTTCGACCCTACTCCAAGAAGTGCCAGAGGTGGTCACGAGGGTGGAGGGCGCGCCCCCTACCTCGTGGGCCCCCTAACGCTCCACCGACGTACTCCTTCCTCCTATATATACCTACGTACCCCCAACAGATCAGAAGAGGAGCCAAAAACCTAATTTCATCGCCATACCTTCCTGTATCCACGAGATCCCATCTTGGGGCCTGTTCCGGAGCTCCGCCGGAAGGGGCATCCACCACGGAGGGCTTCTACATCAACACCGTAGCCCCTCCGATGAAGTATGAGTAGTTTACTTCAGACCTTCGGGTCCATAGCTAGTAGCTAGATGGCTTCTTCTCTCTTTTTGGATCTCAATACAATGGTCTCCCCCTCTCTCGTGGAGATCTATTCGATGTAATCTTCTTTTTGCGGTGTGCTTGTTGAGACCGATGAATTGTGGGTTTATGATCCAGCTTATCTATGAATAATATTTGAATTTTCTCTGAATTCTTTTATGTATGATTGAGTTATCTTTGCAAGTCTCTTCGAATTATCCATTTGGTTTGGCCAACTAGATTGGTAGTTCTTGCAATGGGAGAAGTGCTTAGCTTTGGGTTCAATCTTGCGGTGTCCTTACCAAAGGATGTAAAGGGTTGCAAGGCACGTATTGTATTGTTGCCATCGAGGATAACAAGATGGGGTATTTATCATATTGCATGAATTTATTCCTCTACATCATGTCATCTTGCTTAAGGCGTTACTCTGTTTTTAACTTAATACTCTAGATGCATGCTGGATAGCGGTCGGTGAGTTTAGTAATAGTAGTTGATGCAGAATCATTTCGATCTACATGTCTCGGACGTGATGCCTATATACATGATTATACCTAGATAACCTCATAAATATGCTCAATTCTACCAATTGCTCAACAGTAATTTGTTCACCCACCATAGAAAATCTATGCTCTTGAGAGAAGCCACTAGTGAAACCTATGGCCCTCGGGTCTATTCTTATCATATCAATCTCCATCCCTTTTATACTTGCTTTGCTTTTACTTTTACTTTGCATCTTTATACCAAAAATACCAAAAATATTATCTCTATCAGATCTCACTCTCGTAAGTGACCGTGAAGGGATTGACAACCCCTAATCGTGTTGGTTGCGAGTAGCTATCGTTTTGTGCAGGTACGAGGGACTTGCGTGTGGCCTCCTACTGGATTGATACCTTGGTTCTCAAAAACTGAGGGAAATACTTACGCTACTATGCTGCATCATCCTCTCCTCTTCGGGGAAAACCAACGCAAGCTCAAGACGTAGCAAGAAGGATTTCTGGCGCCGTTGCCGGGGAGGTATACGCAAAAGTCAACATACCAAGTACCCATCACAATCCCTATCTCTCGCATTACAATATTTGCCATTTGCCTCTCGTTTTCCTCTCCCCCAGTTCACCCTTGCCGTTTTATTTGCCCTCTCTTTCCCAATCTCCTCCTCTTTTTTCCTTTGCCTTTTTTGTTTACTCGTGTGTTAGTTTGCTTGCTTGTCATCATGACTAGTCTCTTATCTTCTCTGCTATCTCCCGAGAATGAAGTTCTAAATTTTAAGCAAAGGGAGGGAGAAAATCTAAAAGACGCTTGGTATAGAATTTGCAGTGCTCAAAATAGATCTACCAGGAAGCAATCTACTTCAGTTCTTCTTCGTAATTTTTACGTAGGTGCTAATCCTTGGTATAGATATATCCTTGATACCATCACCGGAGGAATTTCCTGGGTAGCCATACTTTTGATCTTATAATGCTTTAATAGATTTATTTGGCTCACCACCTCTTTTAGTTAATGGAACTATGTTAACTTTGGAGCATGTTATGCAAAGGCTTGAAATTATTGAAAACAAAGTTGCTACCATTGAATCCATTGAAAATCTAGATAAAAAGATCCATAATCAAATCACTCGATACGGATCTAAGGTAGGAATGACTTCAAAAAATATTAAGGAGAAGGAACCCATGGTTAATGAGAAAATAAATCTAGATTCCACTTGAATCGATAAACTTGAGGGTATCATTACCAACTTGGGAACCGCTTTTTCTTCCGTAAAGAATACTCCTAGTCCTCCCACTAAAATTGCCAAGCTTATGTATGTTCCTAAAAATAAGGGTGAATCATCTAGTAAGGAAACTGCGGATCTTAAATCTATAAGTATTCATCCCGATCTTTTTACTATCATTAAGGAACCATTTGCTACAAATGAATTTTTCGATCTTGTGCCTAAAAGTTTGATAATTACTTAAAAGAAAGAAAATTATAAAGGAGGTAGATGCCTCATTGAAGAATTGCCTACAAAAGATGGCAATACCTAGATCTATCCTTACTTTTATGCCTAGCTAGGGGCGTTAAACGATAGCGCTTGTTGGGAGGCAACCCAATTTTATTTTGTGTTTTTTGTTTTTGCTTATGTTTAGAAATAAATAATCCATCTAGCCTCTGTTTAGATGTGGTTTTATCTTTTAATTAGTGTTTGTGCCAAGTTAAACCTATTAGATCTTCTTGGGATATAGTTATTTGATCTTGCTGTAATTTCCAGAATCTTTGCGATCAGTGCCCGAATTGTTAAAAATCACCAGAACGTGATAAAATGGTGATTCCAATTGCTGCTGATCAATAAACAAATTGTCCAGGTCTTCTAATTTTTTTAGAATTTTTTGGGTTCCAGAAGTTTGCGTTAGTTACAGATTACTACAGACTGTTCTGTTGTTGACAGATTCTGTTTTTCGTGTGTTGTTTGCTTATTTTGATGAATCTATGGCTAGTAAAATAGTTTATAATCCATAGAGAAGTTAGAGTACAGTAGGTTTAACACCAATATAAATAAAGAATGAGTTCATTACAATACCTTAAAGTAGTCTTTTATTTTCATTCTCTAACGGAGCTCACGAGATTTCTTTTGAGTTTTGTGTTGTGAAGTTTTCAAGTTTTGGGTGAATTCTTTTGATGGATTATGGAACAAGGAGTGGCAAGAGCCTAAGTTTGGGGATGACCATGGCACCCCCAAGATAATCCAAGGACACCAAAAAGTCAAAGCTTGGGGATGCCCCGGAAGGCATCCCTCTTTAAATCCACTTCCATCGGTAATTTACTTGGAGCTATATTTTTATTCACCCACATGATAAGTGTTTTGCTTGGAGCGTCTTGTATTATTTGCGTGTTTGCTTGTTAGTTTACCACAATCATCCTTGCTGTACACACCTTTTGAGAGAGCCATACATGAATTGAAACTTGATAGAATACTCTATGTGCTTCACTTATATCTTTGAGCTTGATAGTTTTGCTCTATATGCTTCACTTATATCTTTTGAGCGTGATAGTTTTTGCTCTAGTACTTCACTTAGATCTTTTAGAGCACGGTGGTGGATTTGTTTTAGAGAAACTTGATCTCTCATGCTTCACTTAGATTATTTTGAGAGTCGTTAATAGCATGGTAATTTGCTTAATGTTAATATACTTGGTATTCAAGATATGTGAAACTTTCTTTTGAGTGCGTTGAATACTAAGATAAGTTTGATGCTTGATAATTGTTTTGAGATATGGAGGTGATAATATCAAAGTCGTGCTAGTTGAGTAGTTGTGAATTTGAGAAATGCTTGTGTTGAAGTTAGCAAATCCCGTAGCATGCACGTATGGTTAAAGTTATGTAACAAATTTGAAACATGAAGTGTACCTGGCTTGTGCATCCTTATGAGTGGCGGTCGGGGATGAGCGATGGTCTTTTCCTACCAATCTATCCCCCTAGGAGCATGCGTGTAGTACTTTATTTTTGATGACTTCTAAATTTTTGCAATAAGTATATGAGTTCTTTTGACTAATGTTGAGTCCATGGATTATACACACTTTTACCTTTCCGCCTTTGCTAGCCTCTTGGCACCGTGCATTGCCCTTTCTCACCTTGAGAGTTGGTGCAAACTTAGCGGTGCATCAAACCCGTGATATGATCGCTCTATCACACATAAACCTCCTATATCTTCCTCAAAACAGCCACCATACCTACCTATCATGGCATTTCCATAGCCATTCCGAGATATATTGCCATGCAACTTTCCACCGTTCCGTTCATCATCATCATGACATACTTTACTTTTGTCATATTGCCATTGCATGATCATGTAGTTGACATCGTATTTGTGGCAAAGCCACCATGCATTATTTTTCATACATGTCACTCTTGATTCATTGCAACATCCCGATACACCGCCGGAGGCATTCATATAGAGTCATACCTTGTTCTAGTATCGAGTTGTAATCCTGATATTGTAATCAATAGATATGTGATGATCATCATTATTAGAGCATTGCCCAAAAAAAGAGAAAGGCCAAAAAAGAAAAAAAAGAAAGGCCCAAAAAAATAAAAATAAAAAGGGCAATGCTACTATCTCTTTTTCCACACTTGTGCTTCAAAGTAGCACCTTGTTCTTCATGTAGTGAGTCTCATATATTGTGCTTCAAAGTAGCGGCATGTTTTTCATGTAATGAGTCTCATAAGTTGTCTTGTTCATACTAGTGGGAATTTTTCATTATAGAACTTGGCTTGTATATTCCTATGATGGGCTTCCTCAAAATGCCCTAGGTCTTCATGAGCAAGCAAGTTGGATGCACACCCACTAGTTTTCTTTTGTTGAGCATTCATAGCTCTAGTGCATCCGTTGCATGGCAACCCCTGCTCCTCATGTTGACATCAATTGATGGGCATCTCCATAGCCCGTTGATTATCCTCGTCAATATGAGACTTTCTCCTTTTTTTGTCTTCTCCACACAATCCCCATCATCATATTCTATTCCACCCATAGTGCTATATCCATGGCTCACGCTCATGTATTGCGTGAAGGTTGAAAAAGTTTGAGATTATTTAAGTATGAAACAATTGCTTGGCTTGTCATCGGGGGTATAGAAGTTGGGAACATCTTTGTGTGACAAAAATGAAGCATAGCCTAACTATATGATTTTGTAGGGATGAACTTTCTTTTGCCATGCTATTTTGAGAAGACATGATTGCTTTGATTAGTACGCTTGAAGTATTATTATTTTTATGTCAATATGAACTTTTGTCTTGAATCTTTCGGATCTGAATACTCATACCATGATTAAGAAGATTTACATTGAAATTATGCCAAAGTATCACTCCGCATCAAAAATTCTCTTTTTATCATTTATCTACTCGAGGACAAGCAGGAATTAAGCTTGCGGATGCCTGATACGTCTCCAACGTATCTATAATTTTTTATTGCTCCATGCTACTTTATCTATTGTTTTGGACTATAATGGGCTTTATTTTCCACTTTTATATTACTTTTGGGACTAACCTATTAACCGGAAGCCTAGCCCAGAATTGCTGTTTTTTGCCTATTTTAGTGTTTCGAAGAAACAGAATATCAAACGGAGTCCAAACGGAATGAAACCTTGAGGAACGTGATCTTCTCACGAGCGTGATCCAGGAGACTTGGACCCTACTCCAAGAAGTGCCAGAGGCGGTCACGAGGGTGGAGGGCGCCCCCCTGGGCGCGCCCCCTACCTCGTGGGCCCCCTGGCTCTCCACCGACGTACTCCTTCCTCCTATATATACCTACGTACCCCCAACAGATCAGAAGAGGAGCCAAAAACCTAATTCCACCGCCGTACCTTCCTGTATCCACGAGATCCCATCTTGTGGCCTGTTCGAGCTCACGGGGGGGCATCCACCACGGAGGGCTTCTACATCAACACCATAGCCCCTCGGATGAAGTGTGAGTAGTTTACTTCAGACCTTCGGGTCCATAGCTAGTAGCTAGATGGCTTCTTCTCTCTTTTTGGATCTCAATACAAAGTTCGCCCCCTCTCTCGTGGAGATTTATTCGATGTAATCTTCTTTTTGCGGTGTGATTGTTGAGACCGATGAATTGTGGGTTTATGATCCAGCTTATCTATGAATAATATTTGAATCTTCTCTGAATTCTTTTATGTATGATTGAGTTATCTTTGCAAGTCTCTTCGAGTTATCCGTTTGGTTTGGCCAACTAGATTGGTAGTTCTTGCAATGGGAGAAGTGCTTAGCTTTGGGTTCAATCTTGCGGTGTCCTTACCCAGTGACAGAAAGGGTTGCAAGGCACGTATTGTATTGTTGACATCGAGGATAACAAGATGGGGTATTTATCATATTGCATGAATTTATTCCTCTACATCATGTCATCTTGCTTAAGGCGTTACTCTGTTTTTAACTTAATACTCAGATGCATGCTGGATAGCGGTCGATGAGTGGAGTAATAGTAGTAGATGCAGAATCGTTTCGATCTACTTGTCTCGGACGTGATGCCTATATACATGATCATACCTAGATAACCTCATAAATATGCTCAATTCTATCAATTGCTCAACAGTAATTTGTTCACCCACCGTAGAATATCTATGCTCTTGAGAGAAGCCACTAGTGAAACCTATGGCCCCCGGGTCTATTCTTATCATATCAATCTCCATCACTTTTATACTTGCTTTCCTTTTACTTTTACTTTACATCTTTATACCAAAAATACCAAAATATTATCTCTATCAGATCTCACTCTCGTAAGTGACCGTGAAGGGATTGACAACCCCTAATCGCGTTGGTTGCGAGTACCTATCGTTTTGTGCAGGTACGAGGGACTTGTGTGTGGCCTCCTACTGGATTGATACCTTGGTTCTCAAAAACTGAGGGAAATACTTACGCTACTGTGCGATCCTCTCCTCTTCGGGGAAAACCAATGCAAGCTCAAGACGTAGCAGCAGGCGCCAGGGACTGATTTATGTGCATACTACGTTTGCGAGAACATTCGCATGACGGCGTCCGAAAGGAGCACATCTTCTAGACAGCTATGGGTACGTCTGCCAGAACACTATTCACAATTTTTACATCATTATCGACATCTAATCACACAACTAATACATGCATATTGATACCCTTCTTAAAAGTTCAATGAGGTGCGGGATAAGCTCCTACCGGAGGATCGCGTACGAGCAATTCAAAAGGAAATAGCGGGATTTTTGCTCGACCAGGTCATAGATCCCAAAGGAGAATACTTTACCCACTACCGCAGTAATGCCTCCATGTATGAGAAATTGTATATAACAAATTGTATATATACATGTGTATGTGTGAATGGTGGTGCGAGACATTCGATGATATATATATATGATCGGTTCTACGAGAAATTATATATATATATATATATATATATATATATATATATATATATATATATATATATATATATATATATATATATATATATATATATGCATAACGTGTACAATATGTAGTATCATAAAATACCAGCAAATGAAAAAGAATTAAATGATAAACACAAAATAAGAAAAAAGAAATCATAAACCCAAAACCCCCAAAATCTTTAGTACCGGTTGGTGTTATCAACCGATACTAAAGGTCTCCCCGCCCCCGGCGCTGGCTCGTGCCACATGGTGTCCCTTTAGTGGCGGTTCGTGCTGAATTGATACTAAAGAGGGGGTGAGGGACCTTTAGTCCTCACCATTTAGTATCGATTGCAGAACCGGCATTAAAGGGCCTTACGAACCGGTGATAAAGCCCGGTTCTGCACTAGTGCACATTCCAGTTTGCAAGGCCCACCCATAAAGCTAGATCGTCAGTTTGACCAATAAGTGTTTATATACCATAAATTCATATTAGAAGAACTAATAATGGTATATATCTGTGGCCTGTAACCTGTATTTCAATTGTAAAGTTGGTAATATAAAAATATGCATGTCTGATAAACCGGAAGGAAGTTCCCTCCAAAAAAAGATAAACAAACCAGAAGGAAGGGAGTAATAGTTTGGTGCTGACAGATTTTTTTTGGGATTAATGGCAGATTTTATTCGTGTGGATGTTAACCTGTCAAACTCTTGAACATGTCGTACTTCCACGGTCATGTCTTGTAATTTCAGCATTTCTTTCACCTCTTTATATCTTGTTGCTGCATACCTGCTTGTGGGCTATTTCCTTCCAGGAGTTTATTTTAACAAAACTTCGAAAATATAGGGTGTCTAGTAACTTTTCTTTTTCTAGAACCCCTCTCGCGTAACTTGACATAAACGTTTAAATTCACGAAATTTTATCAACTACACAAGGAAGGCTTTGATAATGCAGCTGCCTTGACTAATTATATATACCGGTATATGCGAACCAACCCTTGGTTGGATGGTTAGAGGTAGTGTGGTATCTCCAACCCACCAGGTTTCAATTCCTAGTGCTTGCATTTATTCCCTGGATTTATTTCAGGACTTCCGGCGATGCGCATTCAGTAGAAGAAGACGTTCCCGTCGACGACAAGGTGCTTACGATGACTTCGTAGATTTGAAGATGATATGCCGACTCAGTCTTGCGAATGTGCTCATATGGGTAGGGTGTGCGTGTGTGCGTTCATAGGGATGAGTGTATGCGCGTGTATATGAGCGCTTGCGTCTATACTGTGTTCAGAAAAATTACTGGTATGTGGTATATATGCGGTTTTATGCTCTGCAAAATCATATCCATTTCACCCGCAAAGAAAAAATCATATCCATTCATCACATGCAGTCATGCATCCCATGTACTACGATCCAGAAAAGAAAGCAGTTAAGGAGGGCGAGAAGCGTCGCCCTCCGGGTACGTACGTACGTGAGGGAGCAGTCGATCATTGAAGGTTTTGTTTTGCGGGTATCCGTCCGTCATTTAAGTTACTCCTACTACACATAACACATCAGATCATGTTTTACAGTCTTTATTTGAATGATATATGTACATTTCGTAACGTACTACTATGAAAGGAATCTATCAAGTACTCCTATCAAAAAGTTCAAAAAAAAGTACTCCTATCAAAGGCTCCAATCCAACTATGTGACAGGAGCCGGCCAGGTCATAGATGCAGGATATTCTTATTCAGTCTCAACATGCGCATGTCTCGTCAAATGCCCGTACGATTGCTAGATTATATTGGAACAAGTGAATTGCCATTTCTACTTTTTTTTTCCGGCACAACTGCTATTTCTACATAACCTAACAGGTGATAGTTTCTAAGTAGATCAAATTACACACAACTTTTAGAATATCTACTCAATATCTGTTGGATAAATACTCAACGCTCGAAATTCTGAATTTAGAAAAGATTTCTAAGTTAACTTGGGTAATTGGCACCCTTAACTAGAATAATAACATGGTTCCACTTTATAAGGTACATGCAATTTGCTAGATTCAATTTTGAACATGTTAACCAATGAAATTGGGCTATGTGCCATAAAATTATACCACTGAATTCGTATTCGATAGAAGTTTTGCCTGGTAGAATTTGGAAGTCACATGATTCATATAGTATTACTCTAACTAATGGTCTCGAAAAGCATGCACACCATATAAACTGGAATAAATAGCGTGTATTCGATGCGACTAGCATGCCCGCAAAGTAATCCGGCATGCTCCGATGACATGCCTTGAACGAAAAAGAGCGTGGCCTTGAGCTTGCAAAAATAATAATCCTTACCCATCGCAATTTTTGGCCCGCGCACTGGCCACCATTTTCATTACAGTCCCGGTCATCGGCTTTGTAAGAGGGCTACCTCACCACTTTGTATCGTTCTGCCATGTGCTCTGTTCAGTTGTTGCTTTATATATAAATCAGGGCAAAAGCATATTCCGTCGTTGCAGTCCCCATACTACTTGTCTTCTTCTTTCTTCCATGTCTGGCCTCAACCCCGAACCACTGCAGTTGATCTATTTTGGTTCACGGTAACAAATAAATCATGGTAGGAGTTGTTATCGAGACCCTAAATGCCTTGACTTAAATTCCCAAGTGAATCTCGCTAGCTTTGCAATGAGGTCACTAGTGGCTTTATATGTTGTTTACTTTGTCGATTTAGTGTTGTCTCCACGTCCTTAGGGCGGGGGTGGAGAAGGGTTGTGTGGCACTTTAAACACTTTCTTCAAACAGACATTGTGTTGAAACATGAATGGTTGAAAAATGTATAAAAGGGAATTGCTTTTATTTTGGTTCACGGTAACAAATAAATCATGTGCCATAGAGAGAGCTTTTTTCCCTGTGATTCCCACAAGCAAAAAAAAATTGGTATTTTTTACGATTAATTTTCGTATAGGGGTGTGGAGCACCCAAAAGCTCCTGTGTATTTTCCAGATACATATGTAGAAATTTAATAATTATAATGAGGCTTCCTTCTGTAGACCCCTTTTTTGAATGTTATTTTTTCCCAATTGTTTTGATGATCCCATTGAACACAAATGGAATTATTTCCTATTCTTTTTTTCTCGAAGTGCAACCAGCTTTCACAGATAGAGTCCAGCACAGCATCCTCAGTGATATAAGTTGTACGTACTCTACAAACCTCTCATATACAAAGCTTTATATGTACTATTTTCAATGGTACACACACTATATATATAAAAACATACCTAATTTGCACAATCTCTATTGCATCTCTACCAGACTTTTGCAAGAAATGGTATGTACGTACTTTATTTCTTGGAGAAAACTTTATGCACAGTTGTTGTGTGGAATGTGTGCTGATGAATAGAAGTGCCAATGTAAACTTTCCAAGAGCATATAGATCCTAATTTGGTCGTATTTCATATATTATTTATTTACTGGTCAAATTGGCATCATGTGGAGGCTAGGGCGACTAGGGCGAAATGAGGGCGACTAGGGCGACTCCCCGGGCGACCGTGGAGGCGACCGTCGAGCCGCGTCCTCCCGCGGCGGCGGCCCGGGCGGGCATCGGCAGCCGTTTCTGGGCCCTGCTGGCATCGGACGATGAGGATGCCGACGGGGACGGAGAGGATCCAGGGGGTTCACCGCCGTCGCCTACTCCTTCGGATTTGATTTGCGAGTTCTTTCATTCAGGCTATGACGAAGATGAGGTGGCCGCAACCCGTAGACAAGGTCTTGCCGGTGGAGGATCCGGCGCGGATCGGGCTTCATCCGGACGAGAGGAAGGAGATGGTGCGACGTGTTGTTCACCGGAGAACGGCGGCGTCGGCGGTCAGGCCGTGGAAGGGCCCTTTACCTAAGGTACGACTTCCAAACCTCACGCTTTTCGACTTGATTCATCCGGATTCGTGGACTGTGGTTAAGAAGAGGAGGCCGGTTCGCCGGTTGAGGGCCGGATCGTTGCCGGCGGCGGCGGCTGCGGTGCCGTCGAGGACGTCGGTCGGGATCCGTGCGGCTCGTCGCGATCGTTTGAACCAGCTGCTGGGCCGGTTTGGGCCGATTTCGTTGAATTCTCACGCGCGGCTAGATGGGCCGGAGATGGCTGGGTATGAGGCCCAGGACATACCGGGCACCACATGCATCGATGTGGCCGCTGCATGCACGGATGAGATTGAGACTTCCCGTGCGTGCGTGATCGTTTCTCATCCTAAGGTTCGCCGGAACGGGACGCCTGTATTCCCTCCTTGCGGCCATGGCCGTGCTCGTTGGATCCCTCCACTTGGTACAATGGCAGGCCGAGGAGCGGGAGGGCCGCCGGCGTCGAAGCCCCAGGCGGCTACGGGCAGAGACAGGGCCGGGGCAGTCGTGCCGCCGCCGCTGAAGTCTTGGACGAGGGGCTGGCGCTGGGCTGGCGCGGCAAGTGTTGGGCTGGCTGTAGCGGCGCCGGGCGGGCGCTGCAGCTCCTACTTTGGTTACGGGCGGGCGGCGGCAACCTCGGGCGCGGCCGCCTCCGCTGCTGGGCGGCTAGGCCGCTGTGCTGCCGACGGAAGAGGGGCCCCGCGGACACCGACCGACGGGCCCGCGCCTCCGATGGCTGCTGCTATGGGTCGGGTGGTGGGTGCGGACCGAGACCGGTGGTGCCGGTTCCTGTTGGCGGTCCGCCTCGGGCCGCTCCGCCGCCGCACTATGTCGCGAGGCCGGCTCAGAACCGTTCGGGACCATCGCAGACGAGGCAAAATTCGACAGCTAGAGATTCCTTTGAGCTGCCCCGAGGTCAGTGGGGGGATGATGGTGTTGATGCGTATGGAGACGGAAAGCACCGTGGTTCCTCGTCTACAGGTGGCGATCGAGGCTATGCCTGGCAGAGTGAAGGGTCTGCTGAGAGACCGTTTCTCGGGCCTCCTGGTGGCTTTGTCGAGGGGGCCTCCGGTCCGGATCACCGCCAGAGAGGTGGCTACCGTGGACATCAGGGTGGTCGGGGTGGTGGCCGTGGGAGGTATCGTCGACAGCCTCCGCCCCCGGCTGCTGTTGACCATGCGGCTACAGCCGTTGAGGCAGATAACGCTCAGTCTACTGATCTTACTAGCCAGGCGATGGATGTGGTGACGGCCCTGGCCAATGTTGAGGTTCCTGTGCCTGGGACTGTGGCTGAGGCGTCTGACAGGTCTGATTCAGAGAGGGCGTCCAAGTGGGCGCGCAAGAAGGAAAGGATGCTTTGTTACCGGTGTGGTGAGAAGGGCCATTTCATTGCGGAGTGCGTGGCAGAGCTGTGTGACTCGTGTGGCAAGCCAGCACATGCTTCGGGAGACTGCCCGTTATTGCGTGACCAGGCTCCGGCTCTGACAATGTATGGGTTATACTGTGCAGAGCTTTTGTTCTTTGAGTCCCCGGCCGCGAGGGAGATTCCCGAGGAGACACAGAGCTTGATCACCGGGATTGTGAAAGCAACCCAGGGAGAGGTGACTGAGGCTCAGATTGTCCGGAGGCTTCAGGAGCTGGCACCGGGTGACTTCCAGTGGGAGCTGGTCAGCCTCGAAGCTAATGTCTTTAAGGTGGATTTCCCATCTGTGGATGATTTGCAGAAACTGCTGCGCTTTGGCTTGTGTAGAGTTCCGGTACTAAGTGTATTTTGGAGTTTCACGAGTGGACGAAGGTGGAGCCTAAAGGAAAGCCGCTTACGCAGGTCTGGTTGAGGTTTTCTGGGGCTCCATCTAAGCCTTTGCTGGATGTTCGAGTTGTGGCCAGTATGGGTATCATGGTTGGGAAGACGGAGAAGGTGGATATGGCTTTTACCCGTGCTCATGGAGTGGCCCGGATTTTGGTGAGTGTTCTGAATATTGAGTTCGTTCTCGATGTGGTCCACTGGACATATAGGGGAGAGGTATTCCCGCTCGACATAGAGTTTGAGGACGTTGATCTGTTTGCTGAGGAGGTTAATGGGAATGATGTTGATATGCACGAGGGTGTGGCGGTGCAGGAGCCAAGGGGCACCGACCGATTCCACTCGAGAGGGTCTACGGGCTCGCCAGATGCTTTCGATTGCCGGGGAGGGACGGGGTTGAGCCGGCACCCTCACCTTCGGTGCCTATGACTTCGTTGCGTTTTGGGTCCTTTGAGCCTGCCTCAGCGCCTCCCAGACTTTGGAGTGATCGGATGGAGACTGATGATGTGTTTGAACACACGCTTCCTTTGTTGGAGTTTGAGCGTGCTGCAGTTGGGGAAGTGGAGCCGGAGGTCGCTTCTATTTCCCTTGCTTCACGGTTGTCGTGGCTCCGTGATGTAAATCTCGTTCGAGGTGGGGCTTGGGGGAGGGGGGGTCAGGGCAGGTGGCCTTGACTTCTCCACTCCCTATCCCGACGCCGGTGACGCCGGTCACGTCGGGGTCGGCCAGTGCTGGGAGAGGGAGCCCGAGGCAGGCGGCCTCAGCTCTTCCTCCTCAGGTCATGGCGGTGGCACCCGCGTCTCCAGAGGTGCTGGGGGAGGGGGGGTTGGGGCAGGTGACCCTAGACCTCCCTTCCTCGTCTTCGGTCAGGAGGACCGCGCCTCCTGCGACGTCGGCACTTCACTCTGAGCCGGTGGGTGGGGCGGGAGGAGGGATCGGGCAGGTGGCCCCAGCTGTCCCTTCTCTTGTCTTACCCATGGGGCATTTGTCCGAGGGGCTTGGGAGCCCGTAGCCGCCTCCTCCGGTAGCCGTGGTTGACCTGTTGCGGGACTCACCGCGAGGCTTTACTAGGGAGGAGGTTGTTGCCTTTGGCGGGATCCCGGACCCGGTCTCGACGGGGAGATGGATGAGTGCTCGCATTCAGGAGCTTCCGGAGGTTGATGATATGCAGCAGCGGTGCGCTATGCGGGCGGCCAAGCTTCACAATGCTGCGATCTCTTCTGGTATGTCCGTCAACATATCTAATTCTTTATTACATTTTTCTAATGAGGAGATTATAAATAATGCAAACCAATTAGGAGTTACACTAGGTGTTACTGATAGTGAGATCTCCAATTCGGTGAATGATATGTTAGGTTTGGAGGCGGAGCGTACCTTAGAGACTATTCGTAATCTTGCAGCGGTTAAACCCATGAAAAATGATGAGGAGATTGATGCGTTAGGGGTTAGAGTGCTCGATAATCTATGCGCGGATCTAGCACCTTCTAATCATGAGTCTGAGGAAGATGATGGGCCCCTAGATGTTGCCGCTGTTAGTTCCATTGAGCCCGGTTATGAGGACCGGGCGACTGAGCCTAGTAAGCCAAAGCGTAAGTGGAAACGGAAGATTTATCCCGATTCTGTAGTTTGTTGGAGTGCTAGGATTCGGATTACTAAAAATTTCCATGACGAAATATGAAAGGAATCTTTTGGAATAGCAGAGGTCTGAAAGACTTGGCTAAAAGAAGGTTTCTTGCTGAGGCTTCTCTGGAACATTGGTTAGATTTTATTGCTCTATCGGAAACGGTAGAGATAATTTTGCGCCTCAGTTTCTATCCTCTCTTGCGGGTGGTGTTGATTTTGATTGGCATTGCCTACCTCCGCGAGGAAGATCGGGAGGTATCTTGCTGGGTGTGAGATCGATTCCTTGAAGTCCGGAGTGTAGTGATGGGCGACTTCATGTAAAGTTTCGAGTTAGGTCTAAAGTTGATGGTTTCAACTGGGCTTTGGTGGCGGTTTATGGTGCCGCACAACCCGAGCTTAAACCGGAGTTTCTGGCGGACCTTGTTCGAATCTGTGGGTTCGAGCAGCTTCCGATTTTGGTCGGGGGTGATTTCAATATCATTAGGAGGAGAGAGGAGAAAAATAATGATAACTTTGACGGCAGGTGGTCGTTTATGTTCAATACCATTATTGAAAGCTTGGATCGAGGGAGATAGAGCTTTACGGTAGAAAGTTTACAGGCTAATGCTTTGCCAAACCCGACATATGAAAATCTTGATCGAGTTCTCGCGAGCGTGGAGTGGGAACAGAAGTTCCCTCTTGTTACGGTGCAAGCTCTCTCGCGGGGAATATCCGATCACACACCATTGTTCATGGACTCAGGGGAGCCGACCATGTGGGAAACAAAAACACCTTCTCATTCGAGATGGCCTGGTTCGAACGTGAGGAGTTCTTAGACCTTATTGCCAGGGAATGGGCTAAGGGTGTAGGAGGTAGGACGGCGGTCGAGCGTTGGCAGAATAAATTAGGCATTTGAGAAGTTTCTTACGGGGTTGGGCTAAGCACTTCAGTGGGGTGTATAAGATTGAGAAGGATAGGCTCCTTTCTCTTATACAGTGCCCCTGGACATAAAAGCCGAATCCGCGATTTTGCTTTTCTTGAGCTCGAGTTAAAACTGAGGCGGAGAAGAGGTTGAAAGAACTTCTCCGTGAAGAAGAGTTGAAGTGGGCTTTGCGAGCTAAGGTCCGCAAAGTGGTCCAAGGGGACGCGAATACTCAATTCTTTCACCTGATTGCCAATGGTAAGCACAGAAAGAAGCGAATCTTTCAACTTGAACAAGATGATGGCACTATTTTAGGACAGGATAATCTCAAAACATATATTACCGAGTATTATAGGCAGTTATTTGGACCTCCGGAGGATAATTGTGTGTCCTCGATGAGTCGGGATCGAGGATGTGCCTCAATTGTCTGCTGCCGATAATGATATCCTGGTTGCCCCGTTTTCAGAGAAGGAGGTGTTTGATACTATTGCACAAATGAAAAACAATAAGGCTCCCGGACGGATGGGTTCCCGGTCGAGTTCTATAAAAGTCTTGGCACATTATTAAGGGGATTTGCTACCTATGTTTCATGATCTATTCTCTGGACAGCTTCAGTTATTTCACTTGAATTTTGGAACTATCACATTGCTCCCTAAGAAAGCGGATCTTGTGAGAATTGAGCGATTCAGCCGATCTGCCTCCTCAATGTTAGTTTCAAAATCTTCACCAAGGTCGGGATTAATAGGCTCACACAGATTGCGCATTATATGGTGCAACAATCCTAAATTGCTTTCATGCCGGACAGAAACATCCTTGAAGGGGTGGTTGTCCTTCATGAAACGCTCCATGAAATCCACTCCAAAAAATTAGATGGAGTAATTTTTAAGGTGGATTTCAAAAAGCATCTTATAAGGTCAAGTGGCCATTCCTCCAACAGGCATTGCGTATGAAAGGTTTTGATGACGCCTGGCGCCGACAGGTCGAATCATTTACGCAAAAAGGGAGTGTGGGAATTAAAGTGAATGACGATATAGGTCAATTCTTCCAGACACATAAAGGCCTCAGACAAGGAGATCCGATGTCCCCTATCCTGTTTAACATTGTGGTGAATATGTTAGCAATTTTGATAGGAAGGGCTAAGGAGAATGGTCAAGTGGGTGGCTTGGTACCTCATCTTGTTGATGGAGGTGTATCCATCCTTCAATACGCTGATGATACAATCATCTTTATGGAGCATGAGTTGGCCAAGGCGAGAAATATGAAGCTGGTGTTATGCCTCTTTGAACAATTGACCGGGTTAAAGATTAACTTTCATAAGAGCGAGTTGTTACTGCTTTGGTAGAGCCAAAGGCGAATAGGAGTCTTATAGGCAATTGTTTGGAGTGCGAGTTGGGAATTTACCCTTCTCCTACCTTGGTATTCCAATACACCATCGTGAGGTCGACAAGCAGAGAATAGAAGTGCATCGAGGACCGATTTGAGAAGAAACTGAGTTCTTTGGAAGGTAAGCTCATGTCATACGGAGGCGGTTAATCTTGATAAATTCGGTGCTCACGAGTATGCCTATGTTCCTCTTATCGTTCTTTGAGGTCCCAGTTGGTGTTAGAAAAAGACTGGACTTCTATCGATCGCGTTTCTTTTGGCAGGGTGATGAACTTAAAAGAAAATACAGGCTTGCTAAATGGGATATCATCTATCGACCGAAAGACCAAGGGGGTCTTGGTATTTAGAATCTTGAAGTTAAGAACAGATGCCTTCTTAGTAAGTGGTTGTGGAAGCTCTCATCCGGGACTGAGGCCATGTGGGCGCAGATCCTTCGCAGCAAGTACCTCCAGACTAAAACATTGTCCCAGGTCACAGTCAGGCCGACTGACTCGCCTTTCTGGAAAGGACTAATGAAAGTCAAACAATCAATATTCAATAGGACGAGATTTGTTATTGAAAATGGTGCTAGTACACGTTTCTGGGAGGATACTTGGCTTGGCGACTCACCCTTGGCCATTCAATATCCGTCTTTATATCGTATTGCTCAACGACGTGAGGTGTTCGTTGCAACGGTATTTCAATCTATCCCCCTTAATATTCAGTTTAGACGGTCGCTAGCGGGCAATCGTAGGGAAGAATGGCTCCATCTAGTTAGGAGACTGATGGAGGTTCAACTTTCTGACCAACCCGATGAATTACGCTGGAAGTTGACTAGGTCTGGAGTATTTGCAGTTAAATCAATGTATATTGATGTTATTAATTCGATCTCCATTCCAACTTCCAAGAATGTCTGGGATGTCAAAGTTCCTTTAAAAATAAAAGTGTTTATGTGGTTTGTCCATAAACTAGTTATTTTAACAAAGGACAACTTGATAAAGCGTAATTGGACAGGACCTACTAGGTGTAGTTTCTGTGATCGGGATGAGATGATTAAGCACCTCTTTTTTGATTGCCCGTTGGCCAAAGTCCTTTGGCGGACGGTCCACATTGCTTTTAATATTACTCCACCGACTTCTGTCAACGTATTATTTGGGACATGGCTTAATGGGATTGAGCCTGACTTAGCAAGACATATTCAGTTGGAGTTTGCGCTTTGCTGTGGACTATCTGGAATTGCAGAAATGATTTGGTTTTTAACAGAACATCACAGATTCATTTTTTGCAGGTTATTTTCCGAGCTACGGCAGTGATCCGTTCGTGGTCGCTACTCATTCCGATGGAGGCCAGGGAGCATTTGGTTACTGAATCTATCCGCTGGGAGATGGTAGCTCGGGATATCTTCAACCGGTTTGGATGGCGGTCATGTAATAGGATAGGCAATTAGTTTACCTATCTATTTTTAGCCAGCCGGTTGTGGCGTCTTTTCCTGGGTAGTTTGTGTATCTAGCCTTTTAGGCTCTGTGTGAGCTGCCTTTTCTTTGTTTCAGTTGGAGACTTTGGAACCTTGTTGGCACATTTTGTTATTTGGTTAATAAGATGGTCGTATGCATCACTCTGATGCAGAGGCCGGGGAGCTCCCCTTTTTGAAAAAAAAATTGGCATCATGTGTGGCTGATTTGATGGCAGACCGGAACACCCGCTTGAGCAAATTACAATATGGTTTAATGGCTCATTTGGTTCAAATTAAAGGAATGTTGACAAAAAAAAAGTAGGAATTGGAAATTCTCTTATGATGGTAATTATATTCATGTTTTTGGTTCAACGGAATTGGACAAATGAAAAATGGAGGAAATTTCCCTTAACTGAACTCAATTTCAAAAGGATAAAAATGCGAAAATTCTAACATCCACTTGGATCTCCTTCTCACATTTGGAGCACGAGATTCAGATTCTTAGTGAAAAAAATAACATTTTAACTATATATTTTCATGTGGTTTGAATTTAATTTGACCATATTAAGATTCTTGTGTTTTTTCAATTCTTATGAACCAAACATCTATCCAAAGTTGACATAACTCCTATGTTTGCCAATCCTATATTTTGCGCATTCATTTATATATATATTTTTGTATTTTTTTCTTTTCAGGCATTTTTAGAATCCTGTGAACCAAAGGAGCCTAAGAGCTTA
This sequence comes from Aegilops longissima, assembly GCA_021605205.1. Lineage (NCBI taxonomy): Eukaryota > Viridiplantae > Streptophyta > Magnoliopsida > Poales > Poaceae > Aegilops > Aegilops longissima. The sequence goes on from CM038682.1 coordinate 538,448,342, forward strand.
CTAATCCCGCCATGTTAAAAAGATAATATTACTATGAAAGAGGTAAGCTGTAATCTCAACATTTATTTTCAGAAACCTCTAGATTTCCATTTGACCAATCAACACACTTATGTGTGTATTTACATATAAGAGCTATAGATTAGTATTTCAGCGTCTTAGCCGATTAGCTCATTAAGGTCGACCAAACAGGCGGGTGTACGCCTCGAGTTGCCCTATCAGGTATGGCCGAAGTGTTGTTGGTGGGGCATCTCTTGCAGCCGTACACCTCCTCCGGTATTTATGTCATCCCGACTCTTCTCATGACCATCACCCAAGCAACGGCCGATCTCTCTACGCTTAAAAGAAGCCAAGCTATCTAGCCAAGGTCTTCCACTTGCACACAACATTCTTCCTCGCACCACTCAGCTAGCAGCTACCAAACACAAGCTCGCAAGCTCACGAGTACGTGCGAAGCATTGATCATGGGAGATGCGCTTTGCGATCAGCTCCTCGTGGATGTCGACGGCGAGTTCCAGCTCCCCACCGACGCCGAAGACCTATTCAGCATCCTCGAGACGTGGGACGACTGCGTGAACGGCGCCGCCACAGCGCTGAGCCCCACCGCCGGCGTCAGCAGCCGTGGTGGGCTGCTGGGTGGCTCTGCGCCGGGGAACAAAGGCAGCAAGCGGCGAGCACGGCAGGACGATTGTGACGGCACAGCGCAGACGCAGAAGAGGCAGAAGTGCTCGCTGGAGGAGGGAGGCGGCGCGGCGCCGAAGACGGCCCACATCACAGTGGAGCGCAACCGCCGGAAGCAGATGAACGAGCACCTGACCGTGCTGCGGTCGCTCATGCCCTGCTTCTATGTCAAACGTGTAAGACCCTCTTACTTTCTATGTGCTTGCTGCGTGCAACCTGCACAGCTTTCCATTTCTACCTATTTATCTCTACATTAATTTGAGTACGCACGTGTACTCGATCTTTACTTGTTTAAATGTTGATTCTTTTTGGGTCAACTAACGAACTAGCCGATGATTCATTACGCCACGTTCTGTAGTAGATTATCACTTAATGACAGTGACATCAACCACCATGGATCTTCCTCGTTGGGAATTGGGATCTAGTCCTACGTAAAGTAGGTAGTCCTGGTGTACTACATGTCTACAGCTACAGCCACTGCCTGCCTGCCAAGTGCATCAGTGCATGCATGCTGACTGCAAGGCCATGGCCCGGCCTAGCTTTTTTGTTTTTTAGAGAGAGAAGAATGGCCCGCCGTCTAGCTAACCGATGAGTAGCATATCTACTTTCTTTCTTGGAAACCCTGAGCTTAAATTGCTAGCTGCAGGAGGATCCTTTATTCATCAGTCGTTAGACCTATGCATGTGGATGGCACTGACATATACTATGCCTTTCTTGAATCAGGGTGACCAAGCATCCATCATAGGAGGAGTGGTGGACTACATCAAGGAGTTGCAGCAAGTGAAGCAGTCGCTGGAGGCCAAGAAGCAGCGCAAGGCCTACACCGAGCACGTCCTCAGCCCGCGGCCGCCGCCGTCGTCCTACAGCCCACGCCTCCCGCTCAGCCCGCTCCACAAATCCACGCCGCCGCTCAGCCCACTGCTCAGGTCCACTCCGCCGCTCAGCCCTCGCCTCGCCGTCCCCATCAGCCCTGCCAGGACGCCGCCGACGCCAGGCAGCCCCTACAAGCTCCGGCCCCTGCCGCCGCCGATCTCCGGCTCCACCTATGTGTCCCCGGCGATGACGCCTACAGGCTATGATGCGGCCTCCTCCTACCTCCCCTCGCTCGACGCCATCGCCGCCGAGCTGTCGGTGTACGCCAACAGGCAGGCGCTACAGCTGCCCCCGACCGACCCACTCCCCGACGTGAGGGTGGAGTTCGCCGGCGCGAACCTGGTGCTGAAGACGGTGTCGCACCGCGCGCCGGGGCAGGCAGTGAAGATCATCGCCGCGCTCGAGTCACGGGCGCCGGCGCTGGAGATCCTCCACGCCAAGATCAGCACCATCGACGACACCGACGTCAACGCCTTCACCGTCAAGGTGTGTACATACTATACCTAGTATAGCTAGCTAAGCTGTAGCTAACTAGCAGTTGTCTTACTTCCCCTCGCTCTCTAGCATGAACGTAGTAAAGGCATGCATACATGGGACCAAACACTGCATGGACATATACTACTAATTAAAGCCGAAGAGGACCTGCATTTCGTTTCATGTGAGGTTCCCGTGTTAAGTGCATGTGCATATACTGGCCAATCACGCTGAAGCTGCACTGGGCATCAACGTGGGTTGGATGGCTAGCTTGGACCCTGACCAAGCTTCAAAATAGGGATCACGACCTACGTAACAGTCCTGTGAATAGTCTGGTACTACGTTGGTACGTATGCACTGCCGAGTTGCATGTAGCTAGTTAACTCAAAGGACTAAACTGATGAAAAATGTTCCATCAGAATAAAAACTGATGAAAAATGTGAGCAGCATGTTTCAAGACAAAATGGTCAAATATTTGGACAAATGTCTAGAATCTGTGAAACACACACTTGCTAGGAACTCGGACCCTTGTTTTTAGTTACTTAATTTACAATATTGGAAGCTATATATACACCCTCGATTCCACATCTAGCTGTTTCATCACGCGTTTAAAATGCATTGCTCGTGCGAATTACACTTTTGTTTAGCAAACCTGTAACGATTCCTAATATTGTACATGTATACCCTCTCACAGATTGGAATCGAGTGCTCGCTCAGCGCGGAAGAGCTAGTGCAAGAGATTCAGCAAACGTTCTCGTAAAGGTCCCGCTTCGAGTTGAACTCTGTCTTGTGTTCCTAAGAGGGCTGAAACTCGTCGAATTGAACAGTGAAGATGCATGTATTGTTACGCATGCTTAGGTTTGTGCATGTGTGTGTGTCTAGTAAGATCGAAACTGAGGATGAGCTGAGGAGCCGGGCACTTGAATGGTCGTAGTACAGGTGGTACTCTAGCTATAGCTAACTAGCTAGATCGATCGTTTTTTGTGCTACCTGCGTACGTATGTAACTGCAGTCGTTGAATGGTACGTGCATTTATTTTCACAACTCATCAACTCGTACCGGCCCAGTGGATTCGTTTGGAATGCTTGCTAGTAGCTTGAATTTTGCCTTGTATGGAACGAGTAGGTCCGACAGCTCCTTCAGCTTGCAGGTAACATCTAATTGAAGTGAATTTTGGTGCATCAAACTCAATTGTTTGCCTCTTCTTTTGCCATATGGTGAACTAGTCATGGTTGCTGCAGAGACTGGTTCCTCTTTCTTAGAAAATAAAATCTCCATTACGTGGCTTATGCACCCGTACAGACTGACTAATTTCCTGCCAAACATGACAAAAATCATGGAGTTAGGGCGTATTCGGACCGTTGTAGTAAATCACAATGGATGGGTTGTAGAATAGATCGACCCTTGTTTGAATGGACTTTGAATGCATCCTACTTTCGATATACGAGGGGACACATGCACGTATCTATCTGTTTATATACTGAAACAATAACAAGGAAGAAAATAGAAAGCTGTGCTAGAAATTCTGATAAAATGTCCAACCAGTCGTCGATCCGGCGGACCATATCTCTGTTAATGCATCATACTATCAAATCCAATAATCGTACTTAAATATATTGTACTCATTGGATCTACATAATAGTATTTGAACAAATAATATCCCTTGGATACACAAAAAAAATGTTTAAGAATGATTTGTTAGCAACATGCATGGGGCCAAAAAAAGGAAAATTCTCATTCTTGCCCACTATTGCTTTTCCGCGAATAAGCAAAGCTTGCATATCTTTTCATTGATAGAAAAAGTTAAGAGGATGAGGTGGTACAACACATGGCATGGACGCAAGAGGCGTGAACATGGTGACCGAAACAAAGAGATATGAGATGCTCCACCCAAACAAAGAAAAACACAGCCAAACTTGCTGACTAGAGAAACAGTCCAACCCACAACTAGATGACCAACATCTTCAAATCCAGCACCGAGGACGCCGCGAGCAAACAAGACAACACCTTCACAAAGGAGAACGACACCAAGACGTTGTCGTCGTCAAATCCAGAAAACCGGACCTAGGGTTTCCCATGATGCTCGAAGAGGGGCATAGATAACGGCCATGACAGTGCATGCAAGAAGGGGACAACACTTGTGGGTTTCGCCGCTGCCAGCATAGGATGCATGGATTTCGATGCCAAATTTCGAGCAATTCCAAGCTGTCGGAGAACGAATCAAAGAAGAGGAAGTCGCGCAACGGCCGAAACTATGACTGCAAGAGGGGGAGCCACGATTTGATACGACGCTTTATGTTGGTCTGGTCTGGGCCAACACCCAACGCCGAAGGAGGCACCGAGCGCCGGCAGACGTGCGAGCTCCGAAGGAGATGGCGAGGTTGCGTGGCTGAACGGAATGAGAGCCAGCGGGGATGAGACAGTGGCCGAAGTCCTGGATGAGCTAGGATCGGGAAGGGAGCGCAGATCCAGGCCACCAAGACTAGAGCAGCAGAGGCGTTGGCGGGCCCAACGAGGTGCACGGGGAAGCAACTACCGAAGCATGCCAGGAACGAAGATGCACCGGGATGGGTGGCCAAGCAAGTGCGCTAGGAGGGTGATGATGGTGCGGAGGCGCAGAGGAGTCGGTGAGCCAAAAGAGCCGGAAAGAGCGCAACTCCCGGGGAGCGACAGATCAAAAGGTGCGCCGACTCACCATGGATGTGGGAGGGGGCACATGTCCATGGCCGCCGAGCCGAAGCCGCCCCTGCAGGGTGATGGAGTCGACTCCGACGAATCTCGGATAGGGGTCCCGAGCCAGTATTCTTGATATGATGGTAACAAGGACACGAGGTTTTACCTTGGTTCGGGCTCTCTCGAAGAGATAATACCATACATCCTGGTTGTGTTTGTATCAATTTGGAATGGAGTACAAAGTATAGGTGATATACCACGAGATTGTTGTGTGTCTAAAATTATGTGCTATAGACTAGCCTAGCCTCGGATTATACAAGTTACCAGAGGCCTAGGATTACAGGAGTCCTAGTCGCCACGTCGATGGAGAAGAGTCCTTGTCTTGAATGGCAAGGCTTCTGCAATCTGCCTTGTATGCATCATGGGCTGCCCGAAGCAGCCCAGGACGGAACCGACAAGGGGGTCCTCAGCCCAGCTAACCTAGTCGGGAGTCGACATGCTGAGAGCCCTGCTACTCCTGCAGGAGTGATTGGTATTCCCCAAGAGGAAGGTTGAAGCAACAAGTTTAAAGTTTTCCATGAGTTAAGAACAAAGGTTTATCGAATGAGTAGGACTTCTAAGCTACACACACGTCAACAACACCTGCACATAAAACACACACAAAACCTATCCCCAACACTGCAAGAGGGTTGTCAAGCCCCTTGCCTCAAAAAGTAAAACGACAACATAGTGGCGATTGTGTAGAAGGATTAAGAAATGGAGAATAGACCCAGGGCCATAGATGCACTAGTGACATCTCTGTCGAAAACAACAAGTAGCATGGTAAACAAATTACAGTTGGGCAATTGAAAAGATTGTAATATTTATGACTATGATCATTTCATGGCATAGTCTCATTAAGGCATCTACTACTAATACTCTACTCCAAAACCGCTATCCAGTATGCATCTGAAGGTATTAAGTTTGCAAGAAACAAAATATCTCGATAAGCAAGATGACATAATGTAGATAGGAAGAAGTCAGTCAATACGAAAAAATCCCGCTGTTTTACCCTTAGTGGCAACAATACAATACGTTCCTTCACCCTTATTATCATTTGGCTAGATCACCGCAAGATTGAACCCACTACAAAGCACCACTCCCTCTGAAGAAAAACGAATCGAACTTGGCCAAGGAAGATAGATAGATCGAAGTGCATGCAAAGCTATTTAATTACACATCAAATAAAACCTCAAAATATTCAATTGATTACAATGAACAATCCGATCATAAAGTGACAATTCATCATGTCCCAATAAACACACCATTGGTTACATTGATTGATCATGATCATGTGAGAAAGATGACGTGAACATGGTATTGAAGATCCAAATAGATAGAGAGTCATCTTGCTACTACTATGGACCCATAGATCTCGATGGAACTACTCACACATCATCATGAAGGCAGCAAGGTTGGTAAAGAGGACTTCAGTAATGGCTCACTGAAACATCTCGCACTATCTATAACTTTTTATTGTTTCATGCTATTATCATACCAATTTTGCATACTTTTGGCTACAATTTATATTATTTCTATTTGGACTAACCTATTGACCCGGTGCTAAAGGCCAGTTCCTGTTTTTATAATGTTTTACGGTTTTTAGGTGAAAATTCACGGAGCCAGAAAGACCTGAAAATTTACGTGGATTTTTTGTGTGGAATATATCTGAATTTATGGTGCAAAAATCAATGCAAGGTGGGGCACATGGGCTCCACAAGCCAGGGGGCACACCCTCCCTAGGGCGCGCCAGGGTGACTTGTGGATAAACCACGAAGCTTCTAGAGGTCTCCTTTAGGCGCTAGGAAGCTAATAGTGGGGGGAAATCATGTTGAAATTTCACACTACTAGGGAAAACAGTAGTAGTAGTGCGGGGTTAAGAGCTAGCAGTAGTGTGGGGGGCGCTCTCCTACTAGGGCGCTACAGGTAATTGTTAATAGTAGTGCAGGTCTGACCCCGCGCTACTACTACTTGTGTCTAGTAGTAGCATGGGGTTGGACCTGCGTTACTCCTAGATAACAACAGCGCCGATTGTTTCGCCTCGCTACTATTCGTGTGCATTTCATTTCTTTATATTTCTACTATATTTGTACACCGCTATACAAATTTTTATGCAGTAGCAATGAAGAGGTTTTGGAAGAAACACGGATTTGATTAAAGTGGATGGATCCAAGTGACCAAGTTGAATTAGTAGTGTTGGTGCCAGATAGGCCCCTTATGTTTTGGAGTTTGTTGACATAAAAAGTATGGGACTTATGTGTTTACAAGTGCACACAGAGTAACAGGTCCCTGAGATATCGAGGAGTTTGATGAAAACGACAAAGATAATTGATACGTATCCAACGTATCTATAATTGATGAAGTATTCATGCTGTTATATTATCATTCTTGGATGTTTTACAATCATTTTATAGAAAATTTATATCAATTTTTGGGACTAACCTATTGACATAGTTCCCAGTGCTAGTGGCAGTTTTTTGCTTGTTTTTTACATCACGGAAAATCAATACCAAACGGAGTCCAAAAGCAGCAATTTTTTTGAAGAATTTTTATGGACCAGAAGACAAAACTTGGGCCAAAGAAGTACCAGAGGGGTGCCCCAAGGGGGGCACAACCCACCTGGGTGTGCCTGGGGGCCCAGGCACGCCCTGGTGGGTTGTGCCCTACTCGATGGCCTCCCGCACCGCCTCTTCACCCTATAAATTCCCAAATATTCCAAAAACCCTAGGGGAGTCGATAGATCAGAAGTTCCGCCACCGCAAGCCTCTGTAGCCACGAAAAACCAATCTAGACCTCGTTCCGGTACCCTGCCGGAGGGGGAAATCATCACTGGTGTCCATCTTTATCATCCCGGCGGCCAGCATGATGAGGAGGGAGTAGTCCACCCTTGGGGCTGAGGGTTTGTACCAGTAGCTATGTGTTTAACCTCTCTCTCTCTCTCTCTCTCTCTCTCTCTCGTGTTCTTGAGTTGGCACGATCTTGATGTATCGCGTCTTTATTAATATAGTTAGATCATATGGTGTTTTCCCTTTGAGATTTCGTCCTTATCGGATTGAATACTTTTATGGATTTGAGAACACTTGATGTATTTCTTGCTATGAATACCTGTGGTGATAATGGGGTATTATATTGATTCACTTGATGTGTGTTTTGGCACTCAACTCACGGATTCCTGAGGTGACATGGGGTAATCTATGCATAGGGGTTGATGCACGTTCTCGTCTTTGTTTCCCCAGTAGAAATCTTGGGGCACTCTTTGAGGTTCTTTGTGTTGGATTGAGTTTTATGAATCTGAAATTGCTTGATGCATATCGCATAATCAACTCATGGATACTCGCGGTGACATTGGAGTATCTAGGTGACATTAGAGTTGGTTGATGTGCATTATATGGTGTTATTTTAGTACGAACTCTTGGTTAGATCGATAGGAAAGAATAGCTTGGTGTTATTTTAGTACGAACTCTAGGATAGATTGATCGGAAAGAATAACTTTGAGGTGGTTTCGTGCCCTACAAACAATTTCTTCTTATGTTCTCCGCTAGATAAGAACTTTTGAGTGATTCTTCATCACACGTTGAGGGATGGTTATATGATCCAATTAGATTAGCATTGTTGAGAGATTGCACTAGCGAAAGTACGGACCGTAGGCCTCATTTTCAAGCATTGCAATAATGTTTGTGTTCCGTTTTATCAACTGCTACCTTGCTGTTTTTTATTGTTCCTATCACAAAAATCAATATCTACTATCGTTACTATGCTTTAGTCACCATCTCTCTTTGCCGAACTAGTGCACCTATACAATCTACCATTTTATTTGGTGTGCTGGAGACACAAGAGACTTTTTGTTATTTGGTCGTAGTGTTGTTTGAGAGAGACCATCTTCATCCTACGCCTCCCACAGATTGATAAACCTTAGGTCATCCACTTGAGGGAAAATTGCTACTATCCTACAAAACTCTACGCTTGGAGGCCCAACACGAGTCTACAAGAACAAGTTGTGTAGTAGACATCAAGCTCTTTTCTGGCGCCGTTGCTGGGGAGGTGAGTGTCTGAAGGTATATATTTAGATCTTGTAATTGAATCTTTTAGTTTGTTGTTTTATCACTAGTTTGGTTTATAAAAGAATACTACAAAAAATGGAATTGAGGGGGCCTCATATTATTCGTCTTTATCATGTCTTTCTTGAAAATGATGGAAAGGAAAATTGTGCTCAATTGATAGAAGAAGAATTCAATAAAATGATTGGCATGAATGATGAGCATGATTACAATGTTATTAGTATGAATTCTTTGAATATCTATGATGCTAATGATATGCAAAGCCATAAGCTTGGGGAGGCTATATTTGGTGAAGATGATATTTTTAGTCCCCCAAGTTTTGATGAGAAATTTTATTATGATGAAAGCATACCTCCTATTTATGATGGTTATATTGATAAAAGTGGGTTTGGAAGAGTGTCAACTCTAGGTAATGATGATCCCACTATTTTCGAGGGTGTTGAATCCTATTCTAATAATTATGAAAGTGGATTTGGAGAGGTCATAACTTTATTTAGTGATGAATCCACTATTTTGGAAGAGGTTTCAATTGACTATGATAAAAAAGTTCCTATCTATGATGATTATGGTGATGACATGTATGCTATAAAGAATAATGATCACCATTAAACTTGTCATCATGATTTTAATTTTCAATCTCATGATAGTTATTTGTTGAGTTTGCTCCCACTACTATTCATGAGAATAAATTTGCTTATGTGGTGAGTAATAAATTTTTTATGCATGTGGATCATGAAAATAATGCTTTATGTGATAGTTATATTGTTGAATTCATTCATGATGGTAATGAAAATTATTATGAGAGAGGAACATATGCTTGTAGGTATTGCAATAGTATCAAGTTTCCTCTCTATGTGTTGAAAATCTTGAAGTTTTGCTTGTTTTGCCTTCCTATGCTAGTTGATTCTTGCTCCCATAAATTGTTTGCTCACAATATCCCTATGCATAGGAAGTGGGTTAGACTTAAATGTGCTTGCCATGTGTTTCATGATGTTGTCTTTATGTTTCAATTCTTATCTTTTATGTGAGCATCACTGAAATCATCATGCCTAGCCAAAAAGGCATTACAGAAAAATGCTTGTTGGGAGACAACCCAACACTTTTACCTACTGTTTTTGTGTGTTCACATGATTAAGCTATTGTAGTAATCATGTTTTATAGATTTTGTTTCAATAAAGTGCCAAGTAAAACCTTTGGGATAGTGTGGATGATAGTTGACTTGATTCTGTGCAAAAACAAAAACTTTTGCTTCCAGTAACAGAATTGTTTAAATTCACTGGAACGTGATAAAATTCTGAATTTTTTACAGATGATTGATATTTAAATTTCCTACATTGTCCTAATTTTTCATAATCTTGGGAGTAGCAGAAGTATGCTTGCTTTCCAGGTCATTACAGACTGTTCTGTTTTTGACAGATTCTGTTTTCAATACATAGTTTGCTTGTTTCCTAGTTTCTATGGCTTATATTGCTCAATATAAATTGTTGAAATGATTAGGCACAGTAGGTATTGTGTGAGAACAATTATTAATATTTTCTTGGCAGTACCAAAGTGAATGATTTGTCTTTATCATACTAACATATCTCACAAAGTTCCGTTAAGTTTTGTGTGATTGAAGTTTTCAAGTTTTGGGTGAGATATCGATATGAGGAGAATAAGGAGTGACAATAAACTAAGCTTGGGGATGCCCAAGTCACCCCAAGGTAATATTCAAGGAAGATCCAAGGAACTAAGCTTGGGGATGTCCCGGAAGGCATCCCCTCTTTCGTCTCCAACATTATTGGTAACCTTACTTGGAGTTATATTTTGATTCGTCACATGATATGAGTTTTGCTTGGAGCGTCATTTAATTTTGCTAGGATTTGATTACTGTTATTTAGAATAATGTTTAGCATCTTTTATTTCAATAAAAGTGTCAAGGATAGCTTTCCACATGCTTATTTTGCAAGTATATGAGTTGTTGTTTCAAAACAGAAAGTTTATCGTTGTTGCAGAAATTCCCGAGAAAAGTCAGAATGTGATAAAATGTTGATTTTTTGCAAAATAAGCTATGATAAATTTTATACAGTATGGTAAATTTTAAGAGTTTTTGGAGTTAAAGAAGTATTGATTCTTGCATCCTTTACAAACTATCCTGTTTTGGCATATTGCTGTTATGTTTGCATTGTTCGCATATGTTTTCCTGTTTAGTGATTCTTTTTTAGGATAGGTGTATTAAATATGCAGAAGCATTTAGTATGCAATGTTGAATAATAATTTTAGTGATTTGCTACAGTATAGAATGATAAGGCTATTGCATTGATTTATACTAACTTATCTCACGAGTTCTTGTTGTTGTGTGGTTGAAGTTTTTAATATTTAGGGAAACCGTGATATAAAAGGAATTAAGGAGACACAAAAGCTCAAGCTTGGGTATGCCAAGGCATCCCAAGATAATATTTCAAGAAGTCTCAAGCATCTAAGCTTGGGGATGCCCCAGTAGGCATCCCACCTTTCTTCATCAAGAATTATCGGTTAGTATCGGTTGAGCCTAAGTTTTTGCTTCTCCACATGAGTTGTGCTATTCTTGGAATCTCATTCTGTTTTGTTTAGATTTCTGTTTTAATAAAATACTTAGATCTGAAAGTTTTTAAATAAGAGAGAGTCCTCAAATGGCTACCCATTTTTTAACTACTCGTTTGATTTTCACTTATATCTTTTTGGATTAGTTTGCCATTTACTCTTATGCTTCACTTATATCCTATGAGTAAATTGTTGAACGAATTTAATTTCATGAAGTTGAAATTATATGTTCATATCATACCTAGTAGTAGCTTCACATTGGGTTTAGTAAGTGAAATCTTTTGAAGCTTGACAATCATAGTATTGGTCATACAAGCAATTTATGAATGATTAGTATAAGGAAGAGAACTTTCACATACAAATATATTATCTTGGACATCTTCTATGATTGTGAATACCCATTAATTATTTTCAAACTTGCACAAATTAGTTGAAGTTGGACAAGGGAGACAACGTAATGAGTTATGGTTGTCTATATTTGCATTCTCATTTCAACCTCAATTATTCTTTAGTTGGCGAGCATCATGTGGTGGGGAAAGATCTAGGCACATATGACTAGTCAAATATATTTGATCATGAATTATTATTGTTGACAATTATCTCTATGATAAATGAGTTGGGAGGCGAAATATTAAGCCCCTATCTTTCTCTGTGTTCGATGGATGCCATTTGTTCTAAGAATATGCTTTGAGTACTAGCAATCATAGAAGACCATATGATGATTGAGTATGTGGACCTCTTACTTAGACTCTGTTGAATAAGTTGAATTGCAATTGTTTCGTGACTAAGAATATAGGTTGGTGAGTTTCAAGAGAATTAATTGTTTGAACCATAACATGTGAATTGGTTGCTACTTTAACATGATGAGTTTTATAAGAAAGAGTTGTTATGATGCTAGGAAAAGTGATTGAAATTATCATTGACCAAACTTATGCACTTTGCTAGCATTCACACTTCATAAATTATTTCTTTTATCATTTACCTACTCGAGGACGAGTAGGAATTAAGCTTGGGCATGTTGATACGTCTCCAACGTATCTATAATTTATGAAGTATTCATGCTATTATATTATCCTTCTTGGATGTTTTACAATCATTTTATAGCAACTTTATATCATTTTTTGGGACTAACCTATTGACATAGTGCCAAGTGCAGTTGCTGTTTTTGCTTGTTTTTTACATCGCGGAAAATCAATACCAAATGGAGTCCAAATGCAGCGAAACTTTTTGGAGAATTTTTATGGACCAGAAGACACAACTTGGGCCAAAGAAGTACCAGAGGGGTGCCCCGAGGGGGGCACAACCCACCTGGGCGCGCCTGGGTGCCGAGGCGCGCCCTGGTGGGTTGTGCCCACCTTGGTGGCCTCCCGCAATGCCTCTTCGCCCTATAAATTCCCAAATATTCCAAAAACCCTAGGGGAGTCGATAGATCAGAGGTTTCACCACCGCAAGTCTCTGTAGCCAAGAAAAACCAATCTTGACCCTGTTCCGGCACCTTGCCAGAGGGGGAAATCATCACCGGTGGCCATCTTCATCATCCTTGCGGCCACCATGATAAGGGGGAGTAGTCCATTCTCGGGGTCGAGGGTTTGTACCAGTAGCTATGTGTTTAATCTCTCTCTCTCTCTCTCTCTCTCTCTCTCTCTCTCTCGTGTTCTTGAGTTGGCACGATCTTGATGTATTGCGGGCTTTCTTAATATAGTTGGATCATATGGTGTTTTCCCTCTCTATCTTGTTGTGATGAATTGAGTTTTCCCTTTGAGATTTCGTTCCTATCAGACTGAATACTTTTATGGATTTGAGAACACTTGATGTATGTCTTGCTATGAATACCCGTGGTGACAATGGGGTATCATATTGATTCACTTGATGTGTGTTTTGTCACCCAACTTGCAGATTCCCAAGGTGACATTGGGGTAATCTATGCATAGGGGTTGATGCATGTTCTCGTCTTTGTTTCCCCAGTAGAAATGTTGGGGCACTCTTTGAGGTTCTTTGTGTTGGATTGATTATTATGAATCTGAAATTGTTTGATGCATATCACATAATCAACTCATGGATACTTGCGGTGACATTGGAGTATCTAGGTGACATTAGAGTTGGTTGATGTGTATCATATGGTGTTATTTTAGTATGAACAATTGGCTAGATCGATTGGAAAGAATAGCTTGGTGTTATTTTAGTACGAACTCTAGGATAGATTGATCAGAAAGAATAGCTTTGTGGTGGTTTCGTGCCCTACACTACAAAAAATACACTTCCATGATGATACGTGTTTGTCACAGTAGGTCACTGATAACCCATAAGTATAGGGGATCCCAACAGTTTTCGAGGGTAGAGTATTCAACCCAAATTTATAGATTCGACATAAGGGGAGCCAAAGAATATTTGTAAGTATTAGCAGCTGAGTTGTCAATTCAACCACACCTGGAGATTAATTATCTGCAACAAAGTGATCAGTAGCAAAGTAGTATGATAGTTTTGATAGTAGTAGCAATAGCAATGGTAACAGTAACAGTGATAGCAATAGTTTTGTAGAAGTAACAATAGTAACAACAGTAGTAGTAACTTAGCAAGAACAATATAAGATAAATTCATAGGCATTGGATCGGCGATTTGTTGGATGATATTCATCATGTGACAGTTATAACCTAGGGCGGTACGCCACTAGCTCCAGTTTATAAATATAATGTAGGCATGTATTCCGTAAATATTCATACGTTCTTATGGAAAGAACTTGCATGACATCTTTTGTCCTACCCTCCCGTGGCAGCGGGGTCCTATTGGAAACTAAGGGATATTAAGGCCTCCTTTTAATAGAGAACCGGAACAAAGCATTAACACACGGCGAATACATGAACTCCTCAAACTACGGTCATCACCGGGAAGTGTCCCGGCTATTGTCACTCCAGGGTTGCCGGATCATAACACGTAGTAGGTGACTATAACTTGCAAGATCGGATCTAGAACATACATATAATGGTGATAACATAAACGCTTCAGATCTGAAATCATGGCACCTGGGCCCAAAGTGACAAGCATTAAGCATGGCAAAGTCATGGCAACATCAATCTCAGAACATAGTGGATACTAGGGATCAAGCCCTAACAAAACTAACTCGATTACATGATGAATCTCATCCAACTCCTCACCGACCAGCGAGCCTACGAAGGAATTACTCACTCCCGGTGGGGAGCATCATGGAATTGGGAATGGAGAAGGGTTGGTGATGATGACGATCGAAGATCCCCCTCTCTGGAGCCCCAAACGGACTCCAGAACTGGCCTCTCGATGAAGAACAGGAGACGGCAGCGGCTCCGTCTCGTGAAACATGATAATTCTTTCTCCCTGATTTTTTTCTGGAAAAATAGGATTTTATAGCGTCGGTTTCTGGGTCTGCGGGGCCACCAGGTGGGGACAACCTACATGGGCGCGCCTGGAGGGGGGAGCGCCCTGGTGGGTTGTGCCCACCCAGGTGCCCCCCTCCAGTGGTTCTTGGCTCCAGAAATTATCTTTTATTGTATAAAAAATCCTAGCAAAGTTTCGTTACATTCCAAGAACTTTTATTTCTGCACAAAAAACAACACCATGGTAGGTCTACTGAAAACAACGTCAGTCCGGGTTTCATTCAAATCATGCAAATTAGAGTCCAAAACAAGAAGAAAAGCGTTAGGAAAAGTAGATACAACGGAGACGTATGAGTCACGTTTTCTGTCATGCATGTACATCTATGATGATTTTATGAAAGAATCAAGATAGTCATACCCGTGCTGTCGTAGAAGTGTTCCATGAAAATACCAAAATTATCATCATGGAAGTGTCCACTTCCATGACGATAAATGGCGCGTCATGAAAGTGCTTTCGTCAAGGGTAACCGATGTTGCGGAACACAATAATTTCAAAAAAATTCCTACGCACACGCAAGATACATCTAGGTGATGCATAGCAATGAGAGTGGAGAGTGTTGTCCACGTACCCTCGTAGACCGAAAGCGGAAGCATTATGACAACGAAGTTGATGTAGTCGTACGTCTTCACAATCCGACTGATCCTAGTACCAAAAGTACGGCACCTCCATGATCTGCACACGTTCGGCTCGGTGACGTCCCACGAACTCTCGATCCAGCTGAGTGTCGAGGGAGAGCTTCGTTAGCACGACGGCGTGATGACGATGATTATGAAGTTACCGACGTAGGGCTTCGCCTAAGCACTACAACGATATGACCAAGGTGGAATCTGTGGACGGGGCCACCGCACATGGCTAAGACAACTGTCAACTTGTGTGTCCATGGGGTGCCCCCTCCCCTGTATATAAAGGAGTGGAGGAGGGGGAGGGCCGGCCCTCTCATGGCGCGCCCCAAGGGGAGTCCAACTCCTACCGGCAGTAGGATTCCCCTCTTCCCTAGTTGGAGTAGGAGAGAAAGGAAGGAGGAGAGAGGGAGAAGGAAAGGGGGCGCCGCCCCCCTTCCCTTGTCAAATTCGGACCCAAGGGGGAGGGGCGCACGGCCTGCCCTGGCCGCCCCTCTATCTCTCCACTAAGGCCCATATGGCCCATTATACTCCCCGGGGGGGAGAGGGGGGTCCGGTAATCCTCGGTACTTCGGTAAATGCCCGAACTCACCCAGAACCCTTCCGATGTTCAAACATAGCCATCCAATATATCGATCTTTATGTCTCGACCATTTCGAGAATCCTCGTCATGTCTGTGATCACATCCGGGACTCCGAACAACCTTCGGTACATCAAAACACATAAACTCATAATACCGATCGTCACCGAACGTTAAGCGTGCGGACCCTACGGGTTCGAGAACTATGTAGACATGACCGAGACTCATCTCCGGTCAATAACCAATAGCGGAACATGGATGCTCATATTGGTTCCTACATATTCTATGAAGATCTTTACCGGTCAAACCGCATAACAACATACGTTGTTCTCTTTGTCATCGGTATGTTACTTGCCCGAGATTCGATCGTCGGTATCTCAATACCTAGTTCAATCTCGTTACCGGCAAGTCTCTTTACTCATTCCGTAATGCATCATCCCGCAACTAACTCATTGGTCACATTGCTTGCAAGGCTTATAGTGATGTGCATTACCGAGAGGGCCCAGAGATACCTCTCCGATACTTGGAGTGACAAATCCTAATCTCGATCTATGCCAACTCAACAAACACCATCGGAGACACCTGTAGAGCATCTTTATAATCACCTAGTTATGTTGTGATGTTTGATAGCACACTAAGTGTTCCTTCGGTATTTGGGAGTTGCATAATATCATAGTCATCAGAACATGTATAAGTCATGAAGAAAGCAATAGCAATAAACTAAACGATCAAGTGCTAAGCTAACGGAATGGGTCAAGTCAATCACATCATTCTCTAATGATGTGATCCCGTTAATCAAATGACAACTCATGTATATGGCTAGGAAACTTAACCATCTTTGATTCAACGAGCTAGTCAAGTAGAGGCATACTAGTGACACTTTGTTTGTCTATGTATTTACACATGTACTAATTTTCCGGTCAAAACAATTCTAGCATGAATAATAAACATTTATCATGATATAAGGAAATATAAATAACAACTTTATTATTGCCTCTAGGGCATATTTCCTCCAGTCTCCCACTTGCACTAGAGTCAATAATCTAGATTACACAGTAATGATTCTAACACCCATGGAGTCTTGGTGCTGATCATGTTTTGCTCATGAGAGAGGCTTAGTCAACGGATCCGCAACATTCAGATCCGTATGTATCTGGCAAATCTCTATGTCTCCGTCCTTGACTTGATCGCGGATGGAATTGAAGCGTCTCTTGATGTGCTTGGTTGTCTTGTGAAATCTGGATTCCTTTGCCAAGGCAATTTCACCAGTATTGTCACAAAAGATTTTCATTGGACCCGATGCACCAGGTATGACACCTAGATCGGATATGAACTCCTTCATTTGCTGCTTCCGAAGCAGCTATGTACTCTGCTTCACATGTAGATCCTGCCACGACGCTTTGCTTAGAACTGCACCAACTTACAGCTCCACCGTTCAATATAAATACATATCCGGTCTGTGACTTAGAGTCATCTGGATCAGTGTCAAAGCTTGCATCGACATAACCATTTACGACGAGCTCTTTGTCACCTCCATAAACGAGAAACATATCCTTAGTCCTTATCAGGTATTTCAAGATGTTCTTGACCGCTGTCCAGTGATCCACTCCTGGATTGCTTTGGTACTTCCCCGCTAAACTAATAGCAAGGCACACATCAGGTCTTGTAACATCCCAAATTTTCAATTTGGAATGTTATACATAGAGCATCATTGCATATCATATTTTTCATTGCATTTTCTTTGCATTTTGCTCGATCCTAGAAAATTCTACACAACTCAAGGACCCTCGAAGAGAGTTGGGGATTTTTGTTATTTTCATATTTGAGTTTTCTCAAATTTTGAAAATAGGATCGTTGATTTTAATTATTTTATCTTCAATTATTTCTATTACAAAAATATGCGAGAGGGAATAAAATGACTTTCCCAAAATAAAGAAATAATGAAGATTTAATAATAAAATCAAATAAGATTTTATTTTGGAGTTTTTCACCTTTTTATTTGAATTTAAGAAAAATGCGCGTTTTTCAAAATTGCATCTAGGCCCCAAATAAATGTTCATTAAATCCGGCTTGATTTTAGAAACCGGGACAATTTTATTTCGGGATTTTTGGAGTCCGTTTGGTACTTCTTTTGATTTTTTTCTACGCGTAATGTTTTATTAAAAACACGAACCGCCTTACCGGGCCGTACCCGAGCGGGACTCCGCTCGGGGGCGCCTTTAAATAGCGGCCACCCCCGAGCCGCAAAGCCCACCCGAGCCGCCACCCCAGCCCACCCGAGCCCGCCGGAGTTCGCCGCCGCCGCCGCTGACCCGCCGGAGCAGCGCCTTACGAGGTTTGCGCCTCGATTTCCGTGCCGATTTTTATTTATTTATTTGTTTTAAAAAACCGATCGGTTTTCTTTGGTTTTTTTTCGGTTTTTTCGGTTTTTTATTTTATTTTTTTATTTTTTTTATTTTTTTTATTTTTCCGTTCGAATCTGTTCGTCGTATTTTTCTTTTTCTCGGATTTAATCTGCGATTTTTCTGATCGCGATTCCAGATCCAATTTTCGTTTTAGTATAACTTTTAGCTCGTTTATCGAATCAGGCGATTCAAGCGCTGGAGTTTAATCGAAACCCTCTTTCGAATAATCTACTTAAACAAGTTTTTGCATCTGTAAAATTTGACCTAGATCCAGATTAGTAAAACGAAGCTGTTTTCTTCCGCCGTTTAACTTTCCTTGCTTCGTTTGATTTGATTGTTTTTGCAAACCGGAGTTCTTAATTTGAACTATCTGGTTAGATCTATTTGAGTTTTACCTGTGCATTAGATGAGTACTTATTGTATGCTTGTTTGTTTTTCTGCGATAGAATACCCGGAGTGCGCCGCTTGTTACTTCGAATCTCTAGGTTTCGCGGATCATCAGCAAGGCAAGTAACACTTTGATCATACTTTTATCATACCCAGTTTTTATGCATTAGATCTATTTCTCAAACACTTGCATGATTAGGATCTAATTAAATTGTGGGATGGGAAGTAGATGAGGTAGTACCTATTACCTGTTTTATTCTCAAACCCTTGGGAGTTACTTCTATGTTTGCTGATTATGCCATGCTATGCTAGTAGACGTGGATTGGGTGAGTGTATTCCATGACAGATGTGAGATTGTTAAATTAATGGTTTATTTAAGGTGGCAACAAACACACATCTGGGTGGATTGAGGCACTGGTTTCTATCGAGATTTGCTGTATTTCTTGGACCGCCACCCGGCTCAAAGGGATCATGAGATTATTCAAACTAGAAACTTCCGTGTGCAGCCACAAGCCATTATGGGCTCGACATAGTTGATTAAGTTGTGCGAACTCTTACGGGTAGGCTAGCTGATGTAGGGGTTGTAGGTTGGTATGGTCTACCCACATGTAAGGTGCTAAGCGCTTACGAAGACTATGTCTCGGTCATCCGTTTCTCAAACACCATGTAGTGCGAGAAACCAAGCGGAGGCGATCGAGTCTTGTGGGGAAAAGTCATAAACCTCTGCGAGTGTATAAACTAATCATGGTTAGCCGTGTCCCCGGTTATGGACGTCTTGAGTATCTAGTGTCTGGATATCATGTGAATCTCATCATGTTACTCTAATTAATATTGTTGGGTTTAATGAGTACTTTTAATTGGGATTGAGAATCTGTCAACCATTCTCAATGTTTCTAACCACCATGATAGTTAAATAAATTTATTCCTTTGCGGTAGGGAAAAATTGGCTTTATGCAAAAGCTGTAACCGTAGAGCTTTCCACCAGCCATATATGCATGTAGTATAGGATTATCATTCCATTATTCTCTATGTGTTACATTGCGGCATATTCCATGTCTTGACCCGTTTTTAGGCTGCAACGTTTCATGTTGCAGACTTTTCGAACGACAGTAAGGTGCTTAAGTCGTGGTTCTATACTCGATGATGTCGTTGGAGTTGATGGACTCGCTTATTCTTCCAAGCCTTCATTTGTTATCGTATTAGATGGCCTTAAGCCATATTTATTTTATTAAGTTCTCTCTTGAGACATTCGATTGTAATAAGTGTGTGATTGCTACTCTGTTATAAATCCTTGAAATCTTGTGTGGTGTCGGCATTCTTGATCCGAGGATGACAACGAGCATAGAGACTTGATCCATTGAATGGTCGGGTCGCCACAGAGATGGTATCGAGCACACGATGGTATGAGACACGACCATTAAGCTAAAGCCCTAGATCACTACTCCTCTTCTCATTTCGACTCCTCATCTTTTCTACTCTTTTAGGATGGCGAAGCGAGGATCAAGTTCACCCACCGGATGAAGATACACCCTTTGGGCGACACGAAGGAAGTCACTAGATACCTTAACATTGGATTACCAAGTTTCACCGGGACCTACAATTCCACTTTACCTGAAGAGGAGCGCTGGAAGATTCAAGCTCAAGTTCCCGGAAGAAAGTTTGCGCCAATCACGGAGCCCATAGAGTGTGTTTTCAATGCACCAACCTGGAGTTTGGGAAAGAGCATGGCAGCTCACATAACCATGGGGCGCATTGGAGAAGTTTATAAAGAAGACCTCAAGGATACTCTCTACCAGATTTGCGGACGCCGAGATGAACAATGGGAGATAGTTGGCACTAAGAAGGATCGATCCATTGCAGCTTTCATCTAGGAGTTAAACCAGCACAGTCGACGCCAGGAGAACCAGATGTGTGAAGACATGATGGAGTTGAAGGCAGCAAAAGCCAAGATTATCGAACTAGAAGGAGAACTGAAGGCCACACGCAAGGACTACATGGAGGAGATTGTAGCTCTAGTGGGACAAAACGGCGATCTTAAGGAGAAGATTGAAGAACTCATGGGAAATTCAGCACCCGGAGGAGAAGATGAAGATAGCACCTGTCAGAGAACTACATCATCATGGGCGACACCGATTCGATCCTAGTGATGATGATTACGAAGATGAAGCTGGAGTAGATATCATGGAGTCTTCATCGGAGCAGTTTTTCTAGTTGACCACCATAACAGTAGTAGATTACCCCCATGTTATTTTAGTTTTAGTTTCAACACTTTGTAACGATAGATAGACCGTTGTATGCCCTTGTTTGAATTGATTGGAGTGATATTGTGTGATTTGTCTCATGTGCATATGGGTAGTGTTTCTCTCTAGACCTCATTCTTTTCTCAATTCTCTTCTTTTCTTAAAACCCTCAGATGCCTCCGAGACGCGACCCTGAATTTGCTTTCCCGCCAGAGATCACCCAGTAGATTCAGCAGCAGAATATCTTGATTCAAACATTGGTACAGAACCAAGGCAACAACAACAACAACAACAACAACCCACCGCCACCACCACCTGTTGACCATTTGACCCGTTTCTTAAGGCTGAATTCGCCGGTGTTTTCCAATAGCACCGAGCGATTATTGCAGATGATTGGCTCCGTAAGATAGGGAGGAGTTGACCACTGCAGGATGTCTGAGATGGAGAAAGGGTGAAGTTTGTTGCACATCAGCTTGAAGGACCCGCAGCAACATGGTGGGAGAATTTTCTGACCACTTACCCAAGTGAACCTTTGTCACATGGGATCGGTTTCACAAGCTTTTCGTCTTGCCCATGTTTCAGCAGGAGCTATGGCCATGAAGAAGCGTGAGTTTCGCAACTTACGCCAAGGAGGACGGACAGTTGGCGATATGTAGATGATTTGATAAGCTAGCACGTTATGCCCCGGATAGCGTTGCTACTGACGCAACTAAGCGGAGAAGTTTCTAGAAGGGTGAATGATGAGCTGAGCATGCAGTTGATGGTAGCCATTTTCAATAACTACCGGAGTTAGTAGATCGTGCGCTTATGATTGAAGGAAAGCAGAAGCAGATTAAGGAGTTACTGGATAAAGGTTTTATTCGCCCAAGTTCTTCGCCTTGGGGATCACCGATAGATTACGGTGGAGAAGGATGGATCATTAAGAATGGTTGTTGATTATCGAGGATTGAATGAAGTGACCATTAAGAACAAGTACCCATTACCGATGATCAATGACTTGTTTGACCAGTTGCAAGGAGCTAAGGTGTTTTCAAAGATCGATTTGCGATCAGGGTACCATCAGTTGAAGATTCGAGAGCGGGATATACCTAAGGCGGCTTTTACCACCGTGTGCGGGCTGTATGAGTACACCGTTATGTCATTTGGTGCGACTAACGCACCTGCCTATTTTATGAACATGATGAACAAAGTGTTTATGGAGTTTTTGGATAAGTTCCTGGTGGTGTTCATTGATGATATTTTGGTTTACTCGAAGAATGAACAGGAACATAAGGAGCATTTGCGTTTGGTACTCGAGAAGCTCAGAGAACATCAGTTATATGCCAAGTTCACCAAGTGTGAGTTTTGGTTGAAGGAAGTTGGATTTCTTGGACATGTTATATCCGGAGAAGGTATAGCAGTAGACCCCACTAAAGTTGTCACCGTAACAAACTGGGAAGCGCCAACAACAGTTGGAGAGATCCGGAGTTTCCTTGGACTAGCAGGATACTACCGGAGATTCATTGAGAATTTCTCAAGGATTGTGAAGCCTATGACAGAATTGTTGAAGAAGGATACCAAGTTCATTTGGACCGAGGAGTGTGAAGCTAGTTTCCAAGAGTTGAAGAAAGCGTTTGGTTACCTCACGGTGTTAATTCGCGCCAGATCGGACCAAGGATTACGAGGTATATTGCGACGCTTCACGTCGAGGACTTGGAGCAATGCTTATGCAGGAGGGGAGAGTTGTTTCGTATGCTTCACGACAGCTTAAGCCTCATGAGCTAAACTATGCTACGCATGATTTGGAGTTAGCAGCCGTAGTACATGCGTTGAAGACATGGAGACATTTCCTCATTGGAAATCATTGTGAGGTGTATACGGATCACAAGAGTTTGAAATACATCTTCACGCAGAAGGAGCTAAATCTCAGGCAAAGGAGATGGTTGGAACTCATCAAAGATTATGATATGAGATTGCATTATCACCCGGAAAGGCTAACGTTGTAGCGAGCGCGTTGAGCCGTAAGAGTCACGTCAATACATTAATGACGGAGAAATACCAAAGGAGTTAGCGAAGATCTTGAGAGCTATGTTTGGAAATAGTTCAGAGGCTATGTAGCAGCATTGGAGATTGATCAACCTTGATGGACAAGATCGGGGAAGCCGGAAGACCGACAAAAGATTGCCTCTATAAAGGAGAGAATGGCGAAGGAAAAGCAAAGGGATTTCGTGAGGATGAGCACGATACCCTATGGTTCGAGGACCGTGTTTATGTGCCCAATGACTCGGAGATCAAGAAGTTGATTTTGCAAGAGGCACATGATTCACCATATTCGATTCACCGGAAATACCAAGATGTATTTGGATTTGAAGAATACTTTCGGTGGACGGAATGAAGAAGCATATTGCGAGTACGTAGCAGTTTGTGATGTATGTCGGAGGGTGAAGGCGAACATCGAAGCCAGCAGGATTATTACTGACCATTGCCTATACCGAATGGAAGTGGGATAAACTAGGTATGGATTTCATGACGGGATTGCCGGGACTCATTCAGGCTATGACTCGATTTGGGTTATAGTCGACCGTTTGTGAAGGTAGCTCATTTCATTCGATAAAGACTACCTACAGCGATGCCAAATTGGCCAAGATATACATGACCAGATTGTATGCTTGCATGGAGTTCGAGGAGTATCGTGTCGGATAGAGGAACCCAATTTACCTCAAAGTTAAGGCGATTGCATGAGACTTTAGGAACCGGTGGAGTTTAGCACGACTTTCCATCCACAGACGGATGGACAAACCGAGAGAGTCAACCAGATTTTGGAGGATATGCTTAGAGCTTGTGCATTGGATTATGGATCAAGTTGGGATGAAAATTTGCCGTATGCGGAGTTTTCTTATAACAACAGTTACCAAACCAGTTTGAAGATGGCCCCTTTCGAAGCATTGTACGGAAGGAGGTGCAGGACCCCGTTGTTGTGGGATGAAGTTGGAGACCACCAGTTGTTTGGACCGGATTTGATTAAGGAGTCTAAACAGAAGGTAAAGTTGATTCGCGATAGGCTCAAGGTAGCCCAGTCAAGACAGAAGAGTTATGCAGATTCAAAACGCAAAGAGACAGAATAAGAGGCCGGAGACAGAGTATATCTTCGAGTATCGCCACTTCGTGGAGTTAAGCGTTTTGGAGTCAAGGGAAAGTTAGCACCTCGATTTGTAGGACACGCATGGGAGAAGTTGCGTACAAGTTGGAATTACCCGAGAGATTGTCAGGAGTTCATGGTGTGTTTCACGTTTCACAGTTGAAGAAGTGTCACGCAGAGATGGCCGATATACCACTGAGAGATACCGTGCCACTGGAAGCAATTCAGTTGAATGATGATTTGACCTATGAGGAGAAACGGTTAAGATTTTGGAGTATGCCAGTGAGTCACTCATGACAAGGTCATTAAGTTTTGCAAAGTTCAAATTGGAGCCACCACCCGAGGATGAAGCCACTTGGGGCGAGAGGAAGATTTGCTTAAAGACCACCCTCACCTATTTTCTAGCCAACCCGAATCTCGAGGGCGAGATTCATCTTAAGAGGTAGGTTTGTAACATCCCAAATTTTCAATTTGGAATGTTATACATAAACATCATTGCATATCATATTTTTCATTGCATTTTCTTTGCATTTTGCTCGATCCTAGAAAATTCTACACAACTCAAGGACCCTCGGAGAGAGTTGGGGATTTTGTTATTTTCATATTTGAGTTTTCTCAAATTTTGAAAATAGGATCGTTGATTTTAATTATTTTATCTTCAATTATTTCTATTACAAAAATATGCGAGAGGGAATAAAATGACTTTCCCAAAATAAAGAAATAATGAAGATTTAATAATAAAATCAAATAAGATTTTATTTTGGAGTTTTTCGCCTTTTTATTTGAATTTAAGAAAAATGCGCGTTTTTCAAAATTGCATCTAGGCCCCAAATAAATGTTCATTAAATCTGGCTTGATTTTAGAAACCGAGGAAAATTTATTTCAGGATTTTTGGAGTCCGTTTGGTACTTCTTTTAAATTTTTTTCTACGCGTAATATTATATTAAAAAAAACGAACCGCCTTACCGGGCCGTACCCGAGCGGGACTCCGCGGGCGCTTTAAATAATGCCACCCCGAGCCGCAAAGCCCACCCGAGCCGTCACCCCAGCCCACCCGAGCCCGCCGGAGTTACGTGCATGCCGCCGCCGACCACGGGCAGTAGCGCCATCTGAGGTTCGTCGCGCCTCGATTTCCGTGCTGATTTTTTTTATATATAAATAAAAACGATCGGTTTTCTTTGGTTTTTTTGGTTTTTTTTTTTTCCGTTCGAATCTGTTAGTCGTATTTTTCTTTTTCTCGGATTTAATCTGCGATTTTTTTGATCGCGATTCCAGATCCGATTTTCGTTTTAGTATAACTTTTCGCTCGTTTATCGGAATCAGGCGATTCAAGCGCCTGGAGTTTTGTCTCGAAACCCTCTTTCCGAATAATCTACTTAAACAAGTTTTTGCATCTGTAAAATTTGACCTAGATCCAGATTAGTAAAACGAAGCTGTTTTCTTCCGCCGTTTGACTTTCGTTTTCGTTTGATTTGATTCTTTTGCAAACCGGAGTTCTTAATTTGAACTATCTGGTTAGATCTATTTGAGTTTTACCTGTGCATTAGATGAGTACTTATTGTATGCTTGTTTGTTTTTCTGCGATAGAATACCCGGAGTGCGCCCCTTGTTACTTCGAATCTCTAGGTTTCGCGGATCATCAGCAAGGCAAGTAACACTTTGATCATACTTTTCTTATACCCAGTTTTTATGCATTAGATCTATTTCTCAAACACTTGCATGATTAGGATCTAATTAAATTGTGGGATGGGAAGTAGATGAGGTAGTACCTATTACCTGTTTTATTATCAAACCCTTGGGAGTTACTTCTACGTTTGCTCATTATGCCATGCTATGCTAGTAGACGTGGATTGGGTGAGTGTATTCCATGACAGATGTGAAATTGTTAAATTAATGGTTTATTTAAGGTGGCAACTTAAACACACATCTGGGTGGATTGAGGCACCTGGTTTCTATCGAGATTTGCTGTATTTCTTGGACCGCCACCGGGCTCAAAGGGATCATGAGATTATTCAAACTAGAAACTTCGTGTGCAGCCACAAGCCATTATGGGCTCTGGCATAGTTGATTAAGTTGTGCGAACTCTTACGGGTAGGCTAGCTGATGTAGGGGTTGTAGGTTGGTACGGTCTACCCACATGTAAGGTGCTAAGCGCTTACGAAAGACTATGTCTCGGTCATCCGTTTCTCAAACACCATGTAGTCACGAGAAACCAAGCGGAGGCGATCGAGTCTTGTGGGGAAAAGTCATAAACCTCTGTAGAGTGTATAAACTAATCATGGTTAGCCGTGTCCCCGGTTATGGACGTCTTGAGTATCTAGTACCTAGATATCATGTGAATCTCATCATGTTACTCTAATTAATATTGTTGGGTTTAATGAGTACTTTTAATTGGGATTGAGAATGTTGTCAACCATTCTCAATGTTTCATAACCACCATGATAGTTAAATAAATTTATTCCTTTGCAGTAGGGAAAAATTGGCTTTATGCAAAAAATGTAACCGTAGAGCTTTCCACCAGCCATATATGCATGTAGTATAGGCTTATCATTCCATTATTCTCTGTGTGTTACATTGCCAGCATATTCCATGTGCTGACCCATTTTCGGGCTGCAACGTTTCATGTTGCAGACTTTTCAGACGACGAGTAAGGTGCTTAGGTCGTGGTTCTATATTCAGTGATGCCGTTGGAGTTGATGGACTCGCTTATTCTTCCAAGCCTTCCGCTGTTATCGTATTAGATGGCCTTAAGCCATATTTATTTTATTAAGTTCTCTCTTGAGACATTCGATTGTAATAAGTGTGTGATTGCTACTCTGTTATAAATCCTTGAAATCTTGTGTGGTGTCGGCATTCTTGATCGAGGATGACAACGAGCACGAGACTTGATCCATTCGGGTCGGGTCGCTACAGGTCTAGTACACAACATTTCATACATGATAGAACCTATGGCTGAAGCATAGGGAATGACTTTCATTTTCTCTCAATCTTCTGAAGTGGTTGGGCATTGAGTCTGACTCAATTTTACACCTTGTAACACAGGCAAGAACCCTTTCTTTGCTTGATCCATTTTGAACTTCTTCAAAACTTTATCAAGGTATGTGCTTTGTGAAAGTCCAATTAAGCGTCTTGATCTATCTCTATAGATCTTGATGCCTAATATATAAGCAGCTTCACTCAGGTCTTTCATTGAAAAACTCTTATTCAAGTATGCTTTTATGCTATCCAGAAATTCTATATCATTTCCAATCAATAATATGTCATCCACATATAATATTAGAAATGCTACAGAGCTCCCTCTCACTTTCTTGTAAATACAGGCTTCTCAAAAATTCTTTATAAAACCATATGCTTTGATCGCACTATCAAAACGTTTGTTCCAACTCCGAGATGCTTGCACCGGTCCATAAATGGATCGCTGGAGCTTGCACACTTTGTTAGCATCCTTTGGATCGATAAAACCTTCAGGTTGCATAATATACACTCTTCTTCCAGAAATCCATTCAGGAATATGCAGTCTTTACATCCATTTGCCAAATTTCATAATCATAAAATGCAGCAATTGCTAACATGATTCGGACGGACTTAAGCATCGCTATGGGTGCGAAGGTCTCATCGTAGCCAACTCCTTAAACTTGTCGAAAACCTTTTGCAACAAGTCGTGCTTTGTAGACAGTAACATTACCATCAGCGTCAGTCTTCTTCTTGAAGATCCATTTATTCTCGATGGCTTGCCGATCATCGGGCAAGTCAACCAAAGTCCATACTTTGTTCTCATACATGGATCCCATCTCAGATTTCATGGCCTCTAGCCATTTCGCGGAATCTGGTCTCATCATCGCTTCCTCATAGTTCGTAGGTTCGTCATGGTCAACTATCATGACCTCCAGAATAGGATTACCATACCACTCTGGTGCGGATCTTACTCTAGTTGACCTACGAGGTTCAGTAGTAACTTGATCTGAAGTTACATGATAATCATAATTAGCTTCCTCACTAATTGGTGTAGAAGTCACAGGAACTGATTTCTGTGATGAACTACTTTCCAAGAAGGGAGCAGGTACAGTTACCTCATCAAGTTCTACTTTCATCCCACTCACTTCTTTCGAGAGAAACTCCTTCTCTAGAAAGGATCCATTCTTGGCAACGAATGTCTTGCCTTCGGATCTGTGATATAAGGTGTACCCAACAGTCTCCTTTGGGTATCCTATGACGACACATTTCTCCGATTTGGGTTCGAGCTTATCAAGTTGAAGATTTTTCACATAAGCATCACAACCCCAAACTTTAAGAAATGACAACTTGGATTTTTTGCCAAACCACAGTTCATAAGGTGTCGTCTCAACGGATTTAGATGGTGCCCTATTTAACATGAATGCAGCCATCTCTAAATCATAACCCCAAAACGATAGCGGTAAATCAATAAGAGACATCATAGATCGCACCATATCTAGTAAAGTACGATTACGACGTTCGGACACACCATTACGCTGTGGTTTCAGGGTGGCCTGAGTTGCGAAACTATTCCGCATTGTTTCAAATGAAGACCAAACTCGTAATTCAAATATTCTCCTCCACGATCAGATCGTAGAAACCTTATTTTCTTGTTACGATGATTTTCCACTTCACTCTAAAATTCTTTGAACTTTTCAAATGTTTCAGACTTATGTTTCATTAAGTAGGTATACCCATATCTGCTCAAATCATCTGTGAAGGTCAGAAAATAACGAAACCCGCCGCGAGCCTCAATGTTCATTGGACCACATACATCAGTATGTGTGATTTCCAATAAATCTGTTTTTCGCTCCATTGTTCCGGAAAACGGAGTTTTAGTCATCTTTCCCATGAGGCATGGTTCGCAAGTACCAAGTGATTCATAATCAAGTGATTCCAAAAGTCCATCAGAATGGAGTTTCTTCATGCGCTTTACACCAATGTGACCTAAACGGCAGTGCCACATATAAGTTGCACTATCATTATCAACTCTGTATCATTTGGCTTCAATATTATGAACATGTGTGTCACTACTATCGAGATTCAATAAAAATAGACCACTCTTCAAGGGTGCATGACCATAAAAGATATTACTCATATAAATAGAACAACCATTATTTTTCGATTTAAATGAATAACCGTCTCGCGTCAAACAAGATCCAGATATAATGTTCATGCTTAACGCTGGCACCAAATAAAAATTATTCAGGTCTAAAACTAATCCCGAAGGTAGATGTAGAGGTAGCGTGCCGACGGCGATCACATCGACTTTGGAACCATTTCCCACGTGCATCGTCACCTCATCCTTAGCCAATCTTCGCTTAATCCGTAGTCCCTGTTTCGAGTTGCAAATATTAACAACAGAACCAGTACCAAATACCCAGGTACTACTACGAGTATTAGTAAGGTACACATCAGTAACATGTATATCACATATACCTTTGTGCACCTTGCCATCCTTCTTATCCGCCAAATACTTGGGGCAGTTCCGCTTCCAGTGACCAGTCCCTTTGCAGTAGATGCACTCACTCTCAGGCTTAGGTCCAGACTTGGGCTTCTACTTGAGCAGCAACTTGCTTGCCTTTCTTCTTGAAGTTCCCCTTCTTCCCTTTGCCCTTTTTCTTGAAACTGGTGGTCTTGTTGACCAGCAACACTTGATGCTCCTTCTTGATTTCTACCTCCGCAGCCTTTAGCATTGCGAAGAGCTCGGGAATTGTCTTATCCATCCCTTGCATATTATAGTTCATCACGAAGCTGTTGTAGCTTGGTGGCAGTGATTGAAGAATTCTGTGAATGACACTATCATCAGGAAGATTAACTCCCAGTTGAATCAAGAGATTGTTATACCCAGACATTTTGAGTATATGGACACTGACAGAACTATTCTCCTCCATTTTGCAGCTGTAGAACTTATTGGAGACTTCATATCTCTCAATCCGGGCATTTTCTTGAAATATTAACTTCAACTCCTGGAACATCTCATATGCTCCATGACGTTCAATACGTCGTTGAAGTCCGGTGCTAAGCCGTAAAGCATGGCTGCTTGAACTATCGAGTAGTCATCAGCTTTGCTCGCGATCGTTCATTCGTCAGCGTTGCTCTCAGAAGGGTTTTGCACCTAGCGGTGCTTCGGGGCGTAATTCTTACGTGCAGCAATGAGGATAATCCTCAATTTACGGACCCGATCGTGTAGTTGCTACCATCATCTTTCAACTTAGCTTTCTCTATTAAAATTCAAAGGAGCGATGAGTACGGGCCATTGATCTACAACAACATAGACATGCAAAATACTATCAGGTACTAAGTTCATGATAAATTAAAGTTCAATTAATCATATTACTTAAGAACTCCCACTTAGATAGATGTCCCTCTAATCATCTAAGTGATCACGTGATCCAAATCAACTAAACCATGTCTGATCATCACGTGAGATGGAGTAGTTTTCAATGGTGAACATCACTATGTTGATCATATCTACGATATGATTCACGCTCGACCTTTTGGTCTCAGTGTTCCTAGGCCATATCTGCATATGCTAGGCTCTTCAAGTTTAACCCGAGTATTCTACATGTGCAAAACTGGCTTGCACTCGTTGTATGTGGACGTAGAGCTTATCACACCCGATCATCACGTGGTGTCTCGGCACGATGAACTTTCCCAATGGTGCATACTCAGGGAGAACACTTGTACCTTGAAATTTAGTGAGAGATCATCTTATAATGCTACCGTAGAACTAAGCAAAATAAGATGCATAAAGGATAAACATCACACGCAATCAATATAAGTGATATGATATGGCCATCATCATCTTGTGCCTTTGATCTCCATCTCCAAAGCATTGTCATGATCACCATCGTCACTGGCTTGACACCTTGATCTCCATCGAAGCATCGTTGTCGTCTCGCCAACTATTGCTTCTACGACTATCGCTACCACTTAGTGATGAAGTAAAGCAATTACATGGCGATTGCATTTCATACAATAAAGCGACAACCATATGGCTCCTGCCAGTTGCCGATAACTGTGTTACAAAACATGATCATCTCATACAATAAAATTTAGCATCACGTCTTGACCATATCACATCACAACATGCCCTGCAAAAACAAGTTAGACGTCCTCTACTTTGTTGTTGCAAGTTTTACGTGGCTGCTACAGGCTGAGCAAGAACCGTTCTTACCTACGCATCAAAACCACAACGATTTTTCGTCAAGTGTGCAGTTTTAACCTTCAACAAGGACCGGGCGTAGTCACACTCGATTCAACTAAAGTTGGAGAAACTAACACCCGCCAGCCACCAATGTGGGAAGCACGTCGGTAGAACCAGTCCCGCGTAAGCGTACGCGTAATGTCGGTCTGGGCCGCTTCATCCAACAATACCGCCCAATCAAAGTATGACATGCTGGTAAGCAGTATGACTATTATCACCCACAACTCTTTGTGTTCTACTCGTGCATAGAACATCTACCCATAGACCTGGCTCGGATGCCACTGTTGGGGAACGCAGTAATTTCAAAAAAAATCCTACACACACGCAAGATCCATCTAGGTGATGCATAGCAATGAGAGGGGAGAGTGTTGTCCACGTACCCTCGTAGACCGAAAGCGGAAGCATTGTGACAACGCGGTTGATGTAGTCGTACATCTTCACGATCCAACAGATCCTAGTACCAAAAGTACGGCACCTCCGCGATCTGCACACGTTCGGCTCGGTGATGTCCCACGAACTCTTGATCCAGCTGAGTGTCGAGGGAGAGCTTCGTCAGCACGACGGCATGATGATGAAGTTACCGATGCAGGGCTTCACCTAAGCACTACAAAGATATGACCGAGGTGGAATCTGTGGAGGGGGCACCGCACACGGCTAAGACAACTGTCAACTTGTGTGTCCATGGGGTGCCCCCTCCCCTGTATATGAAGGAGTGGAGGAGGGGGGGCGACCCTCTCATGGCGCGCCCCAAGGGGAGTCCTACTCCCACGGGGGTAGGATTCCCCCTTCCCTAGCTGGAGTAGGAGAGAAAGGAAGGAGGAGACAGGGAGAAGGAAAGGGGGCGCCGCCTGAGGGAGTCCTGGATTAGGGGGTATCCGGACAGCCGGACTGTATACAACGTCCGGACTATTGAAGCATGAAGATACAAGACTCAAGACTTCGACCCGTGTCCTGATGGGACTTTCCTTGGCGTGGAAGGCAAGCTTGGCGATCCGGATATTATATTTCCTCGCTTGTAACCGACTCCAAGTAAACCCTAGCCCTCTCCGGTGCCTATACAAACCAGAGAGGTTGGTCCTTAGAAGGTCGAACACAATTACAATCATACCATCATAGGCTAGCTTCTAGGGTTTAGCCGCTATGATCTCGTGGTAGATCTACTCTTGTACTACTCATATCATCAATATTAATCAAGCGAGAAAGTAGGGTTTTACCTCCATCGAGAGGGCCCGAACACAGGTAAACATCTGTGTCCCTTGCTTCTGTTACCATCAGCCTAGACGCCTGCATCGGGACCCCCTACCGAGATCCGCCGCTTTTGACACGACATTGGTGCTTTCATTGAGAGTTCCTGCGTAGCCGTTGCTACAGGCTCGATGACTCCTCCGATCATCGTCAACAACACGATCCCGGTGAGACCTTCCTCCCGGACAGATCTTCGTGTTGGCGGCTTCGCCCTGGGCCAACTCACTTGGACATCTGGAGCGGATCGCGGCTATGCCCTCAGCCACGAGATCAGGTTGAAACCTGAACTACGGCGGACATCGGCGGAGACTTGATCTTGATGGATTTGGGCCTATTCCAGAGCACGGACAGTCACGGCGAGCATGGCTTAGACCTCTCGCCGGATGAAGCTTGGGGTATCACCCCGGTAGCCGGACCTAAATTCGGGCAGGCTGCGCTGCCTAAGGGCGGAGGATGGACCCGCCCGCAGGTCGCGCACTCATCGGCGATGGGCGAACACAGCCTTACCTCTATGGTGGCTGTGATTCCAGATCCCGGATTTGTATCGAGCGCGGTTCCAATCGCGCACTCCGAGCGGTCGAGCCAGGTTGGGCTCCGTAATGGATTTCACTCTGCGGATATCTTCCAAAGACTCGCCCTTTGACGACATGCTGGACTCATTAAAGTCTCTCTCTTTGTCGGAGGCTCTCGGCGAACTATGTCCGCTCGAGTGGGAGGCGGCGATGAAGGAATTCGTTGCCCACCCACCACCCACTTCATTGCCACGATCGATGATTTAACCGAGTCTTGGACTTGACTCGACCAAGACATCGACGGTATGGACGACGATGCGGGAGAAGAACATGAACCACCGCTCATCGGGCGGTGGACAGCCACCTCTTCCTATGATATATATATGGTGGACACTCCAAAGGAAACAAATGGCGATGAGGCGCGAAGGATAAAACCTCGGGGAAAAAAGCAAAGAATGGGCGTCGTCGGCGCCACTCCAAGCCCGCCACAGCAATCTTGGCCCGTGAGGCGAAAACAATCCGAATGGTGCGAAGAAGAATACAACCCTGATCAGCCCGCCTTGAGCGGGCGAATAGGAGGATGAGCAGGTCAGCCCGTAAGAACGAGCAGCGGATGAATACCCGGAGGAGGACAGCTACATGCCCCCCCTCGAAGGCGATATTAGCCTCGGTGACGGCGAGTTGGCGTGCTCGAGGATCTGAGAGCAGGAGCGCTTCAAGCGTCGGCTTATAGCCACCGCGAGAGCTGAAAAAAGCGGCAGCAACTTCAAGCTGATCAAGACCTGCTCATAGATAGATGGATGAAGTCACGGCACCCGAGGAATACGGACTCGAGCACCATACGGCTGACCGGCCACCTGCGTGGCGGATAAACGGCATATCAGTCCGCATACCAGCCAACACCCCACGCCAACATACTACGGCACGGGGCAACAAAACAGACAACCAAGATCGATCTACGGATCGCGGTAGCGCCTCGACACGCGGCGGCGGCAAATCACGCCGGATACACCTTCAACAAGTCCGCCGGGCGAACATAGCCACCGAGCAATTCGACCTGCGCAGCCACATAGCCCGACACAGAGGCGCCACACACCCCCTCTGCTTCACTGACGAAGTAATGGATCATGAATTCCCAGAAGGTTTCAAACCTGTAAACATCGAATCATACGATGGCACAACAGACCCCGCAGTATGGATCAAAGATTTCCTTCTCCACATTCACATGGCATGCGGAGATGATCTACATGCCATCAAGTATCTTCCCCTTAAGCTCAAAGGACCAGCCCGGCACTGGCTAAACAGCCTGCCAGCAAATTCCATTGGCAGTTGGGAAAACCTGGAAGACGCATTCCTCGACAACTTCCAGGGCACATATGTGCGACCACCAGACGCCGATGACCTGAGCCACATTACTCAACAACCCGGAGAGTCAGCTAGGAAATTCTGGGCTCGGTTCTTAACTAAAAAGAACCAAATAGTCGACTATCCGGACGCCGAAGCCCTGGAGGCTTTTAAGCATAATATCCGTGACGAGTGGCTCGCTCGACACCTTGGCCAAGAAAAACCCAAGTCCATGGCAGCTGTCACAACACTAATGACCCGCTTTTGCGCGGGCGAGGACAGCTGGTTGGCTCGCAGCAGCACTACGCCACATTCTAGCACTTCGGATGTCCGCGACAATAATGGCAAGCCACGGCGTAACAGACATAAGCGGCGAACAACGGCGACAACATCGAAGACACGGCGATCAATGCGGATTCAGCGGATCAAGCCTCGGCAGCGGAAGAAGCCGTTCAAAAGAAATAATCGAGGGACCGCCCGATCGGACCGCATCTTTGGGCGCTTCGTGCCAAATTCATGGCACCCGGACAAACCAGCCAACCACACCAATAGAGATTGCTGGGTATTCAAACAGGTCGGCAAAATAAACGCCGAAGACAAGGACAAGGGCTGCATGACGATGACGAGGAGCCCGACGTCCGAACACGGGGACGAAGAAATTTCCCCGGTGAAAGCAGTCAACATGATCTCGCCACACATCCCCAAGCGGGAGCAGCGGGCACTACGGGACGTCTATGCGATGGAGCCAGTCGCCCCAAAATTTAACCCATGGTCAGCTGGTCCGATCACATTTGATCGTAGGGATCACCCTACTAGCATCCGTCACGGCGGCTCGGTCGCATTGGTCCTAGACCCAATCATCGACGGATTCCACCTTACGCGCGTCCTTATGGACGGTGGCAGTGGCCTGAACCTGCTTTATCAGGACATAGTGCGAAAAATGGGCATTGACCCTTCAAGGATCAAAGCCACCATAACCACCTTTAAAGGTGTGATTCCTGGAGTAGAGGCCCGTTGCACGGGCTCTATAACATTGGAAGTGGTCTTCGGATCTCCGAATAACTTCCGAAGCGAAGAGTTAATCTTCAATATCGTCCCTTTCCGCAGTGGTTACCATGCACTGCTCGGACGAACCGCATTCGCTAGATTCAATGCGGTACCACACTACGCATACCTCAAGCTCAAGATGCCAGGACCACGCGGGGTCATAACAGTGAACGGAAATACGGACCGCTCTCTCCGAATAGAAGAACATACTGCAGCCCTCGCGGCGGAAGTACAATGCGGCCTCCTCCGACAAACCAATCCGGGCACCGTCAAGAGAGTCCGGAGCACCCTGCAAAACACGCCAAGAGCGCGCTAGCTGTCCGGCATTCGCTTAAGCCCCATCAAAGCAGCATTCGTGCCACGCGTACACAATTATGCACTCAAGATACCATGGGCGTAGGCGGAGGCACAACAACGACTCAGTCAACAGTGTGGGATAACCGCCACATACCTTCATAACCCGTCCTTCTTCTTTTTCAGGACATTGCTTTAGAGCAGCCTCTTCAGAAGAGCCGAATTACCAGACTCACATAGGAGAGAAAACCAAGGAGGCAACGGGCTTCGCGCACAGAAGGAAACACCCAGGTGGAATCTATTTACGATCGTTATACCGGTTTTATATATCCATCGCTGCCTGCCCTAGATAGGACATGTTAAATAGTCCTATTTATCTCCGCTTAATGCATTCATTGTAAACATACGCTTAAACGTATTTTCATCAATGGGATATTATATATAGCGTCAGCTCATTAATCTTATTTGAACATTTTTCTTACAAATGTTTCTGTGATATTGCATCTGTACACTTTGGTACAGTCCGTTTGCCAGGGGCTTCCTATGGTGCCCCGTTCTACGACAAATAAAGTCCGAACACTTTGAACAGTGCGGCACCCCGAACTTATAGCACTATATGCATCAGCTCCGATCATGTCTTGGGTCTACAGGTGGGTTAGCCCGGCTCCCTTGTTTTGGCACCTTACGTTCCGTTATATCGGCTAAGGTAGCGCGGGGAGAACTACTGCGATTGTGTCCCGGTTCTTCCGGACGAGCACCTCAGTAGAGAAAGCCGAAAACTGACCGACATGATGAGGCGAGAGCTGGTCGTTGTTCG
Organism: Aegilops longissima; assembly: GCA_021605205.1. NCBI lineage: Eukaryota > Viridiplantae > Streptophyta > Magnoliopsida > Poales > Poaceae > Aegilops > Aegilops longissima. Next base: position 538,484,920 of record CM038682.1, read on the forward strand.
AGAGGTCTTTAAATATTTAAATATTTTTTCCGCTTTAGGCGATGAGTCGGCCTTGTCCGATTTAGGCGTATATAGCACCCCAATTCGGCCCTCCGAATTCTAGGGGCTTCGCTGAAATTTAAAATTATAGACTTCTATGGCTAAGTGAAAGTTATAAAGCCGCATAGTCTGATTGCCTCGTTCGCTGCGCCGGATACCTCCTTAAGGGACCAAACATTTGGATAAAGAGTATCCGGGTTTTTCCAGGAACACCCCGACACTAGTTGCATGGGAGCGGAAGCCGACGACTGGCCTACTTTCAGTATTTTATAAACAGCCGCACAGAAGGTAATATTTTAAATCAAAACAGTGCGACATAGCACAGGAAACTTCGTCTTTAAATTTCAACAGCGGCAGAGGTACATTTAGTCAAAGATCTTGTCCTTGAAACACTCATCGGCCACGAGACGAGCGCCTTTCATAACGCCATCATAGTACTTCTCGGGATGGCGATGCTCCTTGCCCTCCGGCGGACCGTCCTTCACCAGCTTCTCCGCATCCAGCTTGCCCTAATGCACCTTCGCGTGGGCAAAGGCCCGGCGGGCACCCCCGATGCAAACGGATCGCTTGATTACTTCAAGCCGCGGACAGGCATTCACCATCCGCTTGATCAGGCCGAAGTAGCTAGTGGGAAGGGGCTCACCAGGCCACATCCGGACTATGAAATCTTTCATAGCCACTTCGGCCGACCTGTGGAGTTCGACCAACTGCTTCAGTTGATCACTCAGAGGTGTTGGGTGTTCGGCCCCAGCATACTGGGACCAGAACAGCTTCTCCGTTGAGCTCCCCTCTTGGGCACGGTAGAACTCCGCGGCATCTTATGCGCTGCGTGGCAGATCTGCGAATGCCCCTGGAGAGCTCCGAATTCGAGTAAGTAAAAGAAACGCCTCCTCCACATGTTTGCTTTGCAAAAAGAATTTCTTACCCGCCGCTACCTTTTTGGCCTCCTAGATCTCCTACTGTGCCTTCTCAGCTTCGGCCTTGGCGTCTTTTATACTCACAAGGGCCTTCGCAAGCTCAGCCTCTTTCATCTTTAGATCATGCTCCACGGACCCGAACTTCTTGCCGAGGTCCTGGAGCTCTTGCTGTACCTCGCCCACTCTAGCACTTTGCTTCTCGCGCTCTTTGCATTCCAAGGCCGCCTTGTCTTCGGCCTCGGATAGTGCTTTCTTCAGGGACGCCACTTCGGCGGTGGACCCTGTCACACAGTCACGACACTTTATCATCAGACTAAACAATTTTATCTATCTTTACATACATAAGAGCAGAGAATCACTCACATTTGCTCTCTTCGAGCCGCCTCTTCGTGAGGTTGAGCTCTCCCATGCGCCTGCTCAGGTCCGCTTTAGTTCGGCAACCTCGGTGTCTGCAGCAGCAGCGGCAAGCAACACGGCCTGCTTATTCACATAAGCGCTTATTAGACTCCTGCGGATTATAATTGACCCTCCGTTTGGCTTTTCTTTCCAACACCAAAGCAGTATCGAGGGCTACTACCTATCGAGTGGTAATTTCACACATTTTTCTTACTTACCTCGAAGCCCGTCAGGAGGCTTATGCAGGCTTCGGTTAGTCCGCTTTTGGCGGACAGAACCTTCTGAATCACCACACTCATAAGAGTACGGTGCTCATCATCCATGGAAGCGCCTCGAAGTGCTTCCACCAGACTATCCGGCGCCACTCATGTGACGGAAGCCCTCAGCACGGACGGCTCGCCCTCCCTAATGAGGGGTGTCGGTGTCAAAACCGGCGGATCTCGGGTAGGGGGTCCCGAACTGTGCGTCTAGGCGGATGGTAAAAGGAGACAAGGGACACGATGTTTTTACCCAGGTTCGGGCCCTCTCGATGGAGGTAATACCCTACTCCTGCTTGATTAATATTGATGATATGGGTAGTACAAGAGTAGATCTACCACGAGATCAAGGAGGCTAAACCCTAGAAGCTAGCCTATGGTATGATTGTTGTTCGTCCTAACGGACTAAAACCCTCCGGATAGGTGAGGGTTACACAGAGTCGGTTACAATGGTAGGAGATCTACATATCCATATCGCCAAGCTTGCCTTCCACGCCAAGGAAAGTCCCATCCGGACACGGACGAAGTCTTCAATCTTGTATCTTCATAGTCTTGGAGTCCGGCCGTGGCGATAGTCCGCTATCGGACACCCCTAGTCCGGGACTCCCAAGAGTAGCCCTGAACCAGGCTTCAATGACGACGAGTCCGGTAGCGTTGATTGTCTTCGGCATTGCGAGGCGGGTTCCTCCTCCGAATACTTCACAGAAGGTTTTGAACACAAGGATAGTGTCCGGCTCTTCAAAACAAGTTCCACATACCACCGTAGAGAGAATAAACTTTGCACAAATCTGCTGGCGTATTTCGCGGCGTGACATCACACCACGGTTAGGCCATTATATGAATCGTTTTTTACCGTTCCACCTTAGCGCATTTAGCGAGGCGGTTTCCTTGGCACGTCTTATCAAAGCATAGATCGTGCCCCCTTATTCCGGGATTCTTATCAATACGGATGTGCGTAACCCATCCACGCCATTGATTACGGCTCTTGGGGGATAAGCGGGTTTTACCAGGCCGGTGGGGGATGCATAACTTCGTCCGTCCATATAAGGGGATAAGGATCCACCTTTTCACCTACGCCTTCTTCCTCCTTTGCTCATCCATTTCCGCGCACTCGAGCTCCAGCGCCCAAGTCCGCACATCCCACCTCAACCTTCTCCAGCCATGTCAGGAGCGGGAGGCAGGTGGATGGCCTCCTCCGTCACGGAGGGGCACATCACAAGACTGCGGGAGGCCGGATACTTGTCCGGCGACATCGCGCACAGGCTGCCCGACGCGGGGCAGCTCATTCCAACCCCCAGGCCTCATGAGAGGGTGGTGTTTCTCCTCCACTTCCTCCACGGACTAGGTTTTCCACTTCACCCATTTGTCCGGGGGCTCATGTTCTACTACGGCCTAGACTTCCACGACCTGGCCCCGAATTTTATCCTCAACATCTCGGCGTTTATCGTCGTGTGCGAGGCCTTCCTCTGCATCCAGCCCCACTTCGGCCTATGGCTGAAGATCTTCAACGTCAGGCCGAAGGTAGTGGGCGGCCGTCAAGCGGAATGCGGAGGCGCCATGGTCGGCAAGATGGCCAAGGTCATATGGCTTGAGGGTGCCTTTGTGGAGACAATAAAGGGGTGGCAAACGGGGTGGTTCTACATCACCGAGCCACGCGACCCCGAATGGGTGGCGGCCCCCGAATTCAGATCTGGCTTCCCCACGGCTCTCGTCATGGAAAGAGACGGGCTGGCGTGGGGAATCGGAAGAGCTATCCGGACTCCAAACATGCGTCCAAACCTGGTGGACAAGAATCTCGGGCTTGTCGACGTAATCCAGGTGATGCTCATCCGCGGATTCTCCCATGCCAACAACGGGCCTTTAACTTGTGGGAGTTTGATCCGCACTGCACCGAACCTTGAGCGGCTCTTGACACTACGCACGAAGATGCAGAAGGTGCTGTTCAAGGGCGCTGAAGCCCCAACATCCGCTAACAAGGATCGCGGATACAGCTCGCGGTGTCAAGCCGGCGAGGTAAGTTATTTTACCCTTTACGGGACTCTTTTTTTCATAGATTGACTCTATGTGGGATCTAAAACTCCCTAATCTTTGACAGGACTGGCTAAAGACGTCCGGATAGATTAGCAGTCCGGCTCCTTTGTCGGAAGACCCGGAGGACGCCCGATTGACGGGGCTGCTGGCTCCGGTGCCGCATGTGGTGCCGGAGAAGAAGGCCAAGAAGGAGGCCACGGGAACTCGAAGGAGCTCCCGACGCCAGGTGCTGTCAGATTCTGAAGCAGAATCTTCCCCTGAGGACGAGGAGGAGGAAAAAGAAGCTTCTACCCTAGCAGGGGAGGAGAGGAAAAGGAAGGCCGCCCCAACTGGGGAGGCTGGAGGGTCCAAGAAGGGAAGAACCCTTCCTCCGGACTTCTCCACCAACATCGACGATGACGAGGAGGATTGGCCTACAAGGGCCAAGCCCCTGGCGAGATCGTAAGTGTCCGGATACCCATGGCTTTTATTATTGCAGAGTGTTCTCTAATGTCGAACAATCGTGCAGCCCGCCCAAGGGCGAGTTCGCCGACATCGAGCGGGTCCCTAGGCTCGTCGGAAATGGAGAGTACTTCGCTTCCGACCGCCTCCTCGCCTCACTGCTGAGACGGCCTTGGTGGGGCCCCAAGGGGTTTGGTCAAGAGGAGGTAGCGCAGGAGGTGCCACAAGGCAACCTCCGGGACTCAGCGCTTGGGGCAAGACCCCGGGGCTCTAAGCCCGACCCTTGTCCGGACTCCATGCCGGAACCTTCGGCGGTTCGGAGTCCGCAAGCGGTCCTTCGCAAGAAGGGTAAGGCGCGGTGTCCTCCGCCCAACCGGAGGCACGGATAGCTATCGGAGGCGCTCAACAGCGCCTCCATCGAGGAGCACCGCCTTTGTTATGAGTGCGGTGATCCGGACATTCGATCCGCCAAGAGCGGGCTGACGAAGCCTATACTCAGCCTTCTAATAGGCTTTGAGGTAAGTTTAGAATATGTAAAAATATTACCGCATAGACAGTAGCCCTCGATGCTTAGTTCGGCGTTAGGAAAGAAAAGCCGGACTAACGATCTAAGAAGATATACGCAGGAGTCTAACATAAGTATGTCAATATGGGAATGCAGGCTTGTTGACCTGACCTGCCGACCGATCTGCGGAGGTCAATGCATTGAAGCGAGAACCTCGGCTGCCCGAGAACAAGCTCGGCCAAGCCAAGAAGCAGCTCGAGGACAAGGAAGGTAAGTAGTACCTTATTAAAGAAATACCTTATAAAAAGGTTTCGGTTGCAAAAAATAACAGGAATAACATGGGTACTGCAGGGGCCACGAACGAGGTGGCGACCCTGAAGGAAGCAGTGTCCGTGGCCGAAAACAAAGTGGTTGCGGAACGCACCGAGCGAGAGATGGGGGAGGCGCAGCTGGCCAAGGTACGGCAAGAGCTCCAAGCTCTTGTGGAAAAACACGAGAGTTTGGAGCGTGACTCGAAGACTCGAGAGTCCGAGCTCGCCTCGGCTCTTGAGAGTGCCAAAGCTACTAAGGCCGAGGCCCAAAAAGCCCTCCAAGAAATTGTGTCGTTAAAGAAGATAGCGGCGGGTAAGGCATTCTTTATGCAAAGCAAGCATGTGAAAGTGAATTACCTATTACTTACCCGGATTCGAAGCTCTCCAGGAGCATTCGCAGATTTGCCCCATAGTGTGTCCGATGCTGCGCGTTCTACGCGCCAAGGAGGGAGCTCGGCGGAAAAGGTGTTCGGTCTCAGTATCTTTGAGGCGGACATCTGGTGTTTCGAGCGACCAGTGAAGCAGCTGGTCGAGCTCCACAAGGTCGCCGAACAGGCCATGAAGGGCCTTATAAGCGCGGTTGTGGCCATTAGAAGCCATGCCAGGAGCTACTTCGCTTAGTGCAGCGGTGGTGGACCTTTGTCCACGGATTGAAGTCATCAAGCGTGTTCGCATTGAAGGTGTCCGTCGGGCCCTTGCCCGTGCTAAAGTGCATTGGGGCAAACTGGATGCGGAGAATCTTGTGACGGACGGGCCACCGAAGGGCAAGGAGCATCGCCCGAAATGTACTATGAGGGCCTCCTGAAGGGTGCCCGCCGAATAGCGGATGAGTGCTCCAAAGATGTAATTTTTTAATAGACTCGCATTTGTTATCATGTACGCTGAAAACTTGTTCATATGCGCTAAGCAACGCTTGTTAATTTAAAATATTACCTTCTATGCGGCCGTTTATCAAATTTGAGAGATGGCAAGTCGTTGGCTTCAGCCCCCATGCCACGAGTCTTTGGGGTGTTAGGGATAAACTTATGCACTCTTGTTCCCATTCTTGGGTCCATCTAGGAGGCGCCAACACAACGAACAAGGCAATCAGACTTATAATGCTTGAACACTCTCACTTAGCCATAGAATTCTATAATTTTAAATTTGGCGAAGCCCCTAGTATTCGGAAGACCGAGTTCGGGCGCTATCCATGCCTTGGCGGACAATTCGGTTCCTCGCCTAAGCGGCATAAGTCTTTAGGGACCAAAAACCTCTCGAACAGCGATCGGCTCTCGCCCTATCATGACGGTCAGTTTTAGCTTTCTCCATCGAGGTGCTCGACCTAGCTCAAGCTGGGCACAATCACAGTGGTTCTCCGGTGCTACCTTAGCCGATATAATGAACGTAAGGTACCAAAACACGGAGCCGGGCAAACCCAACTATTGACCCAAGACATGATTCGAGCCGATTCATATAATGCTATAAGTTCGGGTGCGCACTTGTGAAAGTGTTCGGACTTATCACACCACAATTTTGGAATACTTAAGCCCCTGGTGTATTGGCCGTACCAAAGTGTACGGTTGCAACATGTCATGAAATGAACATATGTATAGGTAAAGGAAGTAGTGCAATAATAAGCAAAAGCTATGTATTGTTTATTCAAAAAGGTACTGCAATGAAAGCATAACGATACAAATAGTGCGATAAGCAAGGGATGGGACTGTCTAACATGTCCCCTTCCAGGGGTAAGCTGCGGGATGGTATGTAAAACAGGTATAATGCTCGTAATAGAGACCACCTGAACACTCGACGTGGCTTTCCGCTTCCTTGGTTGTTGCATCATGAGTTCGGCGATTCAAGTGCCGGACAGGACTTCTCAAATACGGAGTCCTGAAAGTAAGAAAAAGGAAGAAAAAAGGAAAAAAGAAAAAGAATGACACAATCGGGAGCCCCTGGTGCGGTCGAGCCGCATTCTTGGCGTGCCGTGGTCTTGCCCCTCCCCATATGCCCATGGTATCTCCAGAGCATAATTATGTACGCGTAATACTAGCTTCGCAATTTCGCGAGGGCGGGGGTTGGGGCCGGATTGCTACGCGTGCTTGAATCGTGCCAGGCGGTCTTGTTGTAGGTTACTCCGGGCGCGCTTGACAGTGTCCGGACGCTTAGTGGCCGGACTCGAGAATTGCTGTGAGAGGCTGCTTTGTACCTCCGCCGCGAGGGCCGCCGTGTGCTCCTCCGTTCGGAGAGAGCGTTGTGTTTCAATGACCGTGATTACTCCTCGAGGGCCTGGCATCTTGAGCTTGAGGTATGCGAGAGCGGCACCGCATTGAACTTTGCAATGCGGTTTGTCCGAGCAAAGGCATGATAGCCGCTGCGGAATGGGACGATGTCGAAGATTAACTCTTCGCCCGGAAGTTATCCGGGATCTCAAGACCACTTCAAGTGTAATCGAGCCCGCATAACTGGCCTCTACATTCGTATGACGCCTTTAAAGGTCGTCTTTGTAGATTTAATCCTTGAGGGTCTATGCCCATTTTGCGCCTGTATCCCGATAAAGCAGGTTCAGGTTGCTACCCCGCCCATCGGGACTACGGTGAGGTGAAATCCGTCGATAATTGGGTCAAGAACCAATGCGGCGAAGCCGCCGTGACGGATGCTAGTGGGGTGGTCCCTTCGATCGAAGGTGATCGGGCAGGAAGACCATGGGTTGAACTTCGGGGCGACTAGCTCCATCGCATATATGTCCCTTAGTGCACGCTTCCGCTCCCTTTTGGGTATGTGGGTTGCGTATATCATGTTCACCGTCCGCACTTGTGTAGGAAAACCCTTCTGTCCTCTATTGTTCAGCGGCCGGGGCTCTTCCTCGTCATCGCTATGCAGCCCCTTGTCATTGAGTTCGGCACTTAACTTGCTCGCTTGCTTGAACACCCAACAATCCTGTTGGTGTGATTGGCTGGTTTTTCGGGGTGCAATGTATCCGCAAGCGATCGAGTATTCGGTCCAAGTTGGACGGGCCTGGTATTTCTTTTGAATGGCTTCTTCCGTGACCGGGTTTAGAGCCTCTGAATCCAGCATTGACGGCCGTATCTTCAGATTATCACCGCACGCGGCGCTTGTTCTTGTTGCGACGCGACCGCCGTTGCTGTCCTTGGTATCCGAACTATCGTGATGTTTGGCCAAGTTGTTGCTTCGAGCCAGCCAGGTTGTCCTCTCCCACACAAAAGCGGGTCATGAGTGTTGTGAGGGCTGCCATGGATTTTGGCTTTTCCTGTCCTAGGTGCCGGGCAAGCCACTCGTCGCGGATGTTATGTTTGAAGGCTGCAAGGGCCTCGTGATCCGGACAATCAACGATTTGATTTTTCTTTGTTAGGAACCGTGTCTAGAATTGTCCGCCGATTCTTCCGGCTGCTGAATTATGTGGCTAAGGTCATCGGCGTCGGTGGTCGCACATATGTGCCCGGAAGTTATCAAGGAATGCGGCTTCCGTGTCCTCCCAACAACCAATTGATTCTGCTGGCAAGCTGTTGAGCCAATGCCGAGCTGGTCCTTTAAGCTTGAGTGGGAGGTATTTGATGGCATGTAGATCATCACCGCGGGCCATGTGGATATGGAGGAGATAGTCCTCATCCGCACCGCGGGATCTGTGGTACCATCGTATGATTAGATGTTTCTGGGTTTGAAGCCCTCGAGGATTTGATGATCCATTACTTCATCTGTGAAGCATAGTGGGTGTCTTGGCGCCTCAGATGGGCTATATCACGACGTAGCTCATATGAGCTTTGTTCTCGTGTTCGCCCGACCGGTTTCTTTGTATCCGCGCGACGGTAATCATCCCGTCGTTGGCGCCCATGCGATCCATAGATCGATCTTGTATGTTTTGCCTTATCCTCCAATATATCTCGCAAGTCCGGGCGTTTTCCGTGCCTTGGTACTTTTTGAGCGCGCCGGGTGTGGCTTGAGCGGAGGGCCGAGAGGCTTTTCGTCGCGCCACGGGTGGCGGTATGCCATGTCGTGCGCTGGTGACTTGGGTGCTTCCTCCTCCGATCGAGGCAACGGCCTACGTTTGGGGTAGCTTTTGGAGGGTGTTCGAGTTCATACTCTTCGCTGCAAGGACTTCATCCATCCGTCGACTAGCAGGTCTTGATCAGCTCTAAGCTGTTGCTGCTTTTTCTTGAGGCTGCTTGCCGTGGCTATAAGCCCGCGTTTGAAATGCTCCTGTTGGCGGGATCCTCAGCACGACAAATTAAGTTGCCGCCGAGGCTTGCCTCATCTTCGGAGGGAGGCGATAATTATCGCCCTCGACCTCTCTTTCATCGACCGTCGTGCGAACTTGCTTCTCCTCCTCCCGCGCCGAGTCCTCTGGAGGGGTTCTCTTCGCACCGTCCGGGGTGCTATTATCTCCCGTGCGGAATCACCATTTTTATTGTGGCGGGATTTAGGCGGCGCCACGACGCCGGCGCTTCGCTGTTTCTTGAGGGTCATCCTTCGTTGTTCCATCGCCGCTCCCATCTTTTGGGATGTCCACCATGTATATGTCATATGACGAGGTGGCCTTCCAAAGGCCCTCGTAGGCGCTGGGTCTTGGTCGTCTCCGGCGTCGTCGTCCATACCGTCGACGTCTTCGGAGTCGAAGTCGAGCATGTCGGTTAAATCATCGACAATGGCTACAAAGTGGGTGGTGGGTGGGTGTTGAATTTCGTCGTCCGTATCCCAACCTTCCTGTCCGCAGTCCGGCCAGGGCTCTCCGGATAAAGAGAGAGACTTTAGCGAATTTAGAATGTCGCCAAAGGGCGAGTGCTGAAAGATGTCCGCGCCAGTGAACTCCATAACGGGCGCCCAATCGGATTCGATTGGCAGGGGCGCGGAGGGTTCGGAGTCCGCCACCCTGGAGTCGAGGTCTTCGCAGCGACAGGATGGAGTTCGCTCAATCGCCAGAGATTGTAGCCCCGAGGCGGTGTCCAACCACTCGTCCTCGATCGGGGAATCCGCCCGGATTAAGGGTCGGAGCGGATCTTTGGTGCGGCCTCGAGGCAATCGCTCGCTGCAGAGCTAGATCATGCCCATCGAGACGAGGCGGCGCACGCTTGGCTGCGGCTCGAATCCGTCAAGATCAAGTCTCCACGGATATCGGCCGTATAGTTCAAACTTCCAAATCTGACCTGATGGATGGGGCGTAGCTTTCGATCCGCTCCAGATGGCCTGCTTAATTGCCCGCGATGCAAAGCCGCCGAACACGAAGATCTGTCCGGGAGAAAAGTCTCACCTGGACCGCGTCGTTGTTGATGATCGAAGGAGCCATCGGGCCTATCGGTGACGACACAGAGGAACTCTCAATGAAAGCACCAATGTCGGTGTCAAAACCGACGGATCTCGGGTAGGGGGTCCCGAACTGTGCGTCTAGGCGGATGGTAACAGGAGACAAGGGACACGATGTTTTTATCCAGGTCCGGGCCCTCTCGATGGAGGTAATACCCTACTCTGCTTGATTAATATTGATGATATGGGTAGTACAAGATTAGATCTACCACGAGATCAATGAGGCTAAACCCTAGAAGGTAGCCTATGGTATGATTGTTGTTCGTCCTAGGACTAAAACCCTTCGGTTTATATAGACACCGGATAGGTGAGGGTTACACAGAGTCGGTTACAATGGTAGGAGATCTACATATTTGTATCGCCAAGCTTGCCTTCCACGCCAAGGAAAGTCCCATCCGGACACGGGACGAAGTCTTCAATCTTGTATCTTCATAGTCTTGGAGTCCGGCCGTGACGATAGTCCGGCTATCCGGACACCCCCTAGTCCGGGACTCCCTCAAGGGGCTGCGCGCCTAAATCCGGAACTGTTAGGAGTTCTGGAACAGTGTTCGGTCGAGAGTCCGCCTTGCGGCGGCTCTCATCGACGCGATCTGTGGGGATCTTGAACCCCACGTGTCCAACATTCGACTCCGCCTTGGGCGATCCAGGTCACCTCCCCGCCGAGAACCTTCGACAACACCTCCGTGTCATCGCAGGCGGGGAGTAGTGGCCGCCGGAGCGAAGTTCTTCTCAAGCGCCAGAGACCCATCCAAGACGACACCTCCGGATGAGCCCTGGCCGGACTGCATATATGTTCGGCGTTATTAAACAACTATGAAGTAAAATCGCAGCAGAGTGCGGACACTTACGATCGCGCTAGGGGCTTCCCCCAGGGCAGCCACCCTTCCTCGCTATGAGCGGTCGTAGTGGAGTAGTCCGGAAGGGACGTCTTTCCCTTCTTGGGCGTCTCAGCCTCCCCCTCCAGTGCGGGGAGGTAGATTTTCTTCTTGCTTCCCCCCGCCTCCGCGGGAGGAATCTGTTTCGTCGTCATTGGACGATGTGGGTATAACGGCCTTGCGTCGAGGGCCTCTCCCGGCCCCATGGCCCGTCTCCTCAGGCCCCTCATCCTTTCCGGATGGGCGGCCTCTCTTCTTCTTCCTCCTCTTCGGAGGAGGCGCCTCGTCATCTTGGACGAGGCTTCCGCACGACTTTACGCCGAGACCCTTCCGGTCCCTGTGGCCCTCTTTTCGCCCTCTTCGCTGGTGCCTTGTAAGGCGCCAGATCAACATCTCTGTCAGAGAGCATCACCGGATCTTCGGCTGCGGAGCCGACGATCAATCTGCTCGCTGTCTCCACATAGTCCTGATCAAATATACACAAATACTTAAGACTCCCCCATGAATGTATTGGGAAAAAACGAATCCGGTGGTAGTCCCAAAACTCACCGGACGCGGGGGCCACGCTGCATGAAGTCCGCGGTCCTCGGATGTGGGAGGAGGTACTTTAGAGGCCTTGAACAACGCCTTCCACGCGTCTTTGTGCTTCATGCCATAGAGCCTCTGAAGCGTCTGGTGTTCGGCCGGGACGAACTCCCACAGATTGAATGCCCGCCTTTGGCACGGCAGAATCCGGCGAACGAGCATGACCTGGATCACGTTGATAAGCTTGATGTTCTTGTCCTTCATGCTCTTGATGCAGGTTTGGAGTCCGGTCAGCTCTGTAGGTTCGCCCCAAGTCAGGCCCTTCTTTTCCTAGGAGGTGAGTCGCATGGGGGCTCCTGATCGGAACTCGGGGGCAGCCGCCCAGTTGGCGCTGCGCGACTCGGTGATGTAGAACCACCCCGATTGCCACCCTTTTACAGTCTCCGCAAAGGAGCCGTCCAGCCAGGTGACGTTAGGCATCTTGCCCACCATGGCCCCTCCAGACTCGCAGGTTGGCCGCTTACAATCTTCGGCTTCACGCAGAAGATTTGCAGCCACATGCCGAAGTGAGGCCGGATGCGGAGGAAGGCCTCACATACGATGATGAACGCCGAGATGTTGAGGACGAAATTCGAGGCTAGATCATGGAAATCTAGCCCGTAGTAAAACATGAGCCCGCGGACGAAGGGATGAATTGGAAATCCCAGTCCACGGACTAAGTGGGCGACAAACACGACCCTCTCGTGGGGTCCTGGCGTCGGTATGACCTGCCCGACGTCCGGTAGCCGGTGCGCTATGTGTGCGGCAAAGTATCCGGCCGCCCGAAGATTGGTGATATGCTTCTCCTTGACGGTGGAAGCCACCCACTTGCCTCCTGCTCGGGACATGTTTAGCTGTGCGGAGAAGACTTGTGCTTGGGCACTGGAGCTCGAGGAGGCAAGAGTGGGCAAAGGAGGAAGAAGGCGTGGGTAAAAATGGGGAAATCTTATCCCTTTATAGAGGCGACGAAAGCGGTGCGCCTCCCCACTTGCCCGTTGGGAATCGGTTGCTTCCCAAGCGCCACGATTGATGATGTGGTGGGATTACCCGTACCCGTATTGATGAGAATCCCGTGATAAGGGGACATGATCTCTGCTTTGACAAGACATGTCAAGGAAACCGCCTCGCAATATGCGCTGTGGCAGGTTGTGGGGAAACGGTTCGGATAATGACCCGACCGTAATGACACATCGCGTTGCCTAAAAAGTTGTCAGCAGATTGCATTTGTGAAATATCATTCTCTCTACGGTGGTATGTGAAGATCATTTTGTGGATCCGGACACGGTTCAGGTGTTCGATAATTACCTTGGAGTATTCGGAGAAGGAACCCGCCCTGCAATGCCGAAGACAAGATCTGCTACCGGACTCATCGTCATTGAAGCCTGGTTCAGGGCTCTTGAGGAGTCCTGGATTAGGGGTATCCGGACAGCCGGACGGTATACAACATCCGGACTATTGAAGCGTGAAGATACAAGACTCAAGACTTCGACCCGTGTCCGGATGGGACTTTCCTTGGCATGGAAGGCAAGCTTGGCGATCCGGATATTATATTTCCTCCCTTGTAACCGACTCCATGTAAACCCTAGACCTCTCTGGTGCCTATATAAACCGGAGAAGTTGGTCCTTAGAAGGCCGAACACAATTACAATCATACCATCATAGGCTAGCTTCTAGGGTTTAGCCTCTACGATCTCGTGGTAGATCTACTCTTGTACTACTCATATCATCAATATCAATCAAGCAGGAAGTAGGGTTTTACCTCCATCGAGAGGGCCCAAACCTGGGTAAACATCTGTGTCCCTTGCTTCCTGTTACCATCAGCCTAGACGCCCAGATCGGGACCCCCTACCCGAGATCCGCCGGTTTTGACACCGACACTGCCCCCCCCCCCTCTTCCCTAATCCAATTCGGACCCAAGGGGGAGGGGGCGCGAGGCCTGCCCTGGCCGCCCCTCTCTCTCCACTAAGGCCCATATGGCCCATTATACTCCCCGGGGGCTTCCGGTAACCCCCAGAACTCCGGTAAATGCCCGAACTCACCCGGAACCCTTCCGATGTCCAAACATAGCCATCCAATATATCGATCTTTATGTATCGACCATTTCGAGACTCATCGTCATGTCCATGATCACATCCGGGACTCCGAACAACCTTCGATACATCAAAACACATAAACTCATAATACCGATCGTCACCGAACGTTAAGCGTGCGGACCCTACGGGTTCGAGAACTATGTAGACATGACCGAGACTCATCTCTGGCCAATAACCAATAGCGGAACATGGATGCTCATATTGGTTCCTACATATTGTGCGAAGATATTTATCGGTCAAACTGCATAACAACATACGTTGTTCCCTTTGTCATCGGTATGTTACTTGCCCGAGATTCGATCGTCGGTATCTCAATACCTAGTTCAATCTCGTTACCGGCAAGTCTCTTTACTCGTTTCGTAATGCATCATCCCGCAACTAAATCATTAGTCACATTGTTTGCAAGGCTTATAATGATATGCATTATCGAGAGGGCCCAGAGATACCTCTCTGATACTTGGAGTGACAAATCCTAATCTCGATCTATGCCAACTCAACAAACACCATCGGAGACACCTGTAGAGCATCTTTATAATCACCCAGTTACATTGTGATGTTTGATAGGACACTAAGTGTTCCTCCGGTATTCGGGAGTTGCATAATCTCATAGTCATAGGAACATGTATAAGTCATGAAAAAAGCAATAGCAATAAACTAAACATTTAAGTGCTAAGCCAACGGAATGGGTCAAGTCAATCACATCATTCTCTAATGATGTGATCCCATTAATCAAATGACAACTCATGTATATGTCTAGGAAACTTAACCATCTTTTATTCAACGAGGTAGTCAAGTAGAGGCATACTAGTGACACTCTGTTTGTCTATGTATTCGCACATGTACTAAGTTTCCGGTTAATACAATTCTAGCATGAATAATGAAAATTTATCATGATATAAGGAAATATAAATACCAACTTTATTATTGCCTCTAGGGCATATTTCCTTCAACCGACATGTGGCATCCATCGTAACGGGTCGCCGTTAAGCTATCGGGTTTCGTTTGGATCCGATAACCTGTTAACAGCCCGGACCAATGGGTATTTTCCACGTGTAAAATTCTGGTTCGCCGGAGTATCCACGTGTCAGCTTAGCGTTTGGACAGATGTCGTCCATCCAATGGAGGAGATCTGCCTATGATAATTTGACACATGGCACGGCCCCACAGTAGCCCATTTAAGATAAAAGGTCGGCCCGGCCAAGGGCCCACAAGATTTTGTCATACTCCACTGGGCTGGCCCGTTAACAGCCTGACACGGTTCAGATTAAATATGGGACATAATTTGGCCCAAAATGTGTCAGGGAGTTAACGGGGTGGATCCGATATGGGCCGTCATTTGGCCCAAAACATGGCAGCCTGTTGATGGGCCGGATCCGATGTGGGTTGTCATTTGGCCCAAAACGTGACATACATCATAATGGGTCGAATCTTATGTGGGCCGTAATTTGGCCTGGCCTGTTAACAGGCACGGTGCTTTCGGCCCCATTGGGGGCCATTTTAACAATGGCCTCTTAAAGGCCCATGTAATAGTTCAGCCCGATATTACTTTCGACCTGTTAAAGGCCCGTAGTCCTCGTGGATATATTTTAGCCCAACCTTACTATTGGCCCATTAAAGGCCCATAGTCTTTGTGGATACATTTTAGCCCAACCTGACTATTGGCCCATTAAAGGCCCGTGAGATAATTGGGCCTTATGATGGCCCACTTTGCAATGGCCTGCTTATGACCCATAATGTTACTGGGTCAGCTGTGGCCCGACATATATTTTGACCTATTGTATTAAAGGCCCGTTTTGTGGCTAGACCAATCATGGGCCTCTGACATTGTTCAGGCCCAGTCTACTTTTTGGACTGTTTAAAGCCCATTCTATTTTCTGGCCCAATTTAGGCAACTGGTTTACTCGGCCTGTTAAAGGCCCAAAACTAATATTTGTGAGTTTACATCTAGGTCTGCTATTAGCTGGACACGATTGCTGTCCCACTTTTCGGCCCATTCACAGCGATTGGCGGGCCGGCCAGTTTTAGTACCGTAAATTTTTTTGATATAAAAAACCGAACGTTTGGGCCCGTTGCGCTCCGTCAAAGCTTACGACCTTTTGTCGGGGAACACAAACAGGGGTGTGTGCTTTCCCCTGCATCGTGCACGGACGGTGAGCCCACAGGCACAAGAACAACACTACCGCTCCAAGATCAGACTGAAGCACAAGGGATTAGTTCTTCGAAGGACCAACATGCAGCACAAGAAGACCAAGACTAGCCAAAGAGACATGATACTGCTAAGGGAAAAACCTCCCTTGCGGGGAAGATGAGCCTGGCGAGGGTGGGTTTGCCCCGGAAGCAAACCCCCAAATCGTCCCGGTAGGCCTGCCGGGGCTCCCGAAGGCAAACCACTCCACCGCTCCACCTTAGGAGCGACGCAAGTCATCGATCAGTGCGGTGTCAAGCCACAAAGTGACTAAGTGGCTGTTGTTCGCCACATGGCAACCGCTTTCTACAGAAGTACCTCCAAGCGACACCCGTCCTGGAATGTGTCAAGCAAGCAGGCGCGGAGCTCACAAAACGGCCCGGCAGGGCCTGCCGAGCGAGCTGTGATGTGACATTGAGGGCACATTTAATGCGCTTTGTCAGCCTGCAGAGTTAGGTGTGATAGCACTATTTGCTATCTAATCAGTATGCAATTACTGATTTGCCACTGTGGTGACCCCTTAATCTATAAAAGGAGTCCCATAGCAACTGTAGAAAGGATTCGGACCCTCTCACACTCATATGCACGTAGCTCCTCTCGCCCCCAGGAAACCTTGCGGGCAAGGGCGATGTGCTTCACCACCACTTTCCACCATCAATCCACCAAAGTAGGAGTAGGGTTTTACGCCTCACGGCAGCCCGAACCTGGGTAAAACTGCCTGCGTGATCTCTGTCGTGCTGTGTTATGCTTCTCCGCTCTTTGTGCAACGTGCCCATCCCCCCGCCAAACCAAAAGGGGCTCTTGGTCCCATAGGTGGTCGTGGTTTCCCACGACACCTTTTCAGGGAGCGACGACATAATATATATACAGAGATTAAATTATAGCATCATGACGAAGAATATACCTAGACTATACAACAAAGAAATTACTGCATATTACATGCACCTGGCATAAAAGTTCCCCGCCGGCGATAATAAAGCGCAACCAGACAAATATACTGGGCATCAAAGGACTCCACCAGTGCAAATAAACACGCCGCCTAAAATAATATACATAATTGATAGCACTTCAACACAGTTCTAGAAAGGTTAGCCCTGCCTGGGAGCTGCAGTGCAGGCAGCTAAGCAAGCCGATGACTGCACTTGTATGACACTTATATCCAACTCTAGAAGCATAGCATTAATGGCAGTTCTTGGCGTCAGTGATATCACCCTGAAAGAGAAAAAAAGGAGACAGATAACATGCTTGCACATATAAGGAATAGTGATGTCGATTCATCCCAATTTTTAGTGGCAAATAAAGAGACCTGGATTAAAATAGAATAAAAATTGTTCATAGTTAAGACATGGCTGGAAATGGCATTGTGCAGGAGTGGACACCTTCACCACACCACTGAATTAAAGATGAAGAACACAAGCATACATGAAGTGCAAAGAATGTATAAGCATCGATGGTGAGTGTACTGTCAATTTATCCCATTTCAGATTAGTAAATAAAGAGACACGATTTAAATAACATGAACATAATATGCATTGTTCATAGTTAATACATCGCAGGATATGACATTGTCTTGGAGTTGGTAGTTTGACCACACCACTGGATTACAGATCAACAACACAAGCATACATGCACTGCTAAGGAAGATCACTTGCTACATTTACTTTAATTTAGATGGTACGAACAATAGAGAAGGGGAAACTTATGTTTGTGAACTTCTTCATAATAAACTTTAAACATGCAATTTGATGCAAGCGACAAAAATAAACAGCAGTTGCAGTCATTGCTATCCAAATATACACAATGAAGTTTGAAGGCTCGAGAAGGACAAACTTACGTTAGTAATGAAGACCGGCTCTATAAAGCCCTTTTCCATGTTGATGGGGGGGGGCAATTCAAGAAGTTTACCACAGAGTATTCTTCATAAGCATTGCCTTTATTCTACATTTTGTTAAGAGTAAATATAGAAGTGATAATATAGGAACAAATGGAGATTATTTAAGCAAAGATGCAGAGTGATTCTACATAATCAACTAGCTAAAAATGTAGGTACATCATACAACCCAAAGTTACTGACAAGAGTAATGCAGAGCTAAACATCTTCAGTGGCATTGGTTTTATTCAACATTTTGGTAAGAGTAAACACAGATCTGATGTGTAGAAAATGGATACCAAGGAAAAATAAGCTGCAAAGTGATGGTACATGAACAACTAGCTGACAGTATAAGTACATTGATAAAGGATAACAGATACTTACAAGAACAATGTAGAGCTAAACTTCTTCATAAGCATTGGATTTATTCTACATTAATGTAAGCATTAATATAGATCTGATGATTAGGAGAGAAAAGTGGATATGCAGGTTATTGATACGTCTCCAACGTATCTATAATTTTTTATTGCTCCATGCTACTTTATCTATTGTTTTGGACTATAATGGGCTTTATTTTCCACTCTTATATTATTTTTGGGACTAACCTATTAACCGGAGGCCCAGCCGTAATTGTTGTTTTTGCCTATTTGATGTTTCAAGAAACGGAATATCAAACGGAGTCCAAACGGAATGAAACCTTCGGGAACGTGATTTTCTCACCGAACGTGATCCACGAGACTTGGACCCTACTCCAAGGAGTGCTAGAGGCGGTCACGAGGGTGGGGGCGCGCCCCTCCCCCCTGGGCGCGCCCCCTGCCTTGTGGGCCCCCTGACGCTCCACCGACGTACTCCTTCCTCCTATATATACCTACGTACCCCCAACAGATCGGGGACGGAGCCAAAAACCTAATTCCACAACCGTAACTTCATGTATCCACGAGATCCCATCTTGGGGCCTGTTTCGGAGCTCCGCCGGAGGGGGCATCCACCACGGAGGGCTTCTACATCAACACCATAGCCCCTCCGATGAAGTGTGAGTAGTTTACTTCAGACCTTCGGGTCCATAGCTAGTAGCTATATGGCTTCTTCTCTCTTTTTGGATCGCAATACAATGTTCTCCCCCTCTCTCGTGGAGATCTATTTGATGTAATCTTGTTTTTGCGGTGTGTTTGTTGAGACCGATGAATTGTGGGTTTATGACCCAGCTTATCTATGGAAAATATTTGATTCTTCTCTGAATTCTTTTATGTATGGTTAAGTTATCTTTGCAAGTCTCTTCGAATTATCCGTTTGGTTTGGCCAACTAGATTGGTTGTTCTTGCAATGGGAGAAGTGCTTAGCTTTGGGTTCAATCTTGCGGTGTCCTTACCTAGTGACAGAAGGGGTTGCAAGGCACGTATTGTATTGTTGCCATCGAGGATAACAAGATGGGGTTTTTATCATATTGCATGAATTTATCCCTCTACATCATGTCATCTTGCTTAAGGCGTTACTCTATTTTTAACTTAATACTCTAGATGCATGCTGGATAGCGGTCGATGAGTGGAGTAATAGTAGTAGATGCAGAATCGTTTCGGTCTACTTGTCACAGACGTGATGCCTATATACATGATCATTGCCTGGATAACCTCATAACTATGCTCAATTCTGTCAATTGCTCAATAGTAATTTGTTCACCCATCGTAGAATACTTATGCTCTTGAGAGAAGCCACTAATGAAACCTATGACCCCCGGGTCTATTCTCATCATATCAATCTCCATCACTTTATTTACTTGCTTTGCTTTTACTTTTTACTTTGCATCTTCATACCAAAAATACCAAAAAATATTATCTCTATCAGATCTCACTCTCGTAAGTGATCGTGAAGGGATTGACAACCCCTAAGCATTGGTTGCAAGTAGCTATCGTTTTGCGCAGGTACGAGGGACTTGCGCGTGGTCTCCTACTGGATTGATACCTAGGTTCTCAAAAACTGAGGGAAATACTTACGCTACTGTGCTGCATCATCCTCTCCTCTTCGGGGAAATCCAACGCAAGCTCTAGACGCAGCAAGAAGAATTTCTGGCGCCGTTGCCGGGGAGGTCTACGCAAAAGTCAACATACCAAGTACCCATCACAATCCCTATCTCTCGCATTACATCATTTGCCATTTGCCTCTCGTTTTCCTCTCCCCCACTTTACCCTTGCCGTTTTATTCGCCCTCTCTTTCCCAATCTCCTCCTCTCTTTTGCTTGCCCTTTCGTTTCTCGTTTGGTTGGATTAGATGCTTATTTATTCCTAAACAAAGAAGCCAATATCTATGGATCCTGATCCGCTTGCCAATCTTTTTAAGAGATCCAATTATGATGAACCAATTCCTAGTGATTTGGATGCACTAGATTATCTTTATAAGGTTTTGCCTGAAATCCGTGAAGTGACTCGCGATAGATCTTTGAATAAAAAGCATGATTGCAATGATTTTATTATAAATTATTTTGATGTCAATTGTGCTAATAAGATGCAAAACCCTAAGCTTGGGGATGCTAGTTTTGCTATGTCTACTACTTGTTGCAATGATCACGATTGGGGTGATTCTTCTTATGATCTTGAAAATTTATTTAAGCCCCATGATAAATATGAGATTGATAATATTGTTTGCAATAATATTGAAAGTGGGTTTGGAAGAGTGTCAACTTTAGATCCCACATATTTTGAGAATATTCAATCTTATGAAATTCTTGATAAAAGTGGGCTTGGAGAAATCATGACTTTAGTTAATGATAATCCCACTATTTTGGAAGAGTGTCAACTTTGCATACATGTGGATCATGTTAAGAATATGTTATGTGGTAGCTATTTTGTTGAATTTGCTTATGATCCTACATGTAATTATTATGAGAGAGGAAAATATGGTTGTAGAAACTTTCATGCTATTAAATTACCTCTCGCTATGTTGAGATTGCTATTGTCTGTTTCCGCTTCCTTGCATATGCTAGTTTTTGCTTGCCTTGATTCGTTTGCCTATACGATGCCTATGCATAGGAAGTATGTTAGACTTAGATGTGGTTGTCACATGTTTTATGATGCTCTCTTTGTGCTTCAATTCTTGTCTTTCTTGTGAGCATCATTTAAATCTCAATGCCTAGCTAAAAAGGCTTTAAAGAAAAGCGCTTGTTGGGAGACAATCCAATTTTTTACTTGCTGCTTAGTAATAAATAATCCATCTAGCCTCTGTTTAGATGTCGTTTTATCTTTTAATTAGTGTTTGTGCCAAGTTGGCCCTATTGGATCTTCTTAGATGATAGTTATTTGATCTTGCTGTAATTTCCAGAATCTTTGTGCTCAGTGCCCGAATTGTTAAAAATCACCAGAACGTGATAAAATAGTGATTCCAATTTCTGCTGATCAAGAAACAAATTTTCCAGGTCGTCTAATTTTTTTAGAATTTTTTGGGTTCCAGAAGTTTTCGTTAGTTACAGATTACTACATATTGTTCTGTTTTTGACAGATTCTGTTTTGCGTATGTTGTTTGCTTATTTTGATGAATCTATGGCTAGTAAAATAGTTTATAGTCCATAGAGAAGTTGGAATACAGTAGTTTTAACACCAATATAAATAAATAATGAGGTCATTACAGTACCTTAAAGTAGTCTTTTGTTTTCTTTCTCTAACGGAGCTCACGAGATTTCTATTGAGTTTTTTGTTGTGAAGTTTTCAAGTTTTGGGTGAATTCTTTTGATGGATTATGGAACAAGGAGTGGCAAGAGCCTAAGCTTGGGGATGCCCATGGCACCCCCAAGATAATCCAAGGACACCAAAAAGTCAAAGCTTGGAGATGCCCCGGAAGGCATCCCCTCTTTCGTCTACTTCCATCGGTAATTTACTTGGAGCTATATTTTTATTCACCAACATGATATGTGCTTTGCTTGGAGCGTCTTGTATTATTTGAGTCTTTGCTTGCTAGTTACCACAATCATCCTTGCTGTACACACCTTTTGAGAGAGCCATATATGAATTAGAATTTGATAGAATACTCTATGTGCTTCACTTATATCTTTTGAGCTTGATAGTTTGCTCATAGTGCTTCACTTATATCTTTTTGAGCGTGATAATTTTTTGCTCTAGTGCTTCACTTAGATCTTTTAGAGAACGGTGGTGGATTTGTTTTAAAGAAACTTGATCTCTCATGCTTCACTTAGATTATTTTGAGAGTCGTTAATAGCATGGTAATTTGCTTAATGTTAATATACTTGGTGTTCAAGATATGTGAAACTTTCTTTTGAGTGCGTTGAATACTAAGATAAGTTTGATGCTTGATAATTGTTTTGAGATATGGAGGTAATAATATCAAAGTCATGCTGGTTGAGTAGTTGTGAATTTGAGAAATGCTTGTGTTGAAGTTTGTAAGTCCCGTAGCATGCACGTATGGTTAAAGTTGTGTAACAAATTTGAAACATGAAGTGTACCTGGCTTGTGCATCCTTATGAGTGGCGGTCGGGGACGAGCGATGGTCTTTTCCTACCAATCTATCCCCCTAGGAGCATGCGCGTAGTACTTGAATTTTTGATGACTTCTAAATTTTTGCAATAAGTATATGAGTTCTTTTGACTAATGTTGAGTCCATGGATTATACGCACTCTTACCTTTCCGCCATTGCTAGCCTCTTGATGCACGTGCATTGCCCTTTCTCACATTGAGAGTTGGCGCAAACTTCGCCGGTGCATCCAAACCCGGTGATACGATACGCTCTATCACACATAAACCTCATTATATCTTCCTCAAAATAGCCACCATACCTACCTATTATGGCATTTCCATAGCCATTCCGAGATATATTGCCATGCAACTTTCCACCGTTCCGTTCATCATTATCATGACATACTTTACTTTTGTCATATTGCCATTGCATGATCATGTAGTTGACATAGTATTCGTGGCAAATCCACCATGCATTATTTTTCATACATGTCACTCTTGATTCATTGCACCATCCCGGTACACCGCCGGAGGCATTCATATAGAGTCATACCTTGTTCTAGTTTTGAGTTGTAATCCTCATGTTGTAATCAATAGAAGTGTGATGATCATCATTATTAGAGCATTGCCCAAATAAAAAAAAGAGAAAGGACAAAAAAAGGCCCAAAAAAAGAGAAAAGAAAAGGGCAATGCTACTATCTCTTTTTCCACACTTGTGCTTCAAAGTAGCACCTCGTTCTTCATGTAGTGAGTCTCATATATTGTGCTTCAAAGTAGCACCATGTTTTTCATTTAGTGAGTCTCATATGTTATCACTTCCATATACTAGTGGGAATTTTTCATTATAGAACTTGGCTTGTATATTCCTATGATGGGCTTCCTCAAATGCCCTAGGTCTTCATGAGCAAGCAAGTTGGATGCACACCCACTAGTTTTCTTTTGTTGAGCATTCATAGCTCTAGTGCATCCGTTGCATGGCAATCCCTACTCCTCATGTTGACATCAATTGATGGGCATCTCCATAGCCTGTTGATTATCCTCGTCAATGTGAGACTTTCTCTTTTTTGTCTTCTCCACACAGTCCCCATCATCATATTCTATTCCACCCATAGTGCTATATCCATGGCTCACGCTCATGTATTGCGTGAAGGTTTAAAAAGTTTGAGATTATTTAAGTATGAAAAAATTGCTTGGCTTGTCATCGGGGGTATAGAAGTTGGGAACATCTTTGTGTGACGAAAATGAAGCATAGCCTAACTATATGATTTCGTAGGGATGAACTTTCTTTGGCCATGTTATTTTGAGATGACATAATTACTTTGATTAGTATGCTTGAAGTATTATTATTTTTATGTCAATATGAACTTTTGTCTTGAATCTTTCGGATCTGAATATTCATATCACAATTAAGAAGATTTACATTGAAATTATGCCAAAGTATCACTCCGCATCAAAAATTCTCTTTTTATCATTTACCTACTCGAGGACGAGCAGGAATTAAGCTTGGGGATGCCGGATACGTCTCCAACGTATCTATAATTTTTTATTGCTCCATGCTACTTTATCTATTGTTTTGGACTATAATGGGCTTTATTTTCCACTTTAATATTATTTTTGGGACTAACCTATTAACCGGAGGCACAGCCTAGAATTGCTGTTTTTTTGCCTATTTCAGTGTTTCGAAGAAACGGGATATCAAACGGAGTCCAAACGGAATGAAACCTTCGGGAACGTGATTTTCTCACCGAACGTGATCCAGGAGACTTGGACCCTACTCCAAGGAGTGCCAAAGGCGGTCACGAGGGTGCGGGGCACGCCCCCCTGCCTCGTGGGCCACCTGACGCTCCACCGACGTACTCCTTCCTCCTATATATATACCTACGTACCCCCAACAGATTGAGGATGGAGCCAA
This sequence comes from Aegilops longissima, assembly GCA_021605205.1. Classification (NCBI taxonomy): domain Eukaryota; kingdom Viridiplantae; phylum Streptophyta; class Magnoliopsida; order Poales; family Poaceae; genus Aegilops; species Aegilops longissima. The sequence goes on from CM038682.1 coordinate 538,509,068, forward strand.
AAACCTAATTCCACCGCCGTAACTTCCTGTATCCACGAGATCCCATCTTGGGGCCTGTTCCGGAGCTCCTCCGGAGGGGGCATCCACCACGGAGGGCTTCTACATCAACACCATAGCCCCTCCGATGAAGTGTGAGTAGTTTACTTCAGACCTTCGGGTCCATAGCTAGTAGCTAGATGGATTCTTCTCTCTTTTTGGATCTCAATACAATGTTCTCCCCCTCTCTCGTGGAGATCTATTCGATGTAATCTTCTTTTTGCGGTGTGTTTGTTGAGACCGATGAATTGTGGGTTTATGATCCAGCTTATCTATGGAAAATATTTGATTCTTCTCTGAATTCTTTTATGTATGATTAAGTTATCTTTGCAAGTCTCTTCGAATTATCCGTTTGGTTTCTATCGCCATTGTAAGTGGGGTGCTGTCTGATTTCTGCGGTACCACCACCTTTTGCAAGGACTTTGCTACTACTCCTTTAGGTTCTGCAATCACTCTCTTCCTTTTGGATATCTGATACACAAGAACAACATTTGAATGGAAAAACATGGTATGATGACAAATGGAATGCGTATTGATAATGGGTGGGCATGGAAACTTCACATATATGATGAGTAAACTAAGCATATGGCGGTGCAAAGAAGCAGAAGATATTCCATCCAGAGTGGAACTCGATGCCTTGATGCCATGTTTGTTAGTCATTGCGCTGTTCCGGAAAACTCTTCTAGTGTGCGCATTCTCATATTCATTGCGATTTTGTTCAATATCTGAGAAGCATGACAACATAAATAGTAGTGAGATTATCTTTGTAATGCAGAGGATATTCTAATATAATAGGGGCTCTTTGTAAACCCTTGTGCGCTATCACTGGATTTGGATGAGAGAGCCCTTGTGTGCTGTAATTTGATGTGTACAATAATATAATCTGGCACAACTACACGAAATAGTAGGCTCCCTTTTGGGAGCTCCAGAAGTAAGGATAGTTGGCAGATGATAGGTTCATACTATACTGTATTGAAAGTTTATTGCGAAACCATGACAACGAGGGTGCACAGAGAAATAGTATTCCCACATGCCTCTATATGTGGCACACATGCATTTCAAAACTCATGTAGTAACATTAGCTGACCAATTAAATGTAAGCTTTGGAAATATGAGTGGCATGTAGTTTTGCTTGAAGGATGGAGTGTTGCTATTACAACACAAAGCCACTACATAGATTGTAGTGTCCATAAAAGGGAGACACCATAAGCATCATAAGTAAATCGGGGAAGTGGAACTGGCTGGAAAATATGGGGTTGTAGTGCCGCTACTAATAGAAAGCCCATCGATCACCGTACAGGCCAACTCTATTCACCTGAAGGCGCACTACTGTTACTATGAGTCTAGTCTCTCAAAGGCCGCACAGCTCCTAGCATTTCCTGGATATTATGGCAGACCAACTCGAATTGCTGAAGGGAACTTGCACAAGCGGCCAAATAGACCTGTCGACTGCATATGTCCTTGCTTTCCTTCTTGACGAGGAACATACTATATTTATTACAGAAGATTAGAAGAGGAACATGTTAAAGAATACAAGAGGAAGAATATTATGGAGATTCCGTTTCTTTCTATACAATTTTGGTTGCCCACCCGTGATGAATCAGAGCATCCAAAGAAATGCAATTCCTTATTGTCTCTCTCTATGTTGCCACGGGCATTTGAAAACTCAACTGGGAGCATTAGCTGACTAATTAAATGTATGTCTATTAACTAATATGAATATCATATCACGTTCGTATTGGAACAACTAAGCTTTGGAATTATGATTGGTGTGTTATTTAGCTTTCAAGGGTGGACTGCTGCTAGTAGGACACAAAGCACCTACGCAGATCATAGTGTAGATATAATGGGAAAACCCTAAGCATCAGGAGTAAAACCAGGAGAGTGGAACTTGCTGGAAAATATGTGCTAGTATTTCCGGAACGGCAAGAAAGGCTTCGGATACCGGCTCTCTACAACTGAAGGTGCAGTACTGTTACTATGAGTCTAAATCTCAAAGGCGACACATACGATCAAATACGAAGAGTTAAAAGCATCCATGACAAGCGACATGAAGACCAACACAAAGAGTTGAAAGTGTGTGTGACAAGCGACCGAATAGACCTGTACACTGCAAATGTCCCTGCTCCTCTTCACTACAAGGAACATATTGTAGTACTATTATACTCCCTCTGTTCCTAAATACAAGTCTTTGCAGAGATTCCACTATGGATCACATACGGGTGTATATAGATACATTTTAGAGTGCAGATTCACTCATTTTGCTCCGTATGTAGTCCATGGAGGAATCTCTACAAAGACTTATATTTAGGAACGGAGAGAGTACTTATAATAGAAGAACATAAGAGGAGCATGCTAAAGAAGAGCAAGCAGATTTTGGATAATAAAATGTTGGTTGCCCACACATGATGAACCAGAGCGCATAAAGAATGCATATCCATGTTGTCCCTCGATATGTGGCACATGTGATTTTTGAAAGTAAAGTAGGAACATTAGCTGACAAAATAAACATTCTCTGTCTTAGTACATGTCAGCATCATATCAGATTCGTATTTGAGCAACTAAGTTTGGAATTATGAGTGGCATGTTGTTTATCTTGATGGGTTGAGGAGCACTGCTTGCACGTACGTCTCGAAGCACCTATGATGATGGTACTGAATATATGGGAATGTCTACATGCAAGTCTCCTGACTTTCGTCATTTGGGTCAGTCGACCATTTTAGGAGGTTGGATGAAGATCCTACGTCTCCTAACCCTTCTTCTTCCTCGCCTCTTATTCTTCCCCTAAAGACCACCGCATGGGCCGCCGACCGAACCACCAGCCCCCGCCCTCCCCTGAACCTTCGGTCTTCCGCCGCCCCCAACCATCCCTCTAGCTAACCCCACCCCCCCCACCCGCGTCGAGTTTTGCCTCCGGCGAGGCCCCACCATAGCCCGACGACAGCCCCCCCACAACCACTGTCCCCACCCAAAACCCTAAGATAGATAATGGGGCAACCCTCCAGCGAGCCCCTTCCTTCCCTCTGGCGAACTCCCAAAAATGGACTGACCCCAATTTGAAATTCAGTCGACTGTCATTTAAGCTAATGTGGGGAAAACCATAAGCATTGCGAGTATAGTGGTGACCGTGCCATGGAGGATCTGAAGGTGCAAACTGGACAAAGGCAACTTCACAACCAATGTTTGGTATCAACTAACAAGTAAGATTCTAAGTGATGGACAAGAAATCATAGTAAAGCAGTGGCGATCTATTTTCTTGCTGAGATAAATAACTTGAGCAGATACGAAAGAGTACTGCCTCTGGTGTGGCACCGTGTAAGCATCCGCTGAGGCGTTGAGGGTGATGCGATAGCGATGGCTGTCGACGGCATGGAAGTAGATCTAGGAGGGCAGACTATGGCGGCGAGAGAAATATCCTGGCACGGTGGACGAGACGGTCGTATGAGCGGCCTCGGCAAGGTGGAAGATGATAACCCACAAGTATAGGGGATCATTTGTAGCCTTCTTTGATAAATAAGAGTGTCGAACCCAACGAGGAGCTAAAGGAAGAACAAATATTCCCACAAGTTCTATCGACCACTGATACAACTCTACGCACACTTTAACGTTTTCTTTACCTAGAACAAGTATGAAACTATTTTGTAGGAGTGATGCTAGAACTACTTTGCAAGAATAAAACTAGAAGTACTTTGCAAGATAATAAAATTTAGGTGTTTAGTAAAAGGGCTTGTGTCAACAACAAAGTTATTTATCCCTAGGTAATCGATAACAAGTACCGGTAATCATTCTTGCAATTTTATATGAGGGAGAGGCATGAGCTAACATACTTTGTCTACTTGGATCATATGTACTTATGATTGGAACTCTAGCAAGCATCCGCAACTAATAAAGATCATTAAGGTCGTGAAACCCAACCATAGCATTGAGTATCAAGTCCTCTTTACTCCCATACGTCATACCCCACTTACTCGGGTTTAAGCTTCTGTCACTCTCGCAACCCACCATAAGCAAACCATGACCATATTGCAACACCCTGCAGCAGGGGCCCCTCGCGTTTGCATGAGAACGGAGGGCACCGTAGGACAGTACCATAAATAAAATATGCAATCATACCAACCAAGATCATGATTAACCCATAGGACAAAACGGATCTACTCAAACATCAGAGGATAACCATAAATCATTGGGACTAGCACTGGGTACTGCATCAATAGGTTAGTCCAATAAATCATATAAAAAGTTGCCAAAAATATGTGAAAGTTGTATAATATTGGCATTAAACAATCAAAAATTATAGATACGACGGAGACGTATCAGCATCCCCAAGTTTAATTCATGCTCGTCCTCGAGTAGGTAAATGATAAAAAAGATAATTTTTTATGTGGAACGCTACCTAGCATAAACTTGATCATATATCTAATCATGGCATGAATATTAAGACATAAGTGATTCAAAGCAATAGTCTATAATTTGACATAAATACATCAATACTCACGCATCCCAACAAACAATCATGTCTTTCAAAATATCAACTCTAAAGAAAGCTATCCCTACGAAATCATACAGTATTTTTCATGCTCTGTCTTCTTAGCAGGGTTCATACTTTTTAACGCGCTTCAGCTTTTTCAACCCTCACGCAATACATGAGCGCAAGCCATGGATATAGCACTACGGGTGGAATAGAGTATATATGATGATAGGGGTAAATATAAATAAGACAAAAAAGTAAGAAAGTCTTACACTGACGCGGCTAACCAACGGGCTATGGAGATGCAGATCAATTGATATCAACGTGAGGCGTAGGGATTGTCATGCAACAAATGCACTAAGATCTATAAGTTTATGAAAGCTCAACATGAAAACTAAGTGGGTGTGCATCTAATCCTGTAATGAAAAATTCCCACTAGTACATGAAAGTGACAACATAGGAGACTCTCCATACGAAAAACATGGTGCTACTTTGAAGCACAAGTGTGGTAAAGGATACTAACAATGCCCCTTCTCTCTTTGTTTATTTATTTATTTTTATTTCTTTTTTTCCCTTTTTTTCTTTTTTCTTTTCTTTTTTTCTTTCTTTTATTTTTCTCTCATTATCCGGAGTCTCATCCCGACTTGTGGGGGAATCATAGTCTCCATCATCCTTTCCTCACTGGGGCACTACTCTAAAAATGAATAATGATGATCATCACACTTCTATTTACTTATAAATCAAAAGAAATAAAAATTACAACTCGATACCTATGACAAAGTATGACTCTATATGAATGCCTCTGGCATGTACCAGGATGTGCAATGATCTAGCGTAACATGTATGAAAAATGATGAACGGTGGCTGAGCCACAACTACTATATCAGCTATATGATCATGCAAAGCAATATGACAATTAATGCTCAAGTCATCAAACGGAAGCAGTGGAAGTTGCATGGCAATATATCTCGAATGGCCATGGAAAAGCCATAATAGGTAGGTATGGTGGCTGTTTTGAGGAAGATATAATAAGGCTCATGTGTGATAGAGCGTATCATATCACGGGGTTTGGATGCAACTGCGAAGTTCGTACCACGTCTCTATGTGAGAAAGGGCAATGCACGATACCGTTGAGGCTAGCAAATTGCAGAAAGGTAAGAGCGCGTATAATCCATGGACTCACATTAGTCATAAAGAACTCATATACTTATTGCAAAATTTTATTAGCCCTCGAAGCAAAGTACTACTACGCATGCCCTCAGGGGATAGATTGGTAGGAAAAGACCATCGCTCGTCCCCAACCGTCACTCATAAGGAAGACAAACAATAATAAATCATGCTCCAACTTCATAGCATAACGAGAGACTATACGTGCATGCTTCGGGAATCACAAACCTTAACACCAATATTCTTACTAACCACAACCGTTTACTAGTACCTCCCACATATTCCATCTCTATATCACAAAACTATTGCAAGGAATCAAACATATCATATTCAGTGATCCATAAGTTTTATGTAGGATTTCATGACTAACCATGCAATTGACCAATTCCTGTTGACTCTCTAAATAGATTTAAGCGAATCATGAGAGTTTAATTCTTTCCACAAAACACCAAGCTCTAACAAATATAAGTGAAGCAAAAGAGCATTCTACAAACAATGGTTTTCTATGTGAAGAGAAACAAGCAATCCAAACTTCAAATGATATAAGTGAAGCACATGAAGCATTCTATAAAGCCATACTCAAAAGATATAAGTGAAGTGCAATGAGCATCCTATAAATCAACCATGGACTATCTCATACCAGCATGGTGCATAAAAGAAAAGTGAAAACTAAATGCAAAAGACGTTCCAAGATTTGCACATATCACATGAACGAAACGAATCCGAAAACCTACCAACACTTGTTGAAGAAAGATGGGATGCCTTCCGGGGCATCCCCAAGCTTAGACGCTTCAGTCTCCTTGAATATTTACATGGGGTGCCTTGGGCATCCCCAAGCTTGAGATCTTGCCTCTCCTCCTTCTCCTCACATCGATACCTCCTCGATCTTCGAACACTTCATCCACACAAAACATAACGAAACTTTTAGTGGCAGGGTTAGTGAATATGGCAATGAAATCCCATCATGTACTGCTGTAACATCATTGTATAATTATAAACAAACATTACCCACTGTATGCTATCACAATTCTATGGCCCCAAGTCAAGGAGGCTTCAACAAGAATTCAAACATACGCAAATAATGAAGCTATAATAGCAATCTGTGAAAACCGGACAGTCTGTAAAGATTCGAACATCCACCATACTTCTGTCACTCTAAAAATTATGAAACAATTAGGACAAGTAAAAAATTTGTATATAAAGACAGTTCAAAAAGTTTCAGAACCGTTTGATGTTTCAATAAGAAATGTAAAATCTCGCACTACAGCCAAAGTTTCTGTTTTGCACCACACAAACCAACAAGCAATTTAAACATCCTAAAGGCAAATCTTGGCACATTATTTTTATAATACATTGGAATTGTAAAAGGGGATAATTATTTATTTAAAAAAAATCCGCAATTAAGTTCACAAAGTTTCCATGAGCATGAACAAAGTTCAAGGACGTCCCCCACTTTCACAATGCCCGTGTCTCTCACTTTCGCTTTTCTTTTTGTGAAGTTTTGTGTTACCCTCTATATTTTTTTGTTTTTAAACTATATAAAAGCACTCAACAGAAATAAATGACTTTCTAAAACTTCCGGGTTGTCTCCCAAGGTATATCAAAGCCAAGTTGAATCAACAATGATTTAGCATTTAGTAGTGAGCACAAAGCAACATATATCAAGCAATGACAAAGTGTAACTCTCTTCCTATGCATCGTCATGTCATACAAGAACAATTCATGAACATTAAGTAAAGGCCAATACATAGCATAAGCAATTTCTTGCAATTTTATCGTGTTGGAAACATAAAGAGATGGATATGTAGTTCCTCTCTCATAATAATTGCAAGTAGGAGCAGCAAGCACATGCATATTATATTCATCAAAATCATCATGTGCAACAGTAAAAGGCAATCCATCAATATAATCCTTAACAAGAGCAAACTTCTCCGATATAGTGTAGTTGGGAGAATTCAAAAAGATAATAGGAATATCATGTGTGGGTGCAATATCAACAATGTCATTCTTAATATAAGGAACTATAGCAAGTTCATCTCCATAAGCATAATTTAAATTGGCATCATGGCCATAAGCATAGCAATCATCAAGTTCTTCAAAAAGGGACATTTCAAAAGAATCAATGGAATATAGCAATTATCATAGAATTCATCCTTCGGTAAGCGCGAAGGGAAATTAAACAATATATGAGTTGGAGGGTTACTCTCATCAGAAGGTGGGCACGGGTAGCTAATCCGCTCTTCCACCTTTTGTTCTTCGCTCTCCTCATCATCTTTTCCATCCAATCAGCTCAAGGTTTCATCAATTCCTTCTTCCATAGACTCCTGCAAAATATTAGTATCTTCTTGGACAGCGGAGATTTTCTCAATAAATTCATCAATATCAGAATTGTATTTATAATTATCATAGCAATATTTAAGGATGGCAATATTTTCAGGTCTATAAACATCATCATCAAAAGCTTCATACTTTAAAAACAAAGATTCAATTTCGTAAGCACCCTTAAAAGCAACAAATTCTTCTATTCGTTCCACATCATAATAATCATATATACCATTAGCATAAGAAGCTAAGGTTTCTTTATCATTAAATTTGCATGAAAAGGGAAGGTGTGGAGCATTCATCCTAGAGCAACAAGTAAAACCATATCTCAAGCATAAATACTGAGCATACCAATGCAACATATAAATTTGATCCCATAGAAGTTTCCCTTTTTGTGTCAACCGATAATCCCTAAAGTATTCACGTTGATCCAACATTACTCCCATTATCATGTTGAATGGGGTTTTCTCAGGATTATCAAAGTAGTGCATAATATCTTTCACATAACGAGCATCGATGGTTTCAGGAGGTTCCCCATCTCCATGAATAGCAAGTACCACTAATTTTTTTGGTGTTTCGTGTTCCATATCCATAACTAAAGATAGAGGACAACTTAGAATAGGAAATAAAAACTACTTAGTTTTAAAGCAAACAAGCACACACGAGAATATTCGCCCCATGCTATAACTCCCCGGCAACGGTGCCAGAAAAAGGTCTTGATAACCCACAAGTATAGGGGATCATTTGTAGCCTTCTTCGATAGATAAGAGTGTCGAACCAATGAGGAGCTAAAGGCAGAACAAATATTCCCTCAAGTTCTATTGACCACCGATACAACTCTACGCACACTTTAACGTTTGCTTTACCTAGAACAAGTTGAAACTATTTTGTAGGAGTGATGCTAGAACTACTTTGCAAGAATAAAACTAGAAGTACTTTGGAAGAATAAAACTAGAAGTACTTTGCAAGATAATAAAAGTTAGGTGTTTAGTAAAAGGGTTTGTGTCAACAAGAAAGTTATTTGTCCCTAGGCAATCGATAACAAGTACCGTCTTGCAATTTTATATGAGGGAGAGGCATGAGCTAACATACTTTCTTTACTTGGATCATATGCACTTATGATTGGAACTCTAGCAAGCATCCGCAACTACTAAAGATCATTAAGGTCGTGAAACCCAACCATAGAATTAAGTATCAAGTCCTCTTTACTCCCATATGTCATACCCCACTTACTCGGGTTTAAGCTTCTGTCACTCTCGCAACCCATCATAAGAAAACCATGAACATACTGCAACACCCTACAGCGGGGGGCCCTCACGTTTGCGTGAGAACGGAGGGCGTCGTAGGACAACACCATAAATAAAATGTACAATCATACCAACCAAGATCACGATTAACCCATAGGACAAAACAGATCTACTCAAACATCATAGGATAACCATAGATCATTGGGAAATAATATATGGAGTTGAGCACCATGCTTAAGTAGAGATTACAACAGAGAGAAGGGGTGTTACACCTCTGTATAGAGGGGGAGAAAGTTGGTGATGACGGTAGCAAGATTGTTGATGTCGATCGCCGTCATGATCCTAGCCCCGGCGGCACTCCAGCGCCACCGAGAGAGAGGGTGAGAGAGCCCCCTCCTTCTTCTTCTTCCTTGACCTCCCCCCTAGATGGGAGGAGGGTTCCCCCTCTGGTCCATGGCCTCCATGGCGGCGGAGGGGCAGGAGCCCCTCCGAGTTTGGATCTGCCTCTCTGTTCTCTTCTATTTCGCGTTCCCCAGATCTGGCCGAAAACCGTTTCTTATATTCCCGGAGATCCTTAACTCCGATTGCGCTGACATTTTAACACGATTTTTTTTCGGATATAAGCTTCATTGCGCCTGAAGTAGAGCTCCAACCAACGTACGAGGTGAGCACAACCCACCATCACGCACGTGGCTCAGGGGTGGTGCGCTGGTGTCTTGTGCCCTGTGTGTGCGTCCGTTTGTGGTGATTCCAACTCCCAAAAATCACATATATTCCAAAATAATTCTCCGTGAAATTTTATTGCATTTGGACTTCGTTTGATATGGATTTTTCGCGATACAAAAAACACGCAAAAAAGAGGAACTGTCACTGGGCACTGGAGCAATAGGTTAGTCCAATAAATCATATAAAAAGTTGCTAAAATATGTGAAAGTTGTATAATATTGTCATGAAACAATCAAAAATTATATATACGATGGAGACGTATCAGACGACGACGCGGATGAAGTTGGAGGAAGCGATGCAAGGATCCTGGTCTGAAGCCGTGGATGAGAGAGGTCGATCTCTTGTAATGGTCGACAACGTCGGGGTATCAGCTCCAGCATGGTGGAGGAGGATGGCGGTGTATGGGGTGGCGGACGGAGGAGACTTCGGTGGAGAGGGTGTTTTGGCACCAACGGAGTACGAATGGGGAAATGGAGGGAGAGAGGTAGGGGGCACCATGTCTTCAGGGTGCGCTTATCTCAATTGCGAGGAAATTTGCAAACTTAGCCCCCATTTAAATTTCCTACATCACAGCAATATTAGTTGGTTGGGGATAGGATGGTAATCTCGCATACACCGAATATTTGCCGACGGAGATTTCGGCCGAGGAGAGTTTGTTTTGGTGCCCACCGTGTATGAATCGAGGAGGGAGGTGAGAGGCGATATTGGCAGAGGAGAAATTGTGTTTTGGCGCCTACCGTGTATGAATCCGGGGAGGTGAGAAGCGGAGGCGGTTATGTCACGTTTGAGTGAAATTACAAGCCTACCCCTATCGAAACCTATAGAAATCGAGCCGATAGGCTTTGCATGTCAAGGATAAGCAGTAATTTCCATCTCACGGATTTTGGTTTCGGGCGGTTATTGCGAGTTTCCCCGCTTTGCTCAATTTTTTGCAGAAAAAGAGTGCATGTTTACCGTGCCAACTCAATTTGAATCCATTTTGTATTTCTTTTGGGCAGGATCCATTTTGTATTCAAATACAAATTTATATATATCATTTTTATATATACTTTCGAAAGCACAACAAAGAATTCTGCTCCTTTATATACAAAATATGATTTACAAATGCAATGATCTCAAAATCATAGGGTTGAATTCAATTTTTTAAACCAAATTATGTTCAACTTTGAATTCAAAATTTTGAAACCAAATTATGATCACCTTAAATGTATGGATCGGTAATATCAATATATTAAATAACATACACGCGCACAAATTCATATTAGTATGCATGTTTGATAGATCAATTTTGGTTTGAGTATGAATTACATGTACCATCATCTAGAATTCAAATTTTTGAATACCTTTTATGTTGACATCTTCTATACGCACAACTAAATATTTGAATCTTGTTTCATGCCCATCTCTCTCTAGGTCTCTGTCGTGTGCTCCTTCATGTAGCTATCACTCTGCTTTCTCCATCTCGCCCGCCCGCTCACTACATGCTTCTCCCTTTTTTGCAAACACGGTCTCTCGCCGTCTCCCTCGAGAAGTGTCACACTCTCTCTATCTTCATAGATTACATGGTTTTCATTATCTCTCACGTCTCTATTGTTCTCTGGTATCACTATAGCTACCTAAGCTTTCTTTTTCACTGCCACACACACTCTCTCACTCGTCTTTCACTTTGCCTTTCTCTCCCGGGTTCCTCGCGCACCCTATATCTTTCTATATACGACTCCTACCACTAAAATTACCTCGCCCGCACACACAACATTTCTTGGGGTCTCCTTTCCGTCTTCATCTCCGTTCCAAAACTAACATTATTCATTTGTTTACCAACCAGAGACAAACTCTCTCTCCTCCCCCTCTCTCTCACACACACAACTCCCGCTTTGGATCCCCCTACCGACTATCGTCTCTCTCTCTCTCTCTCTCTCTCTCTCACACACACACACACACACACACACACACACACACACACACACACACACACAACTCTCGCTTTCGCACCCCGGCTCATATCTCTCACACAAACATTGATAGACCGGCCTCTAGATAGGTTTATCCATCTACCGCACATTTTCGCTCCTTGTATCTATGTAGCTATTTCGTCCATTCTTGAGACACGCCCTCTCACGCACACTATCGCGTCATTTTATGGAAATACCTCTCGCACTTCGTGTCTTCGCACACACACACACACACACACACACTTTCCTCCTCCTCTCTCCCTCTTTATCTCACACACACATGGGCTTTTTGCAACAATCTCCCACTTCCCGAATCTTGAAACCTACCACATTCCTCCCATATCTCATCAAAAAGCCAAAGGAATATATTTTGAGTGAAACATAAGATATTTTTAGTGATATATGTATATCAAAATATATTTTTATCTACTTCTACTCTTCATACTCTTATAAAAAACCGAGTTGGTGATGATGGTGTACCTACCATCTGATACGTCTCCAATGTATCTATAATTTTTGATTGTTCCATGCTGTTATATTATCAATCTTGGATGTTTTATAATATTTTATAGTCATTTTATATCATTTTTTGGTACTAACCTATTGACATAGTGTCAAGTGCCAGTTGTTGTTTTCTGCATGTTTTTTACATCGCAGGAAATCAATACCAAACGGAGTCCAAACGCAGCAAAATTTTTTGGAGATTTTTTTGGACCAGAAGATAACCAATGGGCCGAAGAAGCACCTGGGGGCTGCTTCGAGGGGAGCACAACCCACCAGGGCACGCTTGGAGGCCCAGGCGCGCCCCGGTGGGTTGTGCCCACCTCTGGTGCCCCTTGGACCGCCTCTTTACTCTATAAATACCCCAATATTCTAGAAACCCTAGGGGAGTCAACGAAAATCAATTCCAGCCGCCGCAGAGTCCAAAACCACCATATCCAATCTAGACACTATCACGGAGGGGTTCACCACTTCCATTGGTGCCTCTCTGATGATGCGTGAGTAGTTCTTTGTAGACCTTCGGGTCCGTAGTTAGTAGCTAGATGGCTTCCTCTCTCTCTTTTGATTATCAATACAATGGTCTCTTGGAGATCCATATGATGTAACTCTTTTTGCAGTGTGTTTGTTGGGATCCGATGAACTTTGAGTTTATGATCAAATCTATCTTTTTATATCCATGAATGTTATTTGAGTTTCTTTGATCTCTTATATGCCTGATTGCTTATAGCCTCGTATTTCTTCTCCGATATTTGGGTTTTGTTTGGCCAACTTGATCTATTTATCTTGCAATGGGAAGAGGTGCTTTGTAGTGGGTTCGATCTTACGTTGCTTGATCCAGTGACAGAAGGGGAACCAACACGTATGTATCGTTGCTACTAAGGATAAAATGATGGGGTCTATTTCTACATAAATAGATCTTGTCTACATCATGTGATCATTCTTATTGCATAACTCCGTTTCTCCATGAACTTAATACACTAGATGCATGCTGGATAGCAGTCGATGTGTGGAGTAATAGTAGTAGATGCAGGCAGTAGTCGGTCCACTAATCTTGGACGTGATGCCTATATAATGATCATTGCCTTGATATCATCATGATTATTTAAAGTTCTATCAATTGCCCAACAGTAATTTGTTTTCCCACCGTTTGCTATTTTTCTCGAGAGAAGCCACTAGCGAAACCTACAGCCCCCGGGTCTCTTTCTCATATTATTTGTCTTTGCGGTCTATTTTTCCTTTGCTTTTATTTTTCAGATCTATTAAACCAAAAATACAGAAATACCTTGCTGCAATTTATCCTTATTTATTTTCTTTCGCGTTCGATCTATCAATCTACTACAATTTATTCACGTCCGTTTGCCAATTTCTGGCGCCGCTACCCGAAAAGGGATTGACAACCCCTTTTACACGTCGGGTTGTGAGTAGTTGTTATTTGTGTGCAGGTGTTGTTTACGTTGTGTTGCTTGGTTCTCCTACTGGTTCGATAACATTGGTCTCATCACTGAGGGAAATACCTACCGTCGATGTGCTGCATCATGCCTTCCTCTTTGGGGAAATACCGACGTAGCTTCAAGCTGCATCACCATCCTGCAATATAGACCGTACGATCTATATTTGACGGATAGAAAGCAAACTATGGCAATTTTGCAAAAAGATAACCGCACCCCTCTCCACATTTCCAGATAAGGCATTCCCTCATTCATCTTTGTCTCCCACAAGATAAACAACTCGTATAAATGCATCTTATGTTCAATGCAACGCATGGGCCTCTTGCTAGTAGTACGAAGAGAAGAGGCACAAGAACACAATCTGTCTCTCGCTGTCTCGCACACATGAGAGTTACGTTAGGCACGGTAAACAAATAAACCCATAGGTGCACGATTGCTCCACGCGCGGGCACCGAGTACGTGGTGGATCGCACCTTTGTAGGAATAGCCATCTCGCGTGATAATTTGTTCCGTAGGAGTTGATGGTCGGCGACCACAGGTGAACGACCTGGAGGCGGTGGCTCGCCAGTCGCCATTGATTGAGTTGTCATGTTTAAAATATCATTTTTTAGCGGGGTAAGAGTTCCGATTTTCAATGGCGCATTATACTATTTTTTAGAACGATTGGAATGGAGCAAAAATGGAATTCATCACTACTACTACCTCCGCCCTGGTTTACTAGTCCCCATCATATTTTGGGTCAAAGTTTGTCCACGAATTTTACTTGCAAAATGTTAATGCAAAATGAGATTTTCTTATCTCTTATCTCTTATACTTATACTCTTATAAAAAGAAGAGTTGGTGATGATGGTGTGCCTGCCATCCTGCAATATAGGTCATCCGATCTATATCTGACGGATAGGATGGAAACTACGACAATTTACCCGCACTCCTCTCCACATTTGCAGATAAGGCCTTCCCTCGGTCATCTTTTTCTCCCACAAGATAACTACTAATACAAATGCATCTTGATGTTCCATGCAACGCACGTCATCTTGCTAGTACCCAAACAAAAAGCACTGGAGGGAGTGATTGTTCTCATAGGGACGTGACCTCTCACTGGCACAGGCATTGAACCAGCGCGCCGGCCAAGAGGGCCCCACTCGCTGCACGCCAGGCTGAACACGCCTCCTCGCCGCATTCAACTGGCTTCATACTGGCCCATCTAGCTCCATTGAATCCGCGCGTGTGCCGTGCTGCCGGCAACACGTCCTTCCGCGAGCCGTCCGGTTGGATCCTCTCATCCGCCCGCTATTTAAAAGAGGCCAGACGCCTGGCAAGAACCGCACCACACCGCCGCTCCCCATATCCTCCTTGCACTATTTTCTCCACAACCTCCATAGCATCCGGTGAGCAGGAAGACGAGTTCCATAGTAGTAGTAGTAGTAGTAGTAGTGGTAGTGGTAGTGGTAGTGGTAGTGGTAGTGGTAGTGGTAGTGGTAGTGGTAGTGGTAGTGGTAGTGGTAGTGGTAGTGGTAGTGGTAGTGGTAGTGGTAGTGGTAGTGGTGGTGGTGGTGGTGGTGGTGGTGGTGGTGGTGGTGGTGGTGGTGGTAGTGGTAGTCGTGGTAGTGGTGGTAGTGGTGGTAGTGGTAGTAGTGGTAGTAGTCGTGGTAGTCGTGGTAGTAGTAGCAGTAGTAGTAGGAGTAGCGAGAGTGTAGCGATGGCGATGGCGATGTGATGCAGCGATGGCGATGTGAGTGGCGATGATGGCGATGTGATGGCGATGGCGATGTGATGGTAGCAATAGCGATGCAGCAGTAGTAGCAATAGCGATGGCGATGGCGATGCGATAGCACTAGCGATGATAGCGATGGCGAGGCGATGTGAGCGGCAGAGCGATGGCGATGGCGATGGCGATGGCGATGGCGATGGCGATGGCGATGGCGATGGCGATGGCGAGCGATGGCGATGGTGAGTGAGCGATGCGATAGCGATGTGAGCGATGGCGATGGCGAGCGATGGCGATGGATGGCGATGGCGAGCGATGATAGCGATAGCGATGGCGATGCGAGAGCGATGTGAGCGAGAAGAGCGATGGCGATGGCGATGGCGATGTGATGGCGATGGTGATGAGCGATAGCGATGAGCGATGGCGATGGCGATAGCGATGAGCGATGGCGATGGCGATAGGAGTAGGAGTAGGAGTAGGAGTAGCGATAGCGATGGGAGTAGCGATGAGCGAGCGATGGCAGCGGGAGGATCGAGATCTGATGTTAAACCCCAGAAAAACTGTTTCCGGTGGAGGCGGAGGCGGCTTGCCGCGCCATCGTTGTCGTTGTCATCCTCCGAGATGCCGTTGTTGAAGTCTTCAACGCAGAACATAATGTTCTTCACTTGTAAATCAAACATCATGTCGTCGCACAATAGAGGCTTGTGGCGGCGGAACTCCCGATCTATCCTCTCTGTGGATGTTTTTAGGGTACGTGGGACTATATAGGCGAAAGAAGTCGGTCGGGGGGTGCTCGAGGGGTCCACGAGACAGGGGGCCGCGCCCTATAGGGGGGGGCGCCCCCTATCTCCTAGGCTCCTCGAGGATCTTCTGACTTGATCTCCAAGCCTCCAGGATGATAATCTTCCAAAAAATCACGCTGCCGAAGGTTTCATTCCGTTTGGACTCCGTTTGATATTCCTTTTCCTGGAAATACTGAAGCGGGCAATAAAACAGCAATATGGGCTGGGCCTCTGGTTAATAGGTTAGTCCCAAAAGTGATATAAATGTGTGAAATAAAGCCCATAAACATCCAAAAAGGGTAATATAATAGCATGGAACAATCAAAAATTATAGATACGTTGGAGACGTATCATACACGAGCTTGCGCGGGTCCACGGAGACCTCGCTGACGCCCGCGGCTTCCAGCTCTGCGATAGTGCTCGGTGACTAGCCAGTCAATGCTAACGGGATGGTCGCTGGCGCGGGGATGGGAGCTGGGACGGGAGCGGGGGCAGCAACCGTCGCGGCCAGCTTGTTCAGGGCCATGTCCATGAGGCACCATTCCTCCTTATTTTATATCTCCTCTGGCTTGGAGTCGACTTCACCAAACTTGAACACTAGTGGCAGATGATCCTTCTGCGCCATGGCGTTGGTGGAGGTTTGCGGGAGGGAGGGAATGGGAGGCGAACAGTAAGGCTGCCCATATTAAACAGCGGCTCGGGCGCCATTAATGGAGAGGTAGGAGGGCAGCCATGGAAGTCAAAGGGCTCGCTTCCCAGTGAGCCTGCGCAGCGTATAGCTCGCACGCTTCCCGGTGAGCCTGCACATTGGAGGACAGCTTGCACGCCTCTCAGTCAGCCTACGCACCGGACTGCGCTCGCACGCCTCCCGTTCAGTCAAGCAGCTGTCCGCACGGCACCTCCTATAGCCATTAAAACCAAGACATGTGGCGAACGTGAATGGTTAGCAAAATGCACACGATTTGAATTATCCAAACATTTGAGATATTAAAGTGGCAGCTATTTTTTCAAAATGCCTTTGTTGGCTGTTATTCGAGTGCGCCTTCTCTCAAAGACACGAAAAATACCACAGCATGCCAGGTGCCATTCCATGGTAGCATGCCAAGTTTCATGAATTTCAGACGAGTTTTGAATTTACTAGAATTTAAAAACAAAGTATCTCAACGTTTTGCTGGCAATCAACAGTGCCTTGGTGTTTGAAATTCATTCCCATTTCTTGCATGGGACCTAAGCATGCACCCAAGGACATAGATTTGATTTTCAACCAATTTATATGCACTGGAGCATGTGCATGTAGTTCAAATTTGAATTATGCACATAAAATGCCTAGAAAACCCAGTTATGTATAAAAATGTCCAAACGAACCCCGAAAAATTCCAAAATTTAACACAACACTCCTATTGTTCTATGTTGACACTAGAAATTTTTTGAAAGCAATAAGAGGCAACCGATATCGTTTCATCCCCAAAGGTGGCACGTTCCCTACCAAAACCATCAGGCTTGTTGTGAGAAGCTCTGGTTTGTGAGGAGCTTATACCCAAACCTGCCCCAAATGGGACAAAAAAATTACCATGACATGTTGACGCCGCTCCAAGATAGCATGCCAAGTTTCATGAATTTCAAATGAGTTTTGGATTTACGAGAATTTAAAAACCACGTATCTCAATGTTTCTGGACGAGTGACAGTGGAAGGGTGTCTAACATTCATTCCCATTTCTTGCATGGGACCTAAGCGCGCAACCAAGGACACAGATTTGAATTTTCAACCAATTTATATGCATTAGAGCATGTGCATGTAGTTCAAATTTGAATTATGCACATAAATGCATTGAAAACTCAGTTAATGTATAAAAATGTCCAAACGAGCCCCAAAAATTCCAAAACTTAACACAACACTCCTGTTGTTCTATGTTGACACTAGAGAAAAAATTGAAATCAAGAAGAGGCAACGGATATCGTTTCATCCAGAAAGGTGAAATGTTCCCTACCGAAACCATCAGGCTTGTTGTCAGAAGCTCTAGTTTGTGAGAAGCTTATACCCAAACCTGCCCCAAATGGGACAAAAATTTACCATAGCATGTTGATGCCGCTCCATGATAGCATGCCAAGTTTCATGAATTTTAGACGAGTTTTGGATCTACTAGAATTTAAAACCCAGGTATCTCAATGTTTGCGGCCGAGTGACGGTGGCAGGGTGTTTGACATTCATTCCCATTTCTTGCATGGGACCTAAGCATGCAACCAAGGACACAAATTTGAATGTTCAACCAATTTATATGCATTAGAGCATGTGCCTGTAGTTCAAATTTGAATTATGCTCATAAATGCATAGAAAACTCAGTTAATGTATAAAAATGTCCAAACGAGCCCCAAAAAATTCCTGAAATTAACACAACACCCATGTTGTTCTATGTAGACACTAGAAAAAAATGAATCAAGAAGAGACAATGGAATCGTTTCGTCCAGAAAGGTGAAATGTTCCCTACCATAGTCAGGAGGCTTGTTGTGAGAAGCTCTGGTTTGTGAGAAGGTTATATACCCCCAACCTGCCCCAAATGGGACAATGTTTTTACCACTGCATGTTGATGCCGTTCCATGCTAGCATGTCAAGTTTCATAAATTTCAGACGCGTTTTCAGTTTACTAGAATTTAGAAACCATCTATCTCAATGTTAGCAGCCGAGCGACGGTGGCAAGGTGTTTGACATTCATTATCATTTCTTGCATGGGACTTGAGCATGTAACCAAGGACACGGATTCCAATTTTGAACCAATTTATATGCACATGAATGCATAGAAAACTCAGTTAATGTATAAAAATGTCCAAGCGAACCCCGAAAAATGCCAAAATTTGACACAACACTCATGTTGTTCTATGTTGACACAAGAAAAATTTTGAAAGTAAGAAGAGGCAATAGATATCGTTTCGTCCCCCAAGGTGGCACGTTCCCTACCGAAACCATCAGGCTTGTTGTGAGAGAAGCTCTGGTTTGCGAGAAGCTCATACCCAAACCTGCCCCAAATGGGGACAATATTCTTACCATGACATGTCGATGCCGTTCCGTGATATCATGTCAAGTTACATGAATTTTGGACGAGTTTTCAATTTACTAGAATTTTAAAACCATGTATCTCAATGTTAGCGGCCGAGCGACAGTGTCAAGGTGTTTGACATTCATTCTCATTTCTTGCATGTGACCTAGGCTTGCAACCAAGGACAAACACTTTATTTTGCAACATGTTTTTATGGACTGGAGAATGTGCATGTAGTTCAATTTTGAATTATGCACATAAATGCCTAGAAAACTCAGTTAACATATAAAAATGTCCAAACGATCCCCGAAAAACTCCAAAATTTAACACGACACTCCTGTTGTTCTATGTTGACACGAGGCAAAAAATTGAAAGGAAGAAGAGGCGACAAATATCGTTTTGTCCACAAAGGTGGCACATTTCCCTAACGGAACCATGAGGCTTCTTCTGAGAAGCTTTGGTTTTTTAGAAGCTTATACCATAACCTGCCCCAAATGGGACAATATTTTTTACCCCAACATGTTGATGTCATTCCATGATAGCATGCCAACGTTTGCCGGAGAGCCACGGTGTTGTGGGGTTCGAAATCCATCCCCATATCTTGCATGGGACATAAGCATAAACCCATGACACATATATGATTTTACAACCCATGTTGGTGCACCGGAGCATGTGCATGTAGTTTAATTTTGAATTGTGCACCTGAAATGGCTAGAAAACCAATTTAATGTATAAAATGTCCAAACAAACCCAGAATAATCCAATTCTTTTATGACACACATATAGTTGCATGTTCACTGCAGATAAAAGTTCTAGCAATTCAAACACCGTCCATTGCCGCTGTGACCCCATTATGTAATTCAAATGAAGATTAAAAATCAAGTAGATCCCACACAGTTTATTATCACCAACCGTGTGAGATGCAGTACAAAATATCTTGGAGCACCGTTAGTGTATAGTATGCCTATGGCTTACGCGAGAAGGTGTGTCGGCTACAGTCCACATCCGGCGTGTCAAGCACACTAGCTTGCTCCCAAGTATCATTTCACTCTTCAATCGTCGCCGGTGAAAGATGGGGACGTGGACCCGCGTCGTGAGGGCAACTTCGGCGGACCACTCCGGTGAGAGTGCGGCCGCAGCTGCCATGCACGTGCGCTAAAGTGCATGAGCGTGGCCGCAACCTGTGACCAGGCGGCCAACGCAGCCCAAACGGTTGTTGTTGCTTCTCAACAACATCTGCCTCGGGGATAGCAAATGGTGAGAGCAGCACAACAGATGTCCGTTCCATAGTGGTGGCCTTAGCCCTGATGGAGGCCGCCCACGACCATGTCGAGGCCGCCCATGCCCAGCTCTTGGCGGTCACCGCACAAATCAAACGAAGCTTCTCCGACAACGGTCGGCAACCCACGGTCGAAGACTTGGCAATCGCCAAGAGTGTTCGAGCAGCCGCCCGTTCCTCCGTCGCATACCTTGCCATGACGGAGCCCGTTCAAGCCCAGATCACGACTGCCCACGCCCAGGTCGTGGCGGCCTTTTCCAAAGAGATGTTGGACACAGATGGCGAGAGGCTTTTCGAGTATGGTGCGATGGATGCCATGGAGCCCCTTCCCAGGAGACCGTCGGGCGCGAGCTAGACATAGAGGCGGAGGAGATCGACAAGCACCAGTCGTAGTAGTACTCTTTGTTTTGTTTAATTAAGAGCGCCGTTATTTAATTTGTTAGAGTAATGTTTAGGTCAGCTAGCTCTGTTTAATTGTTGAACTTGCTCGATTAAGAAGTATGGGTGTGTTGTAGTCTCCTTTGTGTACCCAAATTATGCAATGCCGTGGATGACCACTGTAACCAGGGAAATTTGAACCAAAATTTTTGACATTCAAGCTCATCACACACGGGTTAAGCTATCCAAATCGTTTGTGATGTTCACACATCGTACACAGTTCTGAATAAGGGACCGTGTCTGATGAAACTTTGCACGCCAGTTTTTTCGCTGAACCAATTCAAAATTTTCGGCTTCCGCGGAAGTATCTACCTTCCCGCCCCATCCCCCTTACCAAAATCCACATTTCCCCTGTTTTCGCCTTCCTTTCCAAGTTGAAACCTTCACTCCTGGCTTGCAGCACCGCCTCCTCGCCGGTGACCCTCCTTCCCGCTTCTCGGCCTCGTCTATCCAGGCAGGTAATCCACACCCGACCCCCATCCTCCTCCTCCTTCCACATCCCACATGCCCCAATCGCCGGCGCGGCACCTTCAGCCCAAATCACCGACCCCTCCACCAAATAAGTACCGCCCTAAGCCATGGTGCACGCAGTATAGCTAGGAGCTCAAGGAGCATTTGGCAAGGGAGAAGCAAATCGCGGCCGCACACGCGGATGAGGTCGCGATGGCTGCCATTCGTGCCGACCCCCAGATCTTGGAGGAGCACCTTGTCATTTGCTAGCTACACCGGTTAAGCATGCTCTGTTTACCCATTGCGTGTGCTGCTCCTGCCTTTCCTTAACAAATTTTCGTGAACTGTGCTATCTAATTTTACCATGCAATCTGTTGCTCTAGTGTATATGTTCTATGTGACGTGCAGTGTGGTGCTCACTTATTAACTGTTTGGTTAATTAGTTGTCGTCTTTAGTTAACTATTTGTTTCAATTCTGCAAATATGATGTTAAATTCTTCAGGCTGCAATTTTGTATTGTCTTCCATGTGAGAAATAAATCAAATTTATCTTTACAAAATACTTGAGAAACAAATACAATTGCTCTATTTCCAAGTTGTCAAGCATGCTTGGTTTGGTTGTACATTGTGCAATGTGGTGCTCAGTTAACGTTTGGTT
This sequence comes from Aegilops longissima, assembly GCA_021605205.1. Taxonomy (NCBI): domain Eukaryota; kingdom Viridiplantae; phylum Streptophyta; class Magnoliopsida; order Poales; family Poaceae; genus Aegilops; species Aegilops longissima. The sequence goes on from CM038682.1 coordinate 538,531,281, forward strand.
CATTTGTTGTGGTGTTTAGTTAACAGTTTGGTTCAATTCTGCAATGTGATGTTCAATAGTTGTGGGTGCATTCTATTATTGTATACCATGTGAGAAGTAAATCAAATTTGGTTGTACTAAATACATGAGAAGCAAATACAATTGCTATATTTCCAAGTTGTTAAGTATGCTTGGTTTGGTTAACCATCTGATCTTCTATTAGGATTATGTTATAATGTGCAATGTGGTTCTCAGTTAACATTTGGTTCATTTGTTGTGGTGTTTAGTTAACTGTTTGGTTCAATTCTGCAATGCAATGTTCAATTGTTGTGGGTGCATTCTGTTATTGTATACTATGTGAGGAATAAATTGAATTTGACTGTACTAAATAAATGAGAAACAAATACAATTACTATATTTCCAAGTTGTTAAGCATGCTTGGTTTGGTTAACTGTCTGATCTTCTATTAGGTATGTTATATTGTGCAATGTGGTGCTCAGTTAATGTTAGGTTCATTTGTTGTGGTGTTTAGTTAATTGCTTGGTTCAATTCTACAATGCGATGTCCAATTGTCATGGGTAGAATTTTGTATTGTTGTGCATGTGAGGAATAAATCAAATTTGGCTGCACTTAATACATGAGAAACATATACAAGTGCTATATTTCCTAGTTCCTAATCATGCTTGGTTTGGATAAATGGGTTTTCCATGTGGCTTGAATTAATCTGATGAATCTGCAATGTGCTTATTTTTCATCAACATATTTTACAGATAGCATGTGAACCCTTACTTAACCTAATGACTAACTACCTTACATCTGTTGTAGGGAAACAATGGGAAGCACTAAGGTTTATAATCGAGGTTACCACATGCATGGTCCGTTGTCTGATAGCACATTATTGTGCAATTGTAGGAACCATTCTAATATTTAGGTTTTTAACAATTTGGTCTTGCACATGTAGGTCCTGCTGCCAGAGGTTTTGACCCACTGTTCGACCCTTTTTTCATATGGGGATATGAGTTGTCCATGAATATCAATCAAGTCAAGAAACTCAAAAAGAATGTTAGGATAAAGAAATTAGCGACAAAAAATAACAAGATCTTTGTCTGCACAATAAAGAAGACATCAGTTCACTACAAGATGGTACTAACTAGTATACATTGCCCTTTTTTAATCTTTTGCCCCATTTCCAATATAGAGAAGATATTTATGCACATCCTTGTTTTCAGGGCTTTCCAAAGCAGTTCACTAATGATTACCTCTCAAACCACCTCTATGGTCAGGAGGCGAGGAAGTTTTTCATACAACACCCACGGTTCAATATTGAAGTGTTCCTGAAAAGGACGAAGGATGGACGGTCAATCATCCACAGGCACTGGCCTAGAGTTGCAAAGACCTTCAACATGAATGAAGGCTCAATATTCTCCTTCCGCTTCAGCAGTTTTCCAGATGAGATGCATCTGTGTATGTATCGTCTATGATGCTAATTTCGAAAGGTTCTAGATGTTGCATGTGAAACTTGGTGCTGGCGCAGTTGTGTAATAGGGTAGTTGAGTGCTGAAGCTATATCATGTTGTACACTGATGTATTTCAATTATGAAACCCTGCTTGCTTAATATGGAAATGAAATATATTATGTGCTCAATATGAATGTTGATTAGATTAATAAATGGATTATTAATAATAGGGAAATTAGCCTGCTAATGGCCAATTAGCCTGCTAATTGGGTTTTTCTATTGCAAACAGTTATTGAGAAAACACCATGGGCGATGACCTCAGGCAACGCACACCATTTCTAGGAATAAACCGTGTTAGATCAATGAACAATCACACACGACATTGTCTTGAAAACTGTTTGCGTTAGGCCACCTTGCGCAAACGTTTACCACATAAAAACTATGTGTGATGGACAGCCTTTGCCATACAGTTTCTTCTACGCAACGTGTGTGATGCATTCGATAACGCGAACGATAAAATTGTTAATATCGTGTGCAAAGGCAATGCTATCACAAACGATTTAATGGGGAAAATTTTGTGTGTTGTACCTGTGATCGGAAACGTTTTCCTTGGAGCGACTATGTGGGATGTATATACGAACAGAAACGTTTCGCGGGGACTGACTGTGTGGGATGTACTTACGACCGGAAACGATTTCACCTGTATAATTGTATTTTTTAGCACTACTGTACGTATAACCTATTTGATCGCTCGCCGGTCACACATGACCTCATTTTGCCGAGCATGTGTGCCAGGAGGGCATATCCCCGACGGTTTCTCGGTCGTGTGGGAAGGACCCCCCTATCGCAGTCACTCACTAGGTGATGGTTCAGAACACCGTCGTGGAAAGGGGTTAAAAACCATTTGTATAGCACCTCGCTTTACCAGCGCCAGCCACGGTCGGCATTAGAAATTATACCTGCTTCCAGAAGTATTCGCATTTAGTCAAAAGAATGTCCAAAATATAATTACTTACATATGGTCTTGACTTGTTGTGCTCGCACTGGTAGTAGGAACTAGATATTTTTCTTTATTTATAACTCTCCTCACATTTTTTTGGCTTTGAAGCGAATCATGGTTGTGGACATTATCTATGAATGTGCAGATATCTGTGAACATGAGTTTGATGTGGAAGTTGAACTTGGAATGTTGGGCTTGCGTGTGAACTATACCATGTCCAATAGTTCGTCTGTTATTGTTTGTAAAGTAATGGTTGTTATTACATGACCCCAAAAAATTATTTTGTGCCACATCAGTACATGCACGGACATCACAACAGGCATGCTGACTGGATAAACATTTGAACCTAGCTATTATGAATGAAAATTTGCATTGACAACAGTTTTAGATTGCAGGAGACGCCTAGCCTGCTCTACCTCTCCTAGCTTCTTTCTAGCTTCTTCCATCTCTTCTTTGGCTTGGGTGAAGAGAGCATCTGATTGCTCTTTTCGCTTCTTCAGGAACTCAGCTACATTCTCAAGGGCTGCTGCACACTTTCTTTCAGCCTTTACTAGAGCCACGAGGATACGAACAGTTCACAACTCCACCTGGCTTGTGTGTAGCATCATTAGGGAATGGGCACCTTGTGTGTAATCCAGCCTCATTTCGGAAACATGATCTCGAGGTTAACCATACTTCCCTCCTCGCAAGAACGGCATCCTGACATGAAGTTACTTCTTTTTTAGATCAATAGTCAGAGCTACCCAGATCCATTAAGTAGAAGCCAGATAAACAGGACTCGGAGAAGTGAATTCAAAAGGAGAAATATAAAAATAGACTCCAAAGTGAGAACACCCACTTCCTACATCAAGCTAAAAACAAAAGCATTAGGACAATTAAGACTCTTCTTATTACACATCTAAGAACACGAGGCTAAGAGAAATAGAAACTTCAACCTATACACATCGAAGAACACGAGGCTAAATGAAAGTAATTGAAAGGATGTTACTTGCCAAAGCTCGTTTTACAGGTTTGGTGCAGCTCCTCTTAAACTTGCCACGTTCCTTGAAGATGTCCCCAATATCCCGTGTTTGGTCTTCATTGCTTCTCTGCATGTTCGCATCTGTAGTTTTAAAATCTAAACATGGCAAGAAAAATGTAGTAATACTCACGCATCTTGTGGGCAACAATAAAACACTCATCTGCCATGTTAGAGCATCTCCAACAGGCGCGCAACACGCTGCGCGTTGAAAACGCGTTTACAGCGCCGGAATAGCCAGTTTTTGCGGGCCGCAGAGTGCTGGCTCCAGCGGCAGCTGTAAATATTGCGCGCATGTGCCGCTCTAGCAGACGCGCTATATTTTTTTTTCTCCTTTCTACTCTGACTCGATACACATTCGACTCCGAGTCGATACTGGCATAGATAGATAGATAGATAGTTCTCGGCATGGATATAGCATAGATAGATAAAATATAGATAGTTCAACTACTCCTCATCGTCCGACTCCACCTCAGCGATGTCCTCCTCCGACGTCTCAATGCATGCCTAAAGATATCGATCATCGTCGGAGTCCCAGGGCGACGCTGCTCCTAGCTTGATGTTGAATTGAGCGGCCGCCTTCTGTGTCCGCCTGTCCTCGCGATACGCGGCTTGCTCCGCCCTCCTCTTCTCCCTCTCCGCCCTCCTTTGCGCATAGAACTCGTGCTCGTTGATGATGTACCACGGGAAGAATTGGCGCCACAACGCTATGGCTTCCTCGTCCATCTCGGCATGGTGCTCCCGCCTCCGGTTGTCGCAACAATCCTCGTCGGCGGTAAGCCGCGGGGGAGGCGCGAGCTCCTGCGCCCGCTCCCGCGTTGGCACGTTGGGGAAGTTCATGTCCTTACGAGGCCGCCAGAGGCGCCATGCCGCCGCGTCGTACGCGCGGGCGGCCTCGTGGGCGGTGTCGAAAGTACCGAGGCTGAAGCGCATCTCGCCGAACCGAATCACGGCGGAGAAACCGTCGGAGGGGCGCGTCCGGACGCCGCGGTAGCCCCAAGTTTCCCGGCTGTGAGGCGAGAAAGAGCGGGGAGAGAGCGGTGCCGAGGCACAGACCGGTTGGAGGGCGTGGGAGGGCGTTGGGTTTTATAAAGTGCGCCGGACACCGTGCGTCAAAACTAGCTCGCGCCCGACAACTTTTTTCCTCGCACGTGTGATCCTTGCCCGACGTCCCTGCTATCTCTACTCTCTACTCTCTATCTCTACTCTTATATTTATTATATATATATATATTATAAAAAACAGAGTTGGTAGTGACGGTGAGCCTGCCATCCTGCAATATAGGCCATCCCATTTATACCTGACTGATAGGAAGGAAAGTATGGCCATTTTGCAAAAAGATACCCACACCCCTCTCCAGATTTGCAAATAAGGCCTTCCCTCGTTCATCCTTTTCTCCCAAAAGATAAACTACTCATAAAAATGCATCTTGATGTTCCGTGCAACGCATGGACATCTTGCTTGTTCTAAATAACTTTCCATCATTTGATACACTACTGGTTGCAGATAAAGAACCTACCCAAGCACAGCGTAATACAGGAGTGACGCCATTTACAAGGCGATATTCTATTGGACAATGCAAGCTATAACCAATTACTTTTACTGGAACAATAGCAAACAGGTATGAACAAATTTGGAACTGCACATGTACTGCTAAGAGATTCAATATACATAGTACCAATCGAGGAGGAGTACGATGGTCGCGGCGGCGTCTGTGCATCATGCTCAACAACAGGTGTCAGTTCATTGTCCACGATGGTGGTGTTTCTGTGCTTGGCATCGGCTTCCGGGAAGCAGATCCGAAACCGTGGAAGATGGTGCCGCGGAAGAGGCTCCGTATACGACAACGACGGTGGACCGGCTCCAGTGCGGCGTACGATGTTGTCGATGAGGCAGATGCGCTGCGGTGGACGAGTGCGCCGATAAAGAAGGGAAGGAGCACGAAGGCTGCGGTGCTGTGGAGAAGTCTATTTTGTGGTGGGGATAGAAAATGGGGAGTATTCAGGTGTACTACTCTGGGTGCCAGGGTGGGGTTGGCTGGGTAGGGTGAACCTAAAGTTACCAAAACAGCCCCCCTACCCACCAGCATCTGTAGGCCTGTTACCTGTTATGAAGGGTATGATGGTAACTTCGCACTGGCCGAATCAGGGTCGCGGGAGATTTTCCCGCCGACCTGAAAATTTTGCAACACTGAACTCCCCATCTGGCGTGTTGGGTGATTGGGCTAAGCAACTAGCGAGTAGTACTAGTAACTACTAGTACTCCCTCCATTTTTATTAACTCTGCATATTAGATTTGACCGAAGTCAAACTTCCTAAAGTTTACCAAGTTTGTAGAAAAATATAAACATTTACCATAACAAATATGTATGATGTCAAAGTACATTCAATAATGAATCTAATGGTATTTATTTGTTATGTTATATGTTAATATTTTTGTTATAAACTTTGTGAGAGTTTACAAAACTTGACTTTGACCAATGCTAATACGCGGACTTAAATAAAAACGGAGGGAGTACTCATTTGTTTTCTTAGTTTGTAGTGGAACTAATCATTTGTTGTAATCGTGAAATAAATATATTAATCTACTGACTTCGAATGTAATGGTTTATACAATTCAATAGTTAGAATCATTTTTGAATTCCAAGATGTATACCAGGTCTATAGTACTTCACAATATGCTCAAACTCACATAATCCTAATCACATTAAAATCTAAATGCATTTCATAGTTATTACTTTGTAGGATGCAACAAAAGCAACCATAACTCTACATGATCCATTATAAAGCAACATTTTGAACACATCCCAATGTGTGAATGAAACATCTAGAGAGAGCTTGCGAAGATGGAGCAATGGCAGGAGAGAGATGTGTGCACTGAACACACAAGATATACACCCCATGTAAGAAAGAGAAATAGGGCGGGAAAGATTGTATCACTAGTACAACGAGGTGCTATACAAATGGTTTTTAACCCCTTCCCACGACGACATTCTGAACCGTCGCCTAGTGAGTGACTGCGATAAGGGGGTCCTTCCCACACGACCTAGAAACCGTCGGGGATATGCCCTCCTAGCACACACACTCGGCTAAATGAGGTCGTGTGCGACCGGCAAGCGATCAAATACGGTTACACGTATATTAGTGCTAAAAAATACAATTATACAGGCGAAATTGTTTTCGGTCATAAGTACATCCCACAGAGTCAGTCCTCGGTAAATGTTTCCGTTCGTATGTACATTCCACACAATCAATCCAAGGAATACGTTTCCGTTAGTATGTACATCTGCTACTTCTCGAGCTTGCGTTGGTTTTTCCTTGTAGAGGAAAGGGTGATGGCAAAGTAGAGATAAGTATTTCCCTCAGTTTGAGAACCAAGGTATCAATCCAGTAGTAGATAACGCACAAATGACCAATACCTGCACAAACAATCAAACAACTTGCACCCAACGCGATAAAGGGGTTGTCAATCCCTTCATGGTTACTTGCCAAAGTGAGATCTGATAGAGATAGATGAAACTAAACAAAAGGTAAAGTAAATATTTTTGGTATTTTTGGTTTATAGATAGGAAAGTAAAAGATTCCAAAATAGAAGATGGGAAACTTATATGATGGAAAATAGACCCGGGGGCCATAGGTTTCACTAGAGGCTTGTCTCAAGATAGCAAATAGTACGGTGGGTGAACAAATTACTGTCGAGCAATTGATAGAAAAGCGCAAAGTTATGAAGATACTAAGGCAATGATTATGAAATATAGGCATCACGTCCGTGTCAAGTAGACCGAAATGATTCTGCATCTACTACTATTACTCCACACATCGACCAACTCCTGCCTGCATCTAGAGTATTAAGTTCATGAAGAATAGAGTAACACATTAAGTAAGATGACATGATGTAGAGGAAGAAACCCAAGTAGTATGATGTAAACCCCATCTTTTTATCCTCGATGGCAATAATACAATATGTGCCTTACTGCCCCTACTTTCACTGGGAAAGGACACCGCAAGATTTAACCCAAAGCTAAGCACTTCTCCCATTGCAAGAAAAACCAATCTAGTTGGCCAAACCAAACCGATAGTTCGAAGAGAATTACAAAGATATCAAATCATGCATATAAGAATTCAGAGATTGTAACATCCCAAAATTCTAAATTTTGGAATGTTATATTAAATAAATAGTTTTGATTGATTGTATGATTGCTTGTGTGTTTTTCTCTGTGAAATTGAGTGAAATTTAAAACATTTTGAAAGTTAAATGAGAGGGAATTAAATGACTTTCCCAAACTTTCACTTTGCATTCTGATCTCCATGAATTCAAATTATTTTCAAATACAAAATCCTAGAGAGAAGATGGCATTACTTCTTCCATTTAAGATGAGAAGGGTTTTTGAAAATATTTGAATTTCATTTGGAAATATTTCAAATTTAGAAACTTTATGCAACTCAATGATTTTCATGAGAGGCGATAAAATGACTTCTTCAAATCATATGAAATATGAGTTGGAAGTTTAAAAGAATCAAATTTTAGTCCTTTGAAGGTATTTTGAAAATAATTTTCAATTTGGAGATATTTGGATTTTATTCAAAATTATTTTCTCCAAAAATAAATATATGGAAAATAGGGTAAAATGATTCCCTACAGTAGAAAAATTGAGAGAAATAAATTTGAAATTATTTTTGTATTTTAAAAAAAATTGTTGGTTTTAAATAAACCAGTAGCACTATTTGCTTTATTTAAATTTTTCTGGAATTTATTTGACGCTAAAAATTGTTCTTGTTGTAGAAATCTTTTTCTAAAAATTTTGATATATAATATGCCTATGTTATATTTTATTTTATTTGGTTTTATTTTATTTTGTTGTGTTTGTATTTTTTAAAACTTCCCGCCAAACTGGGCCGGTCCAGTCGACCGGGCCAGCCCAGCCCCGCGCGTTGTCTCCCTCCCGAGCGGACTACGCCACCCGCACGAGCCGCCGCCGCTCGTCGTGACCGTGCCGCACTCTTCCCCGACACCTTCTCCAAGCCGCCCTCCCCGCCCCTTTTATATACGCCACCCTCGGACTCCCTCTCCTCCCCGAACCATTAGCAGCAGCCGCCGCCGCCGCACTTCATCGCCGCCGCCACCGTCGAGCACCACAGCCGCCGCCAGCGTCGCCGTTGATCTCTGCCGACGCCACCACCGCACCCACCGCCTAGCGCCGTCCTTCCCCGACCGCTCCACTGCCCTCCTCGACGATCGGATCGCCGCCCCGATCGGATCTATCGCCGCCGCCGCCGCTTGACTCGCGGTCGACGACCCCGCCGCCACGGTAACTCCCACTTCCCTCTCGTCCGTCCGATCTTCCCCCAACGGTATCGATTAGATAGGATTTTTTTTCTTTTCAACTATTTTTCTCTAAGTAGCGAGTGTTCACTAGTTAGCTTTCTGTGGTGAACATGTTCATCGTTTAGGGTTCTGTAGCGAACGTGTGTTCGTTAGCTTTTCTGTCACGTAGCCAGGAACCCAGATGTAATTAGCTTATTTAGAGATTAGTCCCTATTTTTAAAACCCTCATAACTTTTTACTCGTTGGTCCAAATTCAATGAAACCAACGCCAAGTTCTTCGTCATGATCTCATCTATCTAGAGAACATATAAAATCAACTTTTTGAACACTTAAAATTTGAATTAGATCAGATTTGAATTCAAACTTGCTTTGACTGTAACTTGAATTTTAGGACGCCGATATAATTGATTCTTTTTTCAAATCGTAGCTCTTGACATGTACTTTCTGTTAAGATCGAAATCACATAATTTTTCTACTGTTAAAAATATGTTTCTGTCCGTGAGTTTTATTTGATGGTTTTCAATTTTTCCGAAGTGTTTTCTTCGTTCTTTTGGATCTTTGAATGATTGCTTATGTGTGGTTTTAATTGCTTGCTCACGATAGATTGAACGGAGTGTGACGAGTAGAACAATCAGGAATTATGAGTGCGAAGAATCTTTGTCAACATTACAAGGCAAGTTCACACCTTGATCATATTTTTCTATACCCAGCTTTTACTATGCATTAGTTCGCCCTGACAAATTTGCATGAGTAGGATTGGGAATTGTCAGGACCCCGATCCTAGGTCACACCGATCTAGCATGTAACACATCATATCACTTTGCGGCCTCACGCACGGTATTCCCACGGGTGTCGCCTTACCATGGCCCGGGACCGTTTGCGTCTTTTGGCTCGCGTATATGATAGTGTCGCTAGCATCCATATGACAAAGAACCGGGCCGACATGGCTAGTCGTGAACCCAAAGCGGCGCTAACCTATGGGGACAGGCATACATGAATCACATCGAGCATGTCGGTCATCAACGTATATATTCGGGCTGTAGCACTGGCTAACAGGACTCCGGTATCCCGGCTGTAGCAGGCTAGGCAGGACTCGAATAACACCGCGTGACATTTCCCGAAGGACAGACATAGGAACGAAGTGAAACACATGCCGCGATCAAGTGTCCAAGCAGTAGTCTTTGGGCTAGCGAGGACTCCGGTGAACCGGGCTGTAGCGGACTACTATCGCTCAGAATCACGAGACTACATTTCCCCATATGAGAGGCTGCCAAGGATAAACAACTAGTTTGTCGGATCCCACACATACCAAGCATTTCAAACATACACACATTATGCTCAATATGCGTAGATACAACATGGCATCACAACATAACTCTACGACTCAATATATTATTCATTAGGCTCCGAGGAGCGAGGTATTACAAACATGGGTCTCATGACCCAACACTCAGAGCATACAAGTCAAAACACAAGCGGAAGCTAAACATGTCTGGGTACAGACAACTATAAATGAAAAGGGCTGAGAAGCCTAACTATCTACCAGATCCTGCCAAGGCACAAGATCGTAGCTGAGGTAACAAGCTAAACGTCGAAGTCCACGTGGGACTACTAGCGAGACTGACGTCTCTCTGCAAAACATAAATAAGCAAACGTGAGTACAATTGTACTCAGCAAGACTTACATCAGAACTAACTACATATGCATCATTATCAAAAGGGGGTGGTGGAGTTTGACTGCAGCAAGCCAGCTTTGACTCGGTGGCTATCTGAACTACATTCGCAAGTAACTCTTTTGAGGTGGCTTACACGAGTCCACATATTCACCATGGCAATACACCACTATGGACCCGCTCCCGTCTCCCTACGAGAACGCCATCCATAGCACTCACGCTTATCTTGCGCATTTTAGAGTATCCACTTCCACTTGTCTATGAACTGATATAGGTAACCCAGAAGTCCTTTTCGCGGACACGGCTATTGAATAGATCATATTAAACCCTGCAGGGTGTACTTCTTCACACGCTCTCACCACTTACCGCCGTTTACGACATGTACTCGGCAACCTTCAAGCGGAAGCCCAACGTGGGTGTCGGCCACGGCCTACCTAAACACTCAAGTCCCTAGTCCAGGTTTATCGCCTATTCGGGTTCCATCCGCAGGAGTCCGCCGAGGTTTCCCATACAGCCCGAACGATGTGTGCAGGGTTCCCGAGATACCAAACGGGCACTCGGTACACCGGCCACGGTGCCTACCGCAACACAACCCACCCCTAAGGTCAGCGCTTGCGTGCGGCATTGACATGCTACAAACACGAAACTACTTGCAACTCCCGGACCGAGGACAAGGGTGGTCAAGAAGCCGAGAGGGTCCATTGGTTTCGGGCCCAATGTGTGGTAGTAATCTGTATCATGGATCACAAACACGAACTCAGTTCTCGAGGACGGCTGCAATGAGACAACCCACCATGTACTCCTACATGGCCTCTCACCTTCGTTTACCAAATCGTGTTCACACACTTAGCTCACACACAATAGGACATGTTCATAACAATTCCAATTCATTCCCGATGAATCAGACCCGACTCAACTCTAAGCAGAGCAAGCATGACAACAAGCATAAATGAGTAGGCACAACATGGCTCAAACAATTCCTACTCATGCTAGTGGGTTTCATCTAATTCTTGTGGAATGACAGTCATGCAAAGGATCAAGGGGTTCAGCTACGCAGCAAGTAACACATGAGTCGTTGTTGTCCTAATGCAGTAAAATAGAGCAGGAGCGAGAGAGTGGGATTGTATCGGAATGAACAAGGGGTTTTGCTTGCACGGCACTTCGAAGATAATATAGTTCTTCATCGGTGTCATCGAACTCATCGTCGGTACATCGTCTCACCGGAGGGACAATTACCGCAAACAAGAGAGAACACAATCAATGCAATGCACATTCACATGAATGACATGTCATATTAAGGTACTGAATCCACCTAATGCAATAATAATCCAAGTTAGTTGAAGTGGAATTCAAACAAGGTTGAACTCCAACTCCAAATGCTATTTCATAAATTACCCTAATCATGATTCATCCTATTCAGTGAGGTTAACTTGTTCAAACATGCATGATCATGGCATAAACAGATTCTTCATATTTTTCTGATCATTTTTCATATATAAATTATTTCAATCCGAGTTACGGTTGAATTTCTACGATTTATTGAAGTTTAGAGTATTTCCTGGAATTTCCTGAATTATATTAAATCCAGAAAATGATTAATGACATCAGCATTGCGTCACTACTGCGTCAGCAGGTCAACTGCGGCGGTCCAGGTCAAATCTGACGCGTGGGGACCACACGTCAGTCACACATGATTTAAGCAGGGGGATTAATTAGCCTAACTAAAATCAGGGGCGTCGGGGCCCATCTGTCAGTGGCTCAGTGGTGCGGTTAGGGCTAATTAAGGACGCCACGTCGGTGGGGCCGGGGTTGACCGCCGGCGACCATTGACCACGGCGGAGGCTCGCCGGAAACACTGCTCCGGCAGTATTTCGATGCACCGAGGGCACCAGAGGATGCCCCTTTCTTGCCCCCATCCAACGGACCAGACGGGAGGCGGCGGGGTGGCCAGGAGCAGCGCCGACGGCGAGCAAGGCGGCGGCCAGAGCTACGGCTCCATGGGCGCGAGGATTGCAGCGCTAAGCGGCGAAAGCAGATGGCGCGTTGGGCTCTGGGAGCTCCTCGAGCACGCGCTGCGTGCTCAGGTTAGTCAGGCGGAGCGGCAATCGACGGTGATGATAGCCGCAGCGTCGGTGAGCTTCGGTGACAGTGGGGAACAACGCTACGGCATGGGGGCGAGCAAATGGAGGGAGGGGAGATGCGGTAGAGCTCACAGCGAATCCAGCAGAGGCAACGGCGAGGTCGGGGAGGGTATGGAGCTCGCGAATCCACGGCGAGGTTCCCGGCGGCCGGAGGTTGAAGACGAGGTCGGGGACGAAGCTGAGGGGCGCTTCCGCTCGCGTGGCTTGGCGGGGACGGCGTAGAGGTCGATGGCGGAGCTCGGGGGCATGTCGGGGAGGCTCGGGGACGGCTGTGGCCGCGGGTATGGCGAACGGCGGCGACGAGCTCGTTCGGGTTCGGCAGAGAGAGCGAGACAGAGGAGGGGGAGGAGCTCGGGGAGAGAGTGAGAGGCCTGGGGGGGCGCGTGGCTGTCTCCAGACGCGTCGGAGGCGCCTCGGTGGCAAGCAGGAGGGCAGGGAGGAGGTGTGGCGTGCTCGGCGCGGTCGCCGTGTCCCTCCTCTGCCTACTGGCAGAGGTAGGCGACGAGCGGCGAGGTGGTGGTGGGCTGGGCCAACTGGGCCAGCGAGGGGGGGGGGAAAGTTGGGCCGGATCGGACGCCTGGTAGGTGGGCTGCCAGGTGAGTTGCTCTGTCCGTTGATTGTTTTCTTTACATTTTGTTTTAAATCTTACGCCTTTGTTTTGAATTTAAAACAATTCAAACAATGTCAAAAACTCCTCTGAATATTTTTATTCTGCTAGATGGACTTTTCCAAAAGCTCATAAAATATTTCAGGGTATTTGAAATTATATTCTAATTATATGAATATAATTCAAATTCAAATAGCTAATGATTTAAATTCAAAATCCCAAGATTAATTCCTTATAAATGTTCAATATTTTGTTTGGGACCAGAACCCTTGCCAAAAATTATCAAACATTTAGGAAGGACATTTTGGGAACATTGAATGAGATTTTAGGGGTTTTGCCCTTCTTTTATTTAAATATTGAGGCTTCCAAATCTCCTCAGTTCAAGTTTCAAAAATTTTAAACATGATGCAACATGAAGGCTAGCCTAGTGCATGCCAGGACTAGGGATGTGACAACTCACCCCCACTAAACAAGAATCTCGCCCCGAGATTCAAGACGTGAGGTAAGAGGAAAAGGGAAGTCACAAACTATCACAATCTTCATGATCCAATCGCCTTCTCGAAGATGTTGATTTACTCCATCATCTTGGTCTTGACGTCTTTGCTTTCGAGATCTTCACTCGACACGACAATAGAAAGAAAGGGGAAACCCTACATGATTCGATCTTCATGAAGATCAGGTAAACATGATCAACTCACGGACTGAGACGGTGACACATCTCGAGTTGAGACACAAAATACATCGAGGGGGATGGAAGAACAACAACGGGGTTTGATTGGTGGCAACAATTCCACGCTTAGGGAGATGGTGGATGGTGTCAAGGTGGCGAGGGAATATTTATCATGATCCCGTAACAGGACACCTCGAGAAAGGTGATGCAAGAACTATTCCCTTAAGTGGCAAAAAGAATTACTTTTGATCCATAGATCATTGGAACTCTTTATACCAGCCTAAAGGCAATCATAGCGATCATGTGGTGGAAGGCAAAGGAATGGTACACCCGGACTAGAATGGATGATGTGGACTACCTTGTTGAAGACAACGCAATGGATGATTTTTGCTTATCATCGGAGGTGGAGGGGACCCATGGTAAGTCCACTTTTGAAGATAAACCTGGACAAGAATTGCTAAGAAGACAATCTATAGCGAGATAGCACAAGGACGGTGCAAGCTGGGAACGAAATGCAACTGTTCGAATGTTCCAACCATCATATCTGCCTGAGATTCAGATCCGATTGGTGATGGGATACTTCAGACTCAGCATGTCTGAAAAGGAAAGGTTGCAACACAAATCGACGAGAAGACGTTGCGAGATTCTCGGGAATGAACTTAGGTAGTAAGCTCCAAAACATGAGCGTGTTCTGCTACAAACCCATGAACCCGCTGTCCAAGACAAGCATGACCACGTAGTAGTCTTATGATAAAAATACTACCGAGTTCAGGTTGGGAACCATCATCGAGGATAACGAAGTCCTAACATAAGTCATGACTAGTTGTTATGAAGGAACTCCTTCTCCTTGAACAATTCAATCAGTGGCTTGGTGTGCTATGGAATTCATATGGAATGAAGATGATCATCTATCGGACCATAGAATACTTCATGCGTGCATGACTGACTTGGGATGATTCCAAAGGAACAAAACAAACCTTTCTCAAATTCATGGCGGCAACTTACACCTAAAGCACATGAATTCGAGGAAGTCACTCTTCCATCCAAGCATAAGCTTTATGAACGAAACATAAGGAAATGCTTACACAAGTTTCCAACGCTAGGTTGATGTTCATCATGACTCATGGGGGAGACAAAATACTGCTGATGGGCTCAACGATAGCTCATCGGAATTTCCATATCACTGGACTTCCACCATCATGTGAACACGGTGATAGCATTGGTCAGACCAAAGGTATAATGGTGTATGCTCGAGGGGTCAACCACGAGTAAGACAACATTACGAGCACCGTTGGTACTGATTTGACTTGACAATGGCCCATACTCAAGTCAACGAATTGATAGGATAATAGGTCCAGCAACTGATCACAGGGACCAATCGATGAAGATATCATCCTTCTTCAACACACACTACACAAGAATATCCCTTTGGAATGAACTAGGTTGGACAAGCTTTTATCTTCCAACTCTCCAAGTTGTTGTCTAGCTTAACCAACTAGCTCAGGGGTATCCAACACAGATTCTTGGAGAATGGGTGGTTTAGAAAAAAACCAATATGATCACGAACTCAACATAGCGGTCAGGTGACAACATGATAACACTTCCAAGAAGATATTTGGAAAGTCATGAACCACCGATATATTACTAAGCTCGAGAACAATCTTGCTTTTGAGGGCAAGACGATATGATCAGATGAGTGAGGACTTGACAAGATCCTAACTCATCAATCGAAGAGTGCACCGAAAATAAGGACTAGGTAGCACGATCAATCTTAGGATGATGGTTTAATAACCAACACGCTAAGAATGAAAATATTGTCCACTCACTACCAAGCAATGAGTTGCTCGGAGTATTGATGTCACACATCACAAGTCACTTGTCGGCATTCCGGTTGCATCAACACGAAGACCGAGAAATGAATGATGATGGTGAGAAGTATCACTGCATCAAGAATTCATAAGAGGTTGTGAAATTCCCATGACATTCTTGACATAAGATGGCAATACTTCAGGGTAGAACAGAATCAAAAGCTGAATTGGCATTTTGATCTGCGGGATACAACTACTTTGACCCAATCCTAGAAATGGATGAGGTACTGGAGTTTGTTTCTCCTAGTCATTCCGGAATAGAATGGCTTGACGGACCACAAGAAAAATGGGCATCGATGAGGACGAGAGCACGACTACTCCTGACTATCAATTGATAGACGAAGGTCGGAATACAATTGAAGAGAGCAACTCAGAGGAACATATAATTTCCTGAGTTGTGGATGCACGGATTAGTATATCGAACAAAGCTCAACATTTCTTCCGGATAACCCATGCAGAAAGGTAGAATTGGCAGATTCACAATTATGAATGGAGAACTCCTCAAGAGCACTCTTATTGTGATCTTTTGGCTCAAAAGAACTTCTGCCATAAGCGGTTCGTAGTATTTGGAAGAAGGAAATACCACGGACCTTGAGGACTATCACAAGGTTACTAATATCCTAAAGGCACTAGCAAATACTAACAACATGAAGTAGGATGAATCTCGGTTCAAGAACCCAGAGTAGAATACCTACTACTAAATGGCATCACGGGATGCTTTCGAAAGTGATGGCCAGAATCATCACACTGGGGATACAAAAGCATAGCTAAATTGCTAGGTGACTTCCTAGACACCTAAGGTCATAATAATAGTTCCAACATATATGTCAAGGCAATAATTTACCTCAACGCACCGGTTAGTGTGCTTATTCTGACCCAAAAGGACATCGGGAACAGAAGAAGGGATTTGCAAATGCATCAGACTATTTAGAGACCTGGGATGACTCGGACAGCATAACGGCTGTAAATGCTCAAAATGATTGAGACATTCTGCAGAAATGGTGGCATAACCACTCAACAACATCATAACAAGATTCTGAGATCAACAGTTATCATTCAGAAATAGTAGGAACTGAACTGGGGATTAAAACCAACAATCCTATAGGTCTATGGATTAGTAACACGTCATCCTGATAGATAGATGAGAAGCCTAGTTCTTAACCCGTAGAAGAGAAGAGGATGACTCGGATCGAAGGCCATGAGGTATAAGGAGTAAAAAGAGCCTTCGTTCCCTTCCACAATCAATTCCCTTACATAACTAAAGCATTTCTAGACTCAACTTGACCAGTTTGGCTTGGTAATCCTCTGAGCGATCGGGCTCGATACCAACGCTGTCGGGACCCGATCCTAGGTCACACCGATCTAGCATGTAACACATCATATCACTTTGCGGCCTCACGCACGGTATTCCCACGGTGTCGCCTTACCATGGCCCGGACCGTTTGCGTCTTTTGGCTCACGTATATGATAGTGTCGCTAGCATCCATATGACAAAGAACCGGGCCGACATGGCTAGTCATGAACCCAAAGCGGCGCTAACCTATGGGGACAGGCATACATGAATCACATCGAGCATGTCGGTCATCAACGTATATATTCGGGCTGTAGCACTGGGCTAATGAGGACTCCGGTATCCCGGCTGTAGCAGGCTAGGCAGGACTCGAATAACACCGCGTGACATTTCCCGAAGGACAGACATAGGAACGAAGTGAAACACATGCCGCCAGTCAAGTGTCCAAGCGGTAGTCTTTGGGCTAGCAGGACTCGGTGAACCGGGCTGTAGCGGACTACTATCGCTCGTAATCACGAGACTACATTTCCCCATATGAGAGGCTGCCAAGGATAAACAACTAGTTTGTCGGATCCCACACATACCAAGCATTTCAAACATACACACATTATGCTCAATATGCGTAGATACAACATGGCATCACAACATAACTCTACGACTCAATATATTATACATTAGGCTCCGAGGAGCGAGGTATTACAAACATGGGTCTCATGACCCAACACTCAGAGCATACAAGTCAAAACACAAGCGGAAGCTAAACATGTGCAGGTACAGACAACTATAAATGAAAAGGGCTGAGAAGCCTGACTATCTACCAGATCCTGCCAAGGCACAAGATCGTAGCTGAGGTAACAAGCTAAACGTCGAAGTCCACGTGGGACTACTAGCGAGACTGACGTCTCTCTGCAAAACATAAATAAGCAAGCGTGAGTACAATTGTACTCAGCAAGACTTATCATCGAACTAACTACATATGCATCATTATCAAAAGGGGTGGTGGAGTTTGACCGCAGCAAGCCAGCTTTGACTCGGTGGCTATCTGAACTACATTGCAAGTAACTCTTTTGAGGTGGCGCACACGAGTCCACATATTCACCATGGCAATACACCACTATGGACCCGCTCCGTCTCCCACGAGAACGCCATCCATAGCACTCACGCTTATCTTGCGCATTTTAGAGTATCCACTTCCACTTGTCTATGAACTGATATAGGTAACCCGAAGTCCTTTTCGCGGACACGGCTATTGAATAGATCATATTAAACCCTGCAGGGTGTACTTCTTCACACACTCTCACCACTTACCGCCGTTTACGACATGTACTCGGCAACCTTCAAGCGGAAGCCCAACGTGGGTGTCGGCCACGGCCTACCTAAACACTCAAGTCCCTAGTCCAGGTTTATCGCCTATTCGGGTTCCATCCGCAGGAGTCCGCCGAGGTTTCCCATACAGCCCGAACGATGTGTGCAGGGTTCCCGAGATACCAAGCGGGCACTCGGTACAGGGCCACGGTGCCTACCGCAACACAACCCACCCCTAAGGTCAGCGTTGCGTGCGGCATTGACATGCTACAAACACGAAACTACTTGCAACTCCGGATGAGGACAAGGGTGGTCAAGAAGCCGAGAGGGTCCATTGGTTTGGGCCCAATGTGGTAGTAAGCTGTATCATGGATCACAAACACAGAACTCAGTTCACGAGGGCGGCTGCAATGAGACAACCCACCATGTACTCCTACATGGCCTCTCACCGCTACCTTTACCAAATCGTGTTCACACACTTAGCTCACACACAATAGGACATGTTCATAACAATTCCAATTCATTCCCGATGAATCGGACCGACTCAACTCTAAGCAGTAGCAAGCATGACAACAAGCATAAATGAGTAGGCACAACATGGCTCAAACAATTCCTACTCATGCTAGTGGGTTTCATCTAATTCTTGTGGAATGACAGTCATGCAAAGGATCAAGGGTTCAGCTACAGCAAGTAACACATGAGTCGTTGTTGTCCTAATGCAGTAAAATAGAGCAGGAGCGAGAGAGTGGGATTGTATCGGAATGAACAAGGGGTTTTGCTTGCACGGCACTTCGAAGATAATATAGTTCTTCATCGGTGTCATCGAACTCATCGTCGATACATCGTCTCACGGGAGGGACAATTACCGCAAACAAGAGAGAACACAATCAATGCAATGCACATTCACATGAATGACATGTCATATTAAGGTACTGAATTCACCTAATGCAATAATAATCCAAGTTAGTTGAAGTGGAATTCAAACAAGGTTGAACTCAACTCCAAATGCTATTTCATAAATTACCCTAATCATGATTCATCCTATTCAGTGAGGTTAACTTGTTCAAACATGCATGATCATGGCATAAACAGATTCTTCATATTTTTCTGATCATTTTCATATATAAATTATTTCAATCCGAGTTACGGTTGAATTTCTACGATTTATTGAAGTTTAGAGTATTTTGGAATTTCCTGAATTATATTAAATCCGAAAATGATTAATGACATCACATTGCGTCACTACTGCGTCAGCAGGTCAAGCGGCGGTCCAGGTCAAATCGGCGTGGGGACCACACGTCGATCACACATGATTTAAGCGGGGATTAATTAGCCTAACTAAAATCAGGCGCCGGGGCCCATCGCCGATGGCTCGATTGGTGCGGTTAGGGCTAATTAAGGGCGCCACGTCGGCGGGCCGGGTTGACCATGGCGACCATTGACCATGGCGGAGGCTCGCCGGAAACACTGCTCCGGCAGTATTTCGATGCACCGAGGGCACCAGAGGATGCCCCTTTCTTGCCCCCATCCAACGGGCCAGACGGGAGGCGGCGGGGTGGCCAGGAGCAGCGCCGACGGCGAGCAAGGCGGCGGCCAGAGCTACGGCTCCATGGGCGCGAGGATTGCAGCGCTAAGCGGCGCAGCAGATGGCCGCGTTGGGCTCCTGGGAGCTCCCTGAGCACGCCTGCGTGCTCAGGTTAGTCAGGCGGAGCGGCAATCGACGGTGATGATAGCCGCAGCGCCGGTGAGCTTCGGTGACAGTGGGGAACAACGCTACGGCATGGGGGCGAGCAAATGGAGGGAGGAGATGCGGTAGAGCTCACAACGAATCCAGAGAGGCAACGGCGAGGTCGGGAGGGTATGGAGCAAGCGAATCCACGGCGAGGTTGCGGCGGCGGAGGTTGAAGACGAGGTCGGGACGGTGAGGGGCACTTCGCTCGCGTGGCTTGGCGGGGACGGCGAGAGGTCGATGGCGGAGCTCGGGGCATGTCGGGAGGCTCGGGACGGCTGTGGTGGCGGGTATGGCGAACAGCGGCTGACGAGCCTGCTCGTTCGGAGAGAGAGAGCGAGAGGAGGAGGGAGGAGCTCGGGAGAGAGTGAGAGGCCTGGGGGCGCGTGGCTGTCTCGAGACGCGTGGAGGCGCCTCGGTGGCAGGAGGAGGTGGAGGAGGCGTGGCGTGCTCGGCGTGATCGCCGTGTCCCTCCTCCGCCTCTTGGCAGAGGTAGGCGACGAGCGGCGAGGTGGTGGTGGGCTGGGCCAAGCCTGGGCCAGCGGGGAAGTTGGGCGGATCGGACGCTGGTAGGTGGGCTGCCGGGTGAGTTGCTCTGTCTGTTGATTGTTTTCTGTTTACTGTTTTGTTTTAAATCTTACGCCTTTGTTTTGAATTTAAAACAATTCAAACAATGTCAAAAACTCCTCTGAATATTTTTATTCTGCTAGATGGACTTTTCCAAAAGCTCATAAAATATTTCAGGTATTTGAAATTATATTCTAATTATATGAATATAATTCAAATTCAAATAACTAATGATTTAAATTCAAAATCCCAAGATTAATTCCTTATAAATGTTCAATATTTTGTTTGGGACCGTAACCCTTGCCAAAATTATCAAACATTTAGGAAGGACATTTTGGGAACATTGAATGAGATTTTAGGGTTTTGCCCTTCTTTTATTTAAATATTGAGGCTTCCAAATCTCCTCGGTTCAAGTTTCAAAATTTTAAACATGATGCAACATGAAGGCTAGCCTAGTGCATGCCAGACTAGGGATGTGACAACTCACCCCACTAAACAAGAATCTCGCCCGAGATTCAAGGCGTGAGTAAGAGGAAAAGGAAGTCACAAACTATCACAATCTTCATGATCCAATCGCCTTCTCGAAGATGTTGATTTACTCCATCATCTTGGTCTTGACGTCTTTGCTTTCGAGATCTTCACTCGACACGACAATAGAAAGAAAGGGGAAACCCTACATGATTCGATCTTCATGAAGATCAGGTAAACATGATCAACTCACGGACTGAGACGGTGACACATCTCGAGTTGAGACACAAAATACATCGAGGGGGATGGAAGAACAACAACGGGGTTTGATTGGTGGCAACAATTCCACGCTTAGGGAGATGGTGGATGGTGTCAAGGTGGCGAGGGAATATTTATCATGATCCCGTAACAGGACACCTCGAGAAAGGTGACGCAAGAACTATTCCCTTAAGTGGAAAAAGAATTACTTTTGATCCATAGATCATTGGAACTCTTTATACCAGCCTAAGGCAATCATAGCGATCATGTGGTGGAAGGCAAAGGAATGGTACACCGGACTAGAATGGATGATGTGGACTACCTTGTTGAAGACAACGCAATGGATGATTTTGCTTATCATCGGAGGTGGAGGGACCCATGGTAAGTCCACTTTTGAAGATAAACCTGGACAAGAATTGCTAAGAAGACAATCTATAGCGAGATAGCACAAGGACGGTGCAAGCTGGGAACGAAATGCAAGCTGTTGAATGTTCCAACCATCATATCTGCACGAGATTCAGATCCGATTGGTGATGGGATACTTCAGACTCAGCATGTCCGAAAAGGAAAGGTTGCAACACAAATCGACGAGAAGACGTTGCGAGATTCTCGGGAATGAACTTAGGTAGTAAGCTCCAAAACATGAGCGTGTTCTGCTACAAACCCATGAACCCGCTGTCCAAGACAAGCATGACCACGTAGTAGTCTTATGATAAAAATACTACCGAGTTCAGGTTGGGAACCATCATCGAGGATAACGAAGTCCTAACATAAGTCATGACTAGTTGTTATGAAGGAACTCCTTCTCCTTGAACAATTCAATCAGTGGCTTGGTGTGCTATGGAATTCATATGGAATGAAGATGACCAGTCTATCAGACCATAGAATACTTCGCACGTGCATGACTGACTTGGGATGATTCCAAAGGAACAAAACAAACCTTTCTCAAATTCATGGCGGCAACTTACACCTAAAGCACATGAATTCGAGGAAGTCACTCTTCCATCCAAGCATAAGCTTTATGAACGAAACATAAGGAAATGCTTACACAAGTTTCCAACGCTAGGTTGATGTTCATCATGACTCATGGGGGAGACAAAATACTGCTGATGGGCTCAACGATAGCTCATCGGAATTTCCATATCACTGGACTTCCACCATCATGTGAACACGGTGATAGCATTGGTCGGACCAAAGGTATAATGGTGTATGCTCGAGGGTCAACCACGAGTAAGACAACATTACGAGCACCGTTAGTACTGATTTGACTTGACAATGGCCCATACTCAAGTCAAGCGAATTGATAGGATAATAGGTCCAACAACTGATCACGAGGACCAATCGATGAAGATATCATCCTTCTTCAACACACACTACACAAGAATATCCCTTTGGAATGAACTAGGTTGGACAAGCTTTTATCTTCCAACTCTCCAAGTTGTTGTCTAGCTTAACCAACTAGCTCGGGGTATCCAAACAGATTCTTGGAGAATGGGTGGTTTAGAAGAAAACCAATATGATCACGAACTCAACATAGCGGTCAGGTGACAACCTGATAACACTTCCAAGAAGATATTTGGAAAGTCATGAACCACCGATATATTACTAAGCTCGAGAACAATCTTGCTTTTGAGGGCAAGACGATATGATCAGATGAGTGAGGACTTGACAAGATCCTAACTCATCAATCGAAGAGTGCACCGAAAATAAGGACTAGGTAGCACGATCAATCTTAGGATGATGGTTTAATAACCAACACGCTAAGAATGAAAATATTGTCCACTCACTACCAAGCAATGAGTTGCTCGGAGTATTGATGTCACACATCACAAGTCACTTGTCGGCATTCCGGTTGCATCAACACGAAGACCGAGAAATGAATGATGATGGTGAGAAGTATCCTTGCATCAAGAATTCATAAGAGGTTGTGAAATTCCCATGACATTCTTGACATAAGATGGCAATACTTGAGGTAGAACAGAATCAAAAGCTGAATTGGCATTTTGATCTGCGGGATACAACTACTTTGACCCAATCCTAGAAATGGATGAGGTCTTTGGAGTTTGTTTCTCCTAGTCATTCGGAATAGAATGGCTTGACGGACCACAAGAAAAATGGGCATCGATGAGGACGAAGCACGACTACTCGACTATCAATTGATAGGCGAAGTCGGAATACAATTGAAGAGAGCAACTCAGA
This sequence comes from Aegilops longissima, assembly GCA_021605205.1. Taxonomy (NCBI): domain Eukaryota; kingdom Viridiplantae; phylum Streptophyta; class Magnoliopsida; order Poales; family Poaceae; genus Aegilops; species Aegilops longissima. Next base: position 538,554,835 of record CM038682.1, read on the forward strand.
GGAACATATAATTTCCTGAGTTGTGGATGCACGGATTAGTATATCGAACAAAGCTCAACATTTCTTCCGGATAACCCATGCAGAAAGGTAGAATTGGCAGATTCACAATTATGAATGGAGAACTCCTCAAGAGCACTCTTATTGTGATCTTTTGGCTCAAAAGAACTTCTGCCATAAGCGGTTCATAGTATTTGGAAGAAGGAAATACCACGGACCTTGAGGACTATCACAAGGTTACTAATATCCTAAAGGCACTAGCAAATACTAACAACATGAAGTAGGATGAATCTCGGGTTCAGCAACCCAGGAGTAGAATACCTACTACTAAATGGCATCACGGGATGCTTTCGAAAGTGATGGCCAGAATCATCACACTGGGGATACAAAAGCATAGCTAAATTGCTAGGTGACTTCCTAGACACCTAAGGTCATAATAATAGTTCCAACATATATGTCAAGGCAATAATTTACCTCAACGCACCGGTTAGTGTGCTTATTCTGACCCAAAAGGACATCGGGAACAGAAGAAGGGATTTGCAAATGCATCGGACTATTTAGAGACACAGGATGACTCGGACAGCATAACGGCTGTAAATGCTCAAAATGATTGAGACATTCTGCAGAAATGGTGGCATAACCACTCAACAACATCATAACAAGATTCTGAGATCAACAGTTATCATTCAAAAATAGTAGGAACTGAACTGGGGATTAAAACCAACAATCCTATAGGTCTATGGATTAGTAACACGTCATCCGATAGATAGATGAGAAGCCTAGTTCTTAACCCCGAGAAGAGAAGAGGATGACTCGGATCGAAGGCCATGAGGTATAAGGAGTAAAAGAGCCTTACGTTCCTTCCACAATCAATTCCCTTACATAACTAAAGCATTTCTAGACTCAACTTGACCAGTTTGGCTTGGTAATCCTCTGACAGATCGGGGCTCGATACCAACGCTGTCGGGACCCGATCCTAGGTCACACCGATCTAGCATGTAACACATCATATCACTTTGCGGCCTCACGACGGTATTCCCACAGGTGTCGCCTTACCATGGCCCGGGACCGTTTGCGTCTTTTGGCTCACGTATATGATAGTGTCGCTAGCATCCATATGACAAAGAACCGGGCCGACATGGCTAGTCATGAACCCAAAGCGGCGCTAACCTATGGGGACAGGCATACATGAATCACATCGAGCATGTCGGTCATCAACGTATATATTCGGGCTGTAGCACTGGGCTAACAGGACTCCGGTATCCCGGCTGTAGCGAGCTAGGCAGGACTCGAATAACACCGCGTGACATTTCCCGAAGGATGAGATAGGAACGAAGTGAAACACATGCCGCCATCAAGTGTCCAAGCGGTAGTCTTTGGGCTAGCAGGACTCCGGTGAACCGGGCTGTAGCGGACTACTATCGCTCAGAATCACGAGACTACATTTCCCCATATGAGAGGCTGCCAAGGATAAACAACTAGTTTGTCGGATCCCACACATACCAAGCATTTCAAACATACACACATTATGCTCAATATGCGTAGATACAACATGGCATCACAACATAACTCTACGACTCAATATATTATTCATTAGGCTCCGAGGAGCGAGGTATTACAAACATGGGTCTCATGACCCAACACTCAGAGCATACAAGTCAAAACACAAGCGGAAGCTAAACATGTCTGGGTACAGACAACTATAAATGAAAAGGGCTGAGAAGCCTGACTATCTACCAGATCCTGCCAAGGCACAAGATCGTAGCTGAGGTAACAAGCTAAACGTCGAAGTCCACGTGGGACTACTAGCGAGACTGACGTCTCTCTGCAAAACATAAATAAGCAAACGTGAGTACAATTGTACTCAGCAAGACTTACATCAGAACTAACTACATATGCATCATTATCAAAAGGGGTGGTGGAGTTTGATGCAGCAAGCCAGCTTTGACTCGGTGGCTATCTGAACTACATTGCAAGTAACTCTTTTGAGGTGGCGCACGAGTCCACATATTCACCATGGCAATACACCACTATGGACCCGCTCCCGCCTCCCTACGAGAACGCCATCCATAGCACTCACGCTTATCTTGCGCATTTTAGAGTATCCACTTCCACTTGTCTATGAACTGATATAGGTAACCCGAAGTCCTTTTCATGGACACGGCTATTGAATAGATCATATTAAACCTGCAGGGTGTACTTCTTCACACACGCTCACCACTTACCGCCGTTTACGACATGTACTCGGCAACCTTCAAGCGGAAGCCCAAGCGTGGGTGTCGGCCACGGCCTACCTAAACACTCAAGTCCCTAGTCCAGGTTTATCGCCTATTCGGGTTCCATCCGCAGGAGTCCGCCGAGGTTTCCCATACAGCCCGAACGATGTGTGCAGGGTTCCCGAGATACCAAACGGGCACTTTCGGTACACGGACCACGGTGCCTACCGCAACACAACCCACCCCTAAGGTCAGCGTTGCGTGCGGCCTGACATGCTACAAACACGAAACTACTTGCAACTCCGGATGAGGACAAGGGTGGTCAAGAAGCCGAGAGGGTCCATTGGTTTGGGCCCAATGTGTGGTAATAATCTGATCATGGATCACAAACACAGAACTCAGTTCTCGAGGGCGGCTGCAATGAGACAACCCACCATGTACTCCTACATGGCCTCTCACCGCTACCTTTACCAAATCGTGTTCACACACTTAGCTCACACACAATAGGACATGTTCATAACAATTCCAATTCATTCTCGATGAACCAGACCCGACTCAACTCTAAGCAGTAGCAAGCATGACAACAAGCATAAATGAGTAGGCACAACATGGCTCAAACAATTCCTACTCATGCTAGTGGGTTTCATCTAATTACTGTGGAATGACAGGTCATGCAAAGGATCAAGGGGTTCAGCTACCGCAGCAAGTAACACATGAGTCGTTGTTGTCCTAATGCAGTAAAATAGAGCAGGAGCGAGAGAGTGGGATTGTATCGGAATGAACAAGGGGGTTTTGCTTGCACGACACTTCGAAGATAATATAGTTCTTCATCGGTGTCATCGAACTCATCGTCGGTACATCGTCTCACGGGAGGGACAATTACCGCAAACAAGAGAGAACACAATCAATGCAATGCACATTCACATGAATGACATGTCATATTAAGGTACTGAATTCACCTAATGCAATAATAATCCAAGTTAGTTGAAGTGGAATTCAAACAAGGTTGAACTCCAACTCCAAATGCTATTTCATAAATTACCTAATCATGATTCATCCTATTCAGTGAGGTTAACTTGTTCAAACATGCATGATCATGGCATAAACAGATTCTTCATATTTTTCTGATCATTTTTCATATATAAATTATTTCAATCCGAGTTACGGTTGAATTTCTACGATTTATTGAAGTTTAGAGTATTTCCTGGAATTTCCTGAATTATATTAAATCCAGAAAATGATTAATGACATCAGCATTGCGTCACTACTGCGTCAGCAGGTCAACTGAGGCGGTCCAGGTCAAATCTGACGCGTGGGGACCACACGTCAGTCACACATGATTTAAGCAGGGGGATTAATTAGCCTAACTAAAATCAGGGGCGTCGGGGCCCATCTGTCAGTGGCTCAGTGGTGCGGTTAGGGCTAATTAAGGACGCCACGTCGGCGGGGCCGGGGTTGACCGCCGGCGACCATTGACCACGGCGGAGGCTCGCCGGAAACACTGCTCCGGCAGTATTTCGATGCACCGAGGGCACCAGAGGATGCCCCTTTCTTGCCCCCATCCAACGGACCAGACGGGAGGCGGCGGGGTGGCCGGGAGCAGCGCCGGCGGCGAGCAAGGCGGCGGCCAGAGCTACGGCTCCATGGGCGCGAGGATTGCAGCGCGCTAGCGGGCGAGCAGATGGCCGCGTTGGGCTCCTGGGAGCTCCCTGAGCACGCCTGCGTGCTCAGGTTAGTCAGGCGGAGCTGCAATCGACGGTGATGATAGCCGCAGCGCGGTGAGCCGGTGTGATGGGGAACAACGCTACGGCATGGGGCGAGCAAATGGAGGGAGGAGATGCGGTAGAGCTCACAGCGAATCCAGCAGAGGCAACGGCGAGGTCGGGGAGGGTATGGAGCTCGCGAATCCACGGCGAGGTTGCCGGCGGCCGGAGGTTGAAGACGAGGTCGGCGACGAAGCTGAGGGGCGCTTCCGCTCGCGTGGCTTGGCGGGGACGGCGTAGAGGTCGATGGCGGAGCTCGGGGGCATGTCGGGGAGGCTCGGGGACGGCTGTGGCCGCGGGTATGGCGAACGGCGGCGACGAGCTCGTTCGGGTTCGGTAGAGAGAGCGAGACAGAGGAGGGGAGGAGCTCGGGGAGAGAGTGAGAGGCCTGGGGGGGCGCGTGGCTGTCTCCAGACGCGTCGGAGGCGCCTCGGTGGCAAGCAGGAGGGCAGGGAGGAGGCGTGGCGTGCTCGGCGCGGTCGCCGTGTCCCTCCTCTGCCTACTGGTAGAGGTAGGCGACGAGCGGCGAGGTGGTGGTGGGCTGGGCCAACTGGGCCAGCGAGGGGGGGAAGTTGGGCCGGATCGGACGCCTGGTAGGTGGGCTGCCAGGTGAGTTGCTCTGTCCGTTGATTGTTTTCTGTTTCTGTTTTGTTTTAAATCTTCTGCCACTGTTTTGAATTTAAAACAATTCAAACAATGTCAAAAACTCCTCTGAATATTTTTATTCTGCTAGATGGACTTTTCCAAAAGCTCATAAAATATTTCAGGTATTTGAAATTATATTCTAATTATATGAATATAATTCAAATTCAAATAACTAATGATTTAAATTCAAAATCCCAAGATTAATTCCTTATAAATGTTCAATATTTTGTTTGGGACCAGAACCCTTGCCAAAAATTATCAAACATTTAGGAAGGACATTTTGGGAACATTGAATGAGATTTTAGGGGTTTTGCCCTTCTTTTATTTAAATATTGAGGCTTCCAAATCTCCTCAGTTCAAGTTTCAAAATTTTTAAACATGATGCAACATGAAGGCTAGCCTAGTGCATGCCAGGACTAGGGATGTGACAGGAATTGGGGCATTGCTATGTAGTTGATGAGGTAGGAACCTATTACCTTTTTGATTCACCCCGAGAATATCCATTATGACATATATTACTTAGCCATGCTAGTAGACGGGGATTGGTATGTGAGAATCATGCAAGTTGTGAGAGATAATAACTAAGGGAAACTTAAGGTGGCTACTTTAATACACATCTGGGTGGAATGGTTGGGGCACCCTGGTGATATACCAGTGGCTTGCCCGGGCACCTGCGGAATCCAGTGTTGTCCTAGGAGATCCCGCGGTATCCGTGTGATCATCCTATTGGAATGCCACGCAGGCTCAAAGGGATGATAAGATTATTCATGCTAGAAACTTCCGTGTGCAGCCACAAGCCATTATGGGCTCTGGCATAGTTGAGTAAGTTGTGGGAAACCTTTCCATGATAGGCTAGCAGATGTAGGGGATCGTAGGTGTACCATCCTATCTATCGGTTAAGGGGACCTCTTCGGAATGACTGTGTCTCGATCATCCGTTTTCAAACATCATGCAGTGCGAGAAATTCAACGGAGGAGATCGAGTCTTGTGGGGAAAAGTGCGCAAACGTCTGCAGAGTGTACAAACTATTCCTGATTAGTCGTGTCCCCGGTTATGGACATCTTTGAGTATCTGGTATTTGAATTATTGGTTGATCTCATCACTTTATTTAATGAAACTGTTGGGTTATTGATGATTTTGGGATTGAGTTGGGGTTACCTTCTCAATATGGGCAATTTAACTTAGTAGTGAATAAAATTTATTCCTTTGTTGTAGGAAAAAAGTTAGCTTTATGCAAAATTAAACTTAGAGCCTCCACTAGCCAAACATGCATATAGAGATAGACAATTCTCATTATTATTCTATGGTGTGAAATTGCCAGTACATTCAATGTACTGACCTATATGGCTGCAATGTCGCATGTTGCAGGATTCTTACGATGAGTAAGTGATACGTTAGGGTTACGATGACTACACTCAACTTTGCCGTTGGTGTTGTTGGGAACTCCACAACCTTGTTGTTACTTCCGCTATATAGGTCGAGGTAATAGTATTTACGTTACTTTATACATGTGATTTACCTCTGTTATAAATCCTCGAGTATTGTGTGTGTGAGCATACCGATCCAGGGATGACACTTAAGCACAGAGATCTCGATCCATTCGGGTCGGGTCGCTACGAGATGGTATCAGAGCACATGTTGACTGTAGGCCGTGACCCCTAGAAACTGGCAAGCCCATAGGAAAGATTCTCTAAAACTTTATTTTCAAAAGTATCCTTTAACTCTCATCTTTTCTAAGCCTTTCCAACTTTTCCTTTTACCTCAGGTAGCTAGACTATACCCTTTTCCCTTTTGACCACACGAAGATTCAGCTGATGAGACCACTCCAAGAAGTACAAGATATCGGACAACTAAGACCACTTTGGAATGAAGAGGATTTTACCGTGCATTATAATAATGGAAACTACAACAGTTGAAGACTCCGAAGACTAGGAGAATTTGAAGGCTCTAAAGAATTTCCAGATTGGTATGACCTAGGAAAGCTACCCTTATGGAATTTGTCAGACTATTGAAGCTGCCAATACCTGAGATCAAGGTGTGTCGGAAAAATACCGGAACATGGAGCGTTAAAACTCAAAGTTTTTGTCAAGAAAACCCCAAGGCAGGAGATATCAACTATGGAATGGTAGCTCATGGCGGAGACATGGGCATAACCATGGATATCCATGATGTTATCGTCCGCTTATGCTATTGTCACCGTGCTGAGTTAAGCATGCATTTCTTCGAACATATTGGATGACAAAAGGGCTAATGGTGCACCTATCAGCAAAATATGAAGTTTAACCTTAGCTGGTGTATCGCCAGGATCTGGAGTATTACATCAAGAATTTTAAGACGGACTTGCAGGAAGCCGTATTTGATAAGGAAGCATTTCGTGAAGAACTCAGGACCCAGAAGCTGAAAGTAGCCAAGATGGAGGAGCAAAACCTCGAGATAGCGGAGATTCGTCAGGAACTGAAGGACAGTAGGACCATGGTTCATGCCAAGGATGTTGAAACCCAGTTGTTTGGAACGCAACTCCAGAAATATTAAAGGACTCACGAGAGACTTCGCGTCAACAGTGATGATCTAGCAAAAGAACTTGAGAAGGACAAGCACGATCGGAAGAAGCCATCGAAGACATGAACAAGACTTGAAGAGTTTGGCGACTTTGAAGATTTATTGACCTTCAGAAGACCAAACCCCTATTATATGCCTATGTTAGATGCGACGATTGTGAGTTGTCATTTGTTTGATGTTTTCCCGACAGCCACAAAATAAAAATATGTCTCCTCAAACCTATTGTTTGTATTCTGTGTATCTCTCTATATCTCTCTTATCTCACCCCAAAACCCTTGGAACCAATAGAGGATGAATGGAGATGAACTCATATTTCTGGGACCAATAAGTCAATTGGAGACGGACCGATGGATTCAGAACATGGAAGATCACATGAAGAATAACACTATAGCCGGAAAGGATATGCCCCAGCATGCTCTTCAGTGCTTTGAAAGAGGTGCTGCTACTTGGTGGAGGATGTACCAAACCATCAATGGATGGCAAGGAGTAACCACTTGGAAAGAATTTAAGTCGACTCTGCTAAAGTCTCTGCTTGTGTCCCAGAAATTGAAGCCTTATGGAAATAATATGAAGAAACCTTGTGCATGCAAGCTCTATGGAGAAATAGAACACAACTATAAGGAACACATGGATGAATGCCCTCATTGTGAAGAAAGTCACCCAGCTGAAGAATGCCCAACTAGGCAGATTACTTGTTTCTTGTGTGAAGGGACTACCCACTACCCTGCTCAGTGTCACATTTACCCCATGGTACAAAGAACCATCCAGCAGAAGAAAGAAGCAATGAAAGGAGCCCTCATGGAAATTTTAGAAGAACCTGTGATGAAGGAAGAGGTGGAGGACACACCCGAAGAAGACCCAATAATTAAACCTTGCACCAAGTCATGCTATTCATGTGGTGAAGAAGGACACATATCCCAGAATTGTTCGAAGGAGGATCTAGTAGCATTCCCGACAGTGGAAGTAGAGTATGACCCACGGGGAATAAAAGCCCTGATTGGCACGGAAAAGTCCAGGCGGAGAAATAGATTGGATTCCAGGAACAACTCAATTTCTACAAAGAAGGACCTGAGTCATGTCACATGTTTCAGGTGTAAAGATTCAGGGCACTACTTCAGCGGTTGCCAAAAAAGGAAGCCGAGGACCCAAGGAGGCTATGTAATCACAAGGAAACCTCGAGACTTGTCAGAATTAATATGTTTTCGTTGTAATGAAGTTGGGCACTTTGCCAGAGATTGTCCCAATGAGAAGGAGACTTGTGCTAAATAGTTGTGTCGAAAAAGAAATATAGTAGTAGTAGTGGGAACATTTCTTTTATACTGAGGTGTTGAGTTGAGGCATGTAATGAGAAATGCAGGAGAATGTAATAATTTGAGAATCGATAAAGTTAGCATTGTTGGTACTGATTTGGATTTTATGAGTAGTTACTCTATGAAGAAAGTTTTGACCATTTTTGAGGATATGAGAAATATGGTCTATGGATGAATTTGTGCATTTCAAGGGTGGTAGTGCCCTGTGAGGACACTTGACCCCTGGAAAAGATAATGGTATTCCACAGAGTGGACTTCGGACAAAATAAGTACGATTTTTATCTCGATATGTGGGATACCCCAAGTATCTGAAGAGATGAAGTACTATTGGATATAAAGGAGGGATAATGTTGGTAATATGGAGCAATTGTAACCCCATGATGAGTTGAAGCTATAAATGTAATGAGGTGAGCCCATAACACATAGGCTCCATGACCTGCCAAGAAGCAAGCACACTCTTGCTGAAGGAGAAAAACCCTAGAAGAGGATATGCCTTTATTAACAGACGATCTTATAGGAGTAACGCAAAACCTGAGAGTTGCGAAGAAATGATAGATGTTTGTTTGGCTTGCAGAATTAATGGATTATTCGAACTTAGTTCATCGACAAGAGAAATTCTGTAGTGCTTGTGAGGATGACCGAGTGTTAGAATGTGAGGTTAACTAAACCATATACAAGGTAATGATTTGGGTGCAGAATGGATTGATCACCATGCCGACTTACTCTTATTATTCGCCTTGCTATGTGGAATGGTAAATCTGAGTGACTTACCCAGGTACAAGACAATTTATGGTTTCTCTGGGCTTCATTAGAGTGGTAGGTTAGGTTCGGTGGTTTTCTCAAAATCCATTGATCGCCACAGGGGGTTTGAGGTGCTACCACCCTTATAAGCATTGTAACAGTTCCATCAAAACTCATATACTCCATCCTTATTGTTGACAGGGTCAGTCTTCTCAGATTTTTAGGATAATTCCTTCTCTGGGCTCTTCCGGTAGTGGCATAACCTTTTTCCTCAATTCCTGTGTCCTTTCATCTTGGTAAGGTCCTTCTGTGACTGGGTCTTCTTATTTGATAGGTCTGGCGCCAAAACTAAACAACTATCGATCTCTCATGGTGGTTAACAATTTATGGTTTCTCCTGCAGGAAATGGGTCTGGGCATCATTCTCGCCGTATGACCTACGATTGGCAACAACTGCCTTGTACAAGGGGAAAAAATTGTCTTACCATTCTAACCTATTTCTTGCTAGCCACTCTGAATCTCGAGGGCGAGATTCATTTTAAGGGTGGTAGGTTTGTAACATCCCAAAATTCTAAATTTTGGAATGTTATATTAAATAAATAGTTTTAATTGATTGTATGATTGCTTGTGTGTTTTGCTGTGTGAAATTGAGTGAAATTTGAAACTTTTTGAAAGTTAAATGAGAGGGAATGAAATGACTTTCCCAAACTTTCACTTTGCATTCTGATCTCCATGAATTCAAATTCTTTTCAAATACAAAACCCTATAGAGAAGATGACATGACTTCTTCCATTTAAAATGAAAATGGTTTTTGAAAATATTTGAATATTATTTGGAAATATTTCAAATTCAGAAACTTTATGCAACTCAATGATTTTCATGAGAGAAGATAAAATGAATTCTTCAAATCATATGAAATATGAGTTGGAAGTTTAAAAGAATCAAATTTAAAGTCCCTTTGAAGGTATTTTGAAAATCATTTTCAATTTGGAGTTATTTGGATTTTATTGAAATTATTTTCTCCAAAAATAAATATATGGAAAATAGGGTAAAATGATTCCCTATAGTAGAAAAATTGGAGAGAAATAAATTTGAAATTATTTTGGAATTTTAAATTTTTTTGTTGGTTTTTAAATAAACCAAGAGTAATTGTTTGCTTTATATAAATTTTTGTGGAATTTATTTGACGCTGAAAATTTGTTCCTGTTGTAGAAAATCTTTTTCTGAAAATTTTGACATATAATATGCATATGTTATATTTTATTTTATTTTATTTTGTTGTGTCTGTTTTTTTAACTTCCCACCGAACTAGGCCAGCCCTGCCCTGCGTGTCGTCTCCCTCCCGAACGGACTCCGCCATCCGCACGAGTCGCCGTGGCCGCGTCGAACTCTTCCCCGACCCCTTCCCCAAGCCGCCCCTCCCCCGCCCCTTTATATACGCCGCCCCCGGACCCCCTCTCCTCCCTGAACCACCAGCAGCAGCAACCGTAGAAGCCGCCGCCACCGCACTTCATCGCTGCCGCCGCCATCGAGCGCCACACCCGCCGCCCGCGTCGCTGTCGACCTCCGCCGACGCCACCACCGCACCCGCCGCCCAGCGCCACCCTTCCCCGATCACTCTGTTGCCCTCTTGGACGATCGGAGTGCCGCCCCGATCAGATCTTCCGCCACCGCTTGACTCGCCGCGACGACTCCGCCTCCGCGGTAACTTCCGCTCCCCTCTCGTCCGTCTGATCTTCCCCAACGGTCCTGATTATATAGGATTTTTTTTCTTTTCAACCGTTTTTCTCTAAGTAGCGAGTGTTCGCTAGTTTGGTTTCTGTGGTGAACGTGTTCATCGTTTAGGGTTCTGTAGTGAACGTGCGTTCATTAGCTTTTCTGTCATGTAGCCAGGGACCCAGATGTAATTAGCTTATTTACAGATTAGTCCCTATTCTTAACACCCTCATAACTTTTTACTCGTTGGTCCAAATTCAACGAAACCAACGCCAAGTTCTTCGTCATGATCTCATCTATCCAGAGAACATATAAAATGAACTTTTTGAAAATTAAATTTTGAATTAGATCAGATTTGAACTCAAACTTTCTTTGACTGTAACTTGAGTTTTATAACTCTGATTTAATTGATTCTTTTTGCAAATCATAGCTCTTGACATGTCCTTTCTGTTAAGATCAAAATCACATAATTTTGATACTATTAAAAATATGTTTCTGTACGTGAGTTTTATTTGATGGTTTTGAAGTTTTAGGAAGTGTTTTCTTCATTCTTTTGGATGTTTGAGTGATTTCTTATGTGTGGTTTTAATTGCTTGATCACGATAGATTGAATGGAGTGTGACGAGTGGAACTATCAGGAAATATGAGTGCGAAGAATCTTCGTCAACAGTACAAGGCAAGTTCACACCTTGATCATATTTTTCTATACCCAGTTTTTACTATGCATTAGTTCACCCTTACAAATTTGCATGAGTAGGATTGGGAATTGGGGCATTGCTATGTAGTTGATGAGGTAGGAACCTATTACCTTTTTGATTCACCCCGGGAATATCCGTTATGACATATATTGCTTAGTCATGCTAGTAGACGGGGATTGGTATGTGAGAATCATGCAAGTTGTGAGAGATAATAACTAAGGGAAACTTAAGGTGGCTACTTTAATACACATCTGGGTGGAATGGTTGGGTCACCCTGGGGATATACCAGTGGCTTGCCCGGGCACCTGCGGAATCCAGTGTTGTCCTAGGAGATCCCGCGGTATCCGTGTGATCATCCTATTGGAATGCCACCCAGGCTCAAAGGGATGATAAGATTATTCATGCTAGAAACTTCCGTGTGCAGCCACAAGCCATTATGGGCTCTGGCATAGTTGAGTAAGTTGTGGGAAACCTTTCCATGATAGGCTAGAAGATGTAGGGGATCGTAGGTGTACCAGCCTATCTATCGGTTAAGGGGACCTCTTCGGAATGACTGTGTCTCGATCATCCGTTTTCAAACATCATGCAGTGCGAGAAATTCAACGGAGGAGATCGAGTCTTGTGGGGAGAAGTGCGCAAACCTCTGCAGAGTGTACAAACTATTCCTGATTAGTCGTGTCCCCGGTTATGGACATCTTTGAGTATCTGGTATTTGAATTATTGGTTGATCTCATCACTTTATTTAATGAAACTGTTGGGTTATTATGATTTTGGGATTGAGTTGGGGTTACCTTCTCAATATGGGTAATTTAACTTAGTAGTAAATAAAATTTATTCCTTTGTTGGATGGAAAAATTAGCTTTATGCAAAATTAAACTTAGAGCCTCCACCAGCCAAATATGCATATAGAGATAGACAATTCTCATTATTATTCTATGGTATGAAATTGCTAGTACATTCAATGTACTGACCTATATGGCTGCAACGTCTCGTGTTGCAGGATTCTTACGACGAGTAAGTGATACGTTAGGGTTACGATGACTACTCTCAACTTTGCCGTTGGTGTTGTTGGGACCTCCACAACCTTGTTGTTACTTCCGCTATATGGATTGAGGTTATAGTATTTACGTTACTTTATACATGTTATTTACCTCTGTTATAAATCCTCGAGTACAGCGTGTGTCAGCATACCGATCCAGGGATGACACTTAAGCACAGAGACTTCGATTCATTCGGGTCGGGTCACTACAGAGAAGATTCAAATAATACTCATAGATAAACTGATCATAAATCCACAATTCATCGGATCTCGACAAACACACCGCAAAATAATATTACATCGGATAGATCTCCAAGAACATCAAGGAGAACATGGTATTGAGAATCAAAGAGAAGGAAGAAGCCATCTAGTTACTATCTATGGACCCGTAGGTCTGTGGTAAACTACTCACGCTTCATCCGAAGGGCAATAGAGTTGATGTAGAAGCCCTCGGTGATCGAATCCGACTCTGGCAGGATGCCAGAAAAGGCCCCTAGATGGGATCTCACAGGTACAGAAGGTTGCACCGGTGGAAAAGTGTTTTCATGGATACTTCTGGTGGTTTTGGAATATATGTGAATATATAGGTGAAAGAATTAGGTCAGGGGAGTCAGGGGGGCCCACAAGGCAGGGGGCGCGCCCTAACCCCTGGGCACACCCTCCACCCTTGTGGCTGCCTCGTGGTTCTTCTGACTTGCACTCCAAGCCTCCTGGGTGTCTTCTGGTCAAAGAAAAATCATCGTGAAGGTTTTATTCCGTTTGGACTCTGTTTGGTATTCCTTTTCCGTGAAACTCAATAACAAGGAAAAAACAAAAACTGGCACTGGGCTCTAGGTTAATAAGTTAGTCCCAAGAATACTATAAATTAGCATATTAATGCATATAAAACATGCAAAACAGATAATATAATAGCATGGAACAATAAAAAATTATAGAGACGTTGGAGACGTATCAACATCCCACACAGTTAATCCAAGAAGTATGTTTTCGTTCGTATATACATCCCACACAGTCACTCCAAGGAAAATGTTTCCCTTCGCAGGTACATCACACACAATTTTCCCCATTAAATCATTTGTGATGGCATTGCCATTGCACAGAATATTAACAATTTTATCATTTGTGTTACTCAATGCATCACACACGATGCGTAGAAGGAACTGTGTGGCAAAGGTTGTCCATCACACACACTTTTTATGTGGTAAACGTTTGCGCAAGGTGGCCTAACGCAAACAGTTTTCAAGAGGATATCGTGTGTGATTGTTCATTGATCCAACACGGTTTATTCCTAGAAACTGTGTGCATTGTCTGAGGTCATTGCCCAGGGTGTTTTCTCAATAACCGTTTGCAATAGAAAACCTAATTAGCAGGCAAATTGGCCATTAGTAGGCTAATTGCCCTATTATTAATAATCCATTTATTAACCTAATTGACATCTCATATTAAGCACACAATATATTTCATTTCCATATTAAGGAAGCAGGATTTCATAATTGAAATACATCAGAGTACAACATCATATAGCTTCAGCACTCAGCTACCCCATTACACAACTGCACCAACACCAAGTTTCACATGCAACCACTACTACAGGATGCTACTAACGCGACACTACGATCAGAGACCCTTTGACGAAACTGTGTGCGATGCATTAATCACAAACGGGGATGTAAAAAACCGTCAAAAAAGTTGCAAAATGTTTGCGATCGCGGAACCATCAAACGCGGTTCAAATTTTAGTTGCGTGTGCGATTCAGGACACATGGTTAACCATTCGAACTGTTTGCTATGAGGCAGATCAATAGAAATGGGCAGCTATATCAATGTGTGTGCGATATACGACATACAGTTCACTCTGGTGAACCGTTTGCTATTAGGGAGTGCAACATAAACGGTTAGCCAGATAAAGGTGTGTATGATATAGGGCATCCGGTTCATTCGGACGAACTGTTTTGTATTAGCGAACGCAACAGAAATGGTTCAACTGAACAAGATGGGTGTGATACGTGGCAAACAGCTAACTCGGATGAACTGTTTGCGATGAAAAATTACAACACAGACGGTTAATACACTTAGTTCGTGTGTGATTCTGTGTGTACATAAAACTTTGAAAAATGCAAACTAGTTGCTTGCGGTGGCTGGGAGTATCGCACACGATGCGTCTGCGAGTACTCGTGTGTATGATATAGGGCATCCGGTTCATTCGGACGAACTGTTTTGTATTAGCGAACGCAACAGAAATGGTTCAACTGAACAAGATGGGTGTGATACGTGGCAAACAGCTAACTCGGATGAACTGTTTGCGATGAAAAATTACAACACAGACGGTTAATACACTTAGTTCGTGTGTGATTCTGTGTGTACATAAAACTTTGAAAAATGCAAACTAGTTGCTTGCGGTGGCTGGGAGTATCACACACGATGCGTCTGCGAGTACTCGTGTGCGATAATTAGTAAGTTACACATATGTTTCCTTATGTTAACACTTGTGTGATAAATAACACGTGGCACCAGATACGGTATTCGGGTTGTGTGTGTGCTCCACTTAGTATTCCCGCGCTCCAGCGAATGCTTCCCGCGCTCCACATGGATGAATTGTAAATCCACGCCTATTCCCTCACGGTTTCCCGCCACCAGCAAATGGCTTGCTGCATATAACCCAGGCGGCAACGCACCGCCGCGACACTCTACGAAGATCTGGTCCTCACCCATCTACCATTAGTTATTCCAAGCATGCCAGGCAACGACCAAAGCTTCGATGTCGACGCCTACCTGCGGTATATCTTCGGTGACGAGAACGAGCCGGAGCTGGTCGGGGAGCAAGAGCTTCATCGGCCGGTGCAGGCACCATGGCCCATCGGCAGCAATATTGGCGTCACAGTCCTTGGGAGCACAATCGACATATTGCAGAGGAGGTGTGATGAGCAGTTTGCCATCCACTGTGCAAAGATCCAGAGCTGCTCGGCGGCATGATCGACGACCCACCCGAAGAGCCGCCGTCACCAGTGCTCATCGAGAGCCTAATGCCTCGCAAGGAATGGGCAGAGGACCTCTGTGATTCAGTCAAGACAAAGGCAGCCTACGGCTTCATCATTGCCCGCGGCGGCCGTGTCAACCTCAACCCCGATGATGTGGTGGCCAGGCTCGAGCGCATCCTTGGCGGAGTTGACGTCCCCGACGAAGTAGAACATCGCCAACGTGATATCTTGAGGATGAAGGTGATAGACGGAATTTTTTACCAAGCCAGAGACATGGAAATGGAGTGGTTTCGCGGAGTTGTCATGCGTGCGATTGCACGTTGTCAAGCTCTTCTGGAAGAGGCCCAGCAGCCCCAAGAGCCTCCCAGCGCTAGCAGCTCCGTAGGCAGAGGCGGTTCGGGACACTCGGAGTGAACGGCTGCAAGGGTGCTATGCTGATCATGGAGTACGAGAAGACCATCATCGGAAGGCCTCCAGCTCAGCCTTTTAGCTTATATTTTATTATAATTGTATGCATATGTAGGTCGTGAGTGTTCTGGGCCTTGCCGCATTTGGCATTTTAAATTATCCTGAATATGTAAGACAATTATTAAGAATTATTAACAATTGCCATTGTAACTTTGCCTCAACGGTGAGCAGAGCGCGCGTAGGGACGCCAGAGCAGAGCGCGCCGCGGCCGCCTCAACGGCGAGCAACCACGTGGTCAACCTTCTGCCATCAATAAATTTTGACCTTGTTTCTCGTCACATTGCTGATTACAATGCAATAAGTAATTGCAAATCTGTTCACACCTATCAAACTAATATGTATTCACACTTAGCACCGGGCTATAAAAACTACCCACTCGAAAATTACTTCACAGTTCCTCTCCTCGTCACCCACGAAACTGGTTTTTTCTGTCAAGTCATTCTGCCATGACCAGTAGGAGGAGTTTAGGGTGGACATATAACCAGGCAGCGAAGACAAGGCTGCGGAAGCACTAGAGAGGTCCCGCAGCGAAGCCGCAACCGTAGAAGAGATGTCCCGGCACGCCGCGGAGCCCTCAAAGGAGCTCTCACGGGCATGCGAGGGCTCTCACAAGCGCATTCTCGGCGTCGGCCATCACGACGAGCCGGCGTTCCTGAAGTCCTTCACCGGCGACGACGACATTCTTGCTGGCGTCACTACGCAGCAGGAGCTGGTCGACGGCTTGATGAAGCTGCTCAAGATCAGCGATGCCTCAGTTGACAAGGCGACTGGCCTCGTCGAGCAACTCATGGATGACAATGTGAAGCTCCTCAAGTTGGTCGCCGAGAAGGAGGAGGAGGCCACCGGCTGGAAGATGCTACATGAGCAAAGCAGTGCCTCGGAGATGACGCTGAAAGGGGTCATCGAGGAACTGATGGGTAGCTTGAGGAAGCTCCGAATCGACCGCGAGCAGGAGGTGGAGATATCTGTGGCTGCTTTCAAGCAAAGTCGTGAGGAGTTGAAGAAGGAGCTAGAGGATTTCACCGCCCGGCGATCCATCGACGAGTAGAGACAGTAGTGACCCAGATCGTTTTCTGCAATTTCCTTCTTCTCTTACCCCCGTGTCTTCCGGGCTTTGCCGCATGTGGCATTTTAAATTATCCAGAATATGTAAGACAATTATTATCTGCGCCATTGTAAATTTGTCATCGTATTATCCGTTGCCATTTTATTTGTGATCGTATTATCCGTTGCCCTATGTGGCAATTTAAATTAGGGCGGAATACGAGTTGAAAACACGGACAAAGCAAATGCTGCCATGGGATCACAAGCAAACACCCTCCGTCCAGGTGCTTTAATTAACCCATTAATGGAGAAGTTGTGAGCGAGGCGGGCGGTGGCTGGTGCATGGAGGTCAAAGAGCTCGCTTCCTAGTGAGCATGGGTGGCCTTGCTGCTCGCACGAGTCCCGTCGAGCCTGCGATGTGGACAGGATGCACGCGTCCCGTCGAGCCTGCGCGGTGAACTACTCACACGCTGTCGGGGATATACCCCGCGGTATGACCAGGACGGATATATGACCCAGCTGGGACTTGGCGTTTCATTAGTAACCCGCCATAGGATTGGCAACTCACGAGTCTGTCGGCTCACTGGTCTGATGACTCACGAGCCTGGCGACTTACTGATGGCCCCGACGGCGCGTCAGATAGAGGACTAGGCCCAAGGCCCAGAAGGCCGGCTCATGTTATGGTGGGCTGACTTAAGAGGAAAGGCATAAGGAATATGCTCCTACAAAGGAAGCAAGACTAGGACTCCACTTGTAATAGAGTAATCCTAATCCTACTAGGACTAGTCATGTAAACCGCCCCTTCAACATATATAAGGAGGGGCAGGGCACCCCAAGAGGGAGAGGAAAAATAATCGTTAGGGCTAGACACAACAAAGGGGAGCCAGCTTATACATCAACTCCCTCATGATGATAATGAGACCTAGCCACAAACAACATGTAGGGTTGTTACCAAATGATGTTTCCCGGGGCCCGAAGCTGTCTAAACCCTTGTCTTGTGTTGCGTCTCTGGATTCCGATCAACCCCTCTCAACCTATCACATAGATGCGTTGGCCTCACGACTAAGTCCTCACACTAAAACATATGTCGTGACAAATCCACGACAGTTGGCGCCCACCGTGGGGCATGCGCATGGTGGTGTTGAGTTCTTGGAGGATCTCTCACAGGGATCGAGAAGCTCACGACTTCAACATATGAGGAATGAGCCGCCAAATTCATTGTTTTGTGACCATGATTAATTTTGGAGCAAACAGTACGAGGTTTGAGATCGAAAGAAGCTAGGGTTCCGTGCGCGCCATCACACATGACCTATTGATCTGCTGGTCCGAGTGAAGTTGATTTTTGCCGGAACGGCCGTGCAATACCGGAAAAACCGAGACCGACTCAAAGTACTTCGCTGTTCGATTGCCGTTTTATACGGGGGAGCCAGCGCACGTACATGCAATCATCTACTCACAATCCAATCAAGACCAAAGCAAAAGTACTAGACTAGTACTACTTAAACTAGTACTACTTGAATACTACTACTAGATCAGATGTGTTTTTGCCCTTGATTACTACATCCATCCGAGTCGGAAGAGATCAAGTGCTGCTGCCAGATCATCATCAGGGCAATTTTTCAAAAAAAAGAAAGAAAAAAAAGAAAAAAATGGAAGGAAACAGCAGCGACCTGATGTGGATCGCTCAAATCGACCATGACCTGGACTCTGCTATCGCTGCTTGCGCAGCGCCTGGCCTCCTGCGCCACCCCGTGCCGGGTCCGCATCGACTCGCCAAGCCGCACGTGGTATGTCGTTGAACCGCCATCTCGATGACCTCGCCTACAAGCTGCCCCCGTCGGCCGACCTCAATCGCTGCATCGGGCCGTGCCCGGATTCAAGCCGTCGTCCGTCCGCCGGCGGCGCATGACCCGCCCGTGCTGGATCTGCCGCACCCTGCCTCCGTGTGACGCCCGGATAATTAGAGTACAGTAATTCCCTGCTAATGATGCCACGTCACCTCAGATTACTGTTGATAATCTCGCGTTAGTTCAAAACATTTGAAATTCAAATTGAATTAAAGGCAAACAACAAAAGTTTTCGAACAATAAAACTAAAAAGTTCGGGTTGTGCCAAATAATGCGTATGTAATTATGGTGAAGAAACCACACTGTTATAGTATATCTAGATGCACCAAAATAATAAAAACAGCAGCAAAACAATTATTTAAATACCTTTTGTAATTAGTAAAATATCAAACTAATTTATTTGGGGACTAGACATTTTCTAACTGTGGACTAAGTTGAGATACCAATTTAGATGCTCGGTGTAAATTTTACTAAAACTAAAATAAAATGTAAAGAAAATAAACAAAATAAGAAAAAGAGAGAAGGTTGCCTTTGTGCCATTGTAGCCCATGGCTACGATGACCCAACCCAACCCACCTATCCCTCTTCTTCCTCTGCTCACAGAGAGCTCTGTGGCGCACTCCTGGCGTCCACGGCGTGGATCCTCCACGCATTGGCCATCCACCAGTGCCACGAGGGATAAGAGCCTCGTCGACCCCTTAGCGAACCCTAGTATCCACTCACTCCCTCTCCTCACTCGCTCTCTCCCTCATATTCCGCCCGACGCCCGTTGCCGTGCGCCGCTTCGATCCGCTGCCACCACTGTCCCCGCGCCCCGCCAATGTGTCCAACAGCTCCGGCGTGGTCCTCTTCATCGTCATCGTCCATGGGTCAAGGCTGAGGAGCCGCTGCAACGTCGCCATCGACCACCTCGTCCTCTACCTCCGGCCACCGCGATGCCATCGACGGATTCGTCGTCTTCACTGCATCCCGCGCCTCCCCGAGCCTCTTCCCGTCAACAATGTGAGCTAGCGCGCCATTCCCCTCTGCCTCCCCCTCGATCTGCATCCTCTCGCCGCCATGCTCGTCGTTGCCATCTCACACTAGAAGTCGCCATGGCCGGCGCTCCACTCACGTTGCCTCTGCCTTGCTCCCTCACTCACAAACCCGCCCCAAGTCGCGCCCCAGCCTCCCGCTGCCGCACTCGGCCGCGCCTGTAGCCGCCGCTACCCACACTCCCCTGGCCACGCGTCGTGCTGCCTTGCCCCCGTCCCGCGCGTGGCCTCGCCTCCCCGCTGGCTGCTCCTGTGGTTGGCCATGGTCGGCCATGACCGAGCGGCCATGCGCGCATGTGTGCCTGCATTCTGTGTGTGTGCGTGCAGTGTGTGTGTACGTGTGTGTGTGTTGAGTGTAGCCATGCCCACCTCCGGCCGCGTCCGCCTCTGGCCTCGCCCGCCTCCGGCTGCCGCTGCTGCGTTGCTCGCTGCCTGCTACTAGTGCAGCGCTGTTACAGTAACATTCAGTTACTGTAGCAGCTGCTAGCTTTTATAAAACAACATTGGTTAGCCCCCTGAACAACCTCAAAACAACAGCAAAACAAGCTTGAACATAGATAAAAATTATCTAGGCATGTAGTACACTTGGCAGGGTTCAATTCTTTCCATTGGACCAAATTCAAAAGTCGCCTAGATTAATTTCTATAAAAATGACAAAAGTCTATGTTCTGTTAACTGGAAGAACTAAAAAACAGATTCTGGAATTGACATCCAGTAGCACTTTTCAAACGAAGATTTGGACAGGAAAATGGGCACTAATGTAGATGACCTTGAAACTGTCATGTAGATCATGGAAAGATGATAAAAATTGGTAAAGGGCACTAAGCCATAAGATGGAGAGAACGACAGTTATAGCCTTCGGAAAACAGCCAAGTGATGTTTAAAACTGAGGATTTCTCGGACTTAGCCAATTTTCAGGGAATTCCAAATAACTATTTAAATCTTTAAAAATTAATATAAAATAATCCATAACTCGGATGAAAATACTTTGTACATGAAAGTTGCTCAGAACGACGAGACAAATCCGGATAAGCAGCCCGTTCGTCCACCACACATCCCTAGCATAGCAAACACGCAACTTTCCCCCTCCGGTTCATCTGTCCGAAAACGCGAAACACCGGGAATACTTTCCCGGATGTTTCCCCCCTTCATCGGTATCACTTACTACCGCGTTAGGGCATACCTAGCACCGCGTATTGCTCATTATGTTTTGTGATGCTTTGTTTGCTCCGTATTTACTGTTTCTTCCCCCCTCTTCTTCTCTGGTAGACCCCGAGACCGGCGCTGATGCCACCGAGTGCGACTCACGTCACCGGCGACCCTTCTCCCTGCATACAGTGAGCTTCGAGCAAGCCCTCCCTTTGATCACCAGATATCACCTATTCTTCTCTATACTGCTTGCATTAGAGTAGTGTAGCATGTTACTGCTTTCAGTTAATCCTATACTGCTGCATAGCCTGTCCTTGCTACTATTGCTGTTACCTTTACCGCTATCCTCTCGCTTAGTATAGGATGCTAGTGTTCCATCGGTGGCCCTACACTCTTGTCCGTCGCCATGCTATACTCATGGGCGCGATCACTTGGGAGGTGATCACGGGCATATACTATATGCTTTACACTATTACATTACCTGTGATACTATTCGGAGATGGGGGCTGAAAGGACAGGTGGCTCCATCCCGGTAGAGGTGGGCCTGGGTTCCCGACGGCCCCCGACTATTACTTTGTGGCGGAGCGACAGGGCAGGTTGAGACCACCTAGGAGAGAGGTGGGCCTGGCCCTGGTCGGCGTTCGCGGATACTTAACACGCTTAACGAGATCTTGGTATTTGATCTGAGTTGGGTCATTGACCTTATACACACTAACCGCCACGTGGGACAAGATGTGGGCAACCGACGTCGTGGTATCAGCCGAAGCATTTCGTGACGTCAGCGACTGAGCGGCGCGCGCCGGATTGGACTGGAACGGCTGCTAGGCTAGGTCTGCTTTCGGCCGCCCTCGCAACGTGCAGGTGTGCTAAGGGCGATGGGCCCAAACCCCTGTGCGCTTAAGTTTAGACCGGCGTGTTGACCTCTCTGTTATGCCTAGGTGGGGCTGCGACGTGTTGATCTTCCGCGGCCGGGCATGACCCAGGAAAGTGTGTCCGGCCAAATGGGATCAAGCGTGTCGGGTAATGTGGTGCACCCCTGCAGGGAAGTTAATCTATTGAATAGTCGTGATCTTGATAACAGGGCGGCTTGGAGTTGTACCTTGACCTTATGACAACTAGAACTGGATACTTAATAAAACACACCCTTCCAAGTGCCAGATACAACCCGGTGGTCGCTCTCTAACAGAGGCTACGAGGAGAGGATCGCCGGGTAGGATTATGCTATGCGATGCTACTTGGAGGACTTAATCTACTCTCTTCTACATGCTGCAAGACGGAGGCTGCCAGAAGCGTAGTCTTCGACATGATTAGTTATCCCCCTCTCATTCTGGCATTCTGCAGTTCAGTCCACTGATATGGCCCTTTACACATATACCCATGCATATGTAGTGTAGCTCCTTGCTTGCGAGTACTTTGGATGAGTACTCACGGTTGCTTTTCTCCCCTTTCCCCCTTTCCCTTCTACCTGGTTGCCGCAAACAGATGCTGGAGTCCAGGAGCCAGACGCCACCGTCGACGACGACTCCTACTACGCTGGAGGTGCCTACTACTACGTGCAGCCCGCTGACGACGACCAGGAGTAGTTAGGAGGATCCCAGGCAGGAGGCCCGCGCCTCTTTCTATCTGTATCCCAGTTTGTGCTAGCCATCTTATGGCAACTTGTTTAACTTATGTCTGTACTCAGATATTGTGGCTTCCGCTGACTCGTCTATGATCGAGCACTTGTATTCGAGCCCTCTGGCTTGTATTATGATGCTTGTATGACTTATTTATGTTTTAGAGTTTTGTTGTGATATCTTCCCGTGAGTCCCTGATCTTGATCGTACACATTTGCGTGCATGATTAGTGTATGATTGAATCGGGGGCGTCACAAGTTGGTATCAGAGCCGACTGCCTGTTGGAATCCCCCTTCCAACTCCTTGGCCGAAGTCGAGTCTAGACTTCACAAAACTTTTACTGACATGGCTATGCGGCCCATGGGCCCACGTCGCCATTGGGTGGTATTAGGATCTTTTACTCCTTGTCTATACTCTGGGACTCTGATCTCTCTTCTATTCGGGTTAAATGAATTTTGCTAAATCTAACATTAGGATCTCGTTATCACTTTCACCCGGAGAGCCCCTTATTACTGATGATCGTCTGCTGCACGTGAAGACCCTGAACATACTCTCCGCTGTTAACCCGAGAATTTGTGTCTGTTGCTTTTGCAATTCCCTACCACCGAAATATCCCTATGGATAAATACATACATCTGTCGCTCTTACTTTTGTTCCCAGTTGATCTTGTCATTGGACGATACCCTGAAATTCTCTCTATTGATCCGAGAATACTTTGTGCCTACTGCCTTGCAGTTCCTTTCCACCTGAATACCCCTACGGATAATTTCTCGCCCTTATCGAGTATCCACTCATCCCCAGTTGTTCATGTGTTTCACAATGGTCTTTGAAATACTATTCGATCCTTCAAAATTCCTCAGTAGCTTATTGCTCTGCAATACTTGTCTGCTTGCATTATGGATGCTTTCCATATGTCTGGCAATATTCGTTAGTATCCTTAGACACCGTCATTTTGATCCTATTGATTCAACAGGAGTGCGAATGCACGCAATCATCAGTTGATCCTTTTAAATTATCTTTCTGGCCCAGACGTCATTTTGAACATGGGCTTGTTCTCGACCAATCAAATTGCCGTCGATTGTAACCCTAAGTCTGTTCAACTTATCCATCCTTAATCAGAGCGTTGCTTCTGATCCCTTGAATTTGAAATCATAATTCCTTTGCAATTGAGCTTTGAATTAGTCAGTTTTTTCTATAATCCAATGCCTTTGCATTGTTTCTTCCTTTGATTATGCCGGTGCTCACATCAGCTTTGTTATGGACCATCAGATCCTTGTTGGATTTTAATTGACAACATCCTTCATGTTCAATCACTTTGGAAGTTCTTTCCCGGATACATAATGACATTGGTAAATCCTATCCCTTGATGTGGCCAACCATGCTCTGCTTTCGAGCTGGTGATATTTACTATTGAAGCTTGTGGTATATGTTTCCACGATGCTCCGATGGGTTGAACCTATGCCTTCCTTAATATGTGTGAACTCGAAAGTTTTCACGAGTCATACTCTTCTGGTATTTTGCCAGATAAAATTTCAACACTACAGCTTCATCGAACGTGAGAAGTGAATGAAAGATTATACATTGAAGAAGTGGGAGTCGACCTTGAACCTTGTGTTCATGCCCATGGACACGATGTAGATCTTATCATTAAAAGCTTCTCTTAAATTAATTATTCCCTTGGTATAATTTCAACTTATATCTGGGCTCTGGCCTTTTGCAATCGTGGTTCCGACCATATGTTCTTCCTTGATCCCATTTCTTGGGCAAGTTTAAGCACTTGTCCTCTGCAAAGCAATACCCCAGTCCAACCTCTACGTTGGTATGTCGTCGAGTATTACCCCTGGTATCTCGAGGATATCATGACATTGCACTACATTACCCTGTCCTTTGATGGAGTACTACCTTTACCCTGTCTTTGTCACTTCATGCTTTTGGGTTGTTTGTTAACCGAGAAAACCGATAGGTGAATCGATTCATCACTCCGATTCAATAACTCTAAGTAATTTTCGATGCTTACGAGTTTAATAATCCTTTAAGTCATTCCTAGCTTGATCAGCTATATCATCATCATACTAATTTTTTTAAACTATGCTACCTGGTCCTTATTCCCGGAGCACACCTTTCAACGATGAACTAAGCTTGCGTCGATTTTCGTCGTCATATCATTTCTCCTTGAACAACAAACTTGATTTCGAGTTTGTGTCCTAACCGGGGTTCCAATAACCTTTCGCTTCATCATTCGTTTGACTTGATGTCATCGTCGATCGATTACATCTTCGTGTAACCTCTCGACAAATGTGTCGTGATCATCATCAACCTTATGAGCTCTTCCAGGATATCAATCGGATTCATGATGAGAAATACCATCCTTGCATCGATGATTTGTGTTATCATCAACCACTTTATTACCTTCCCTCCAACACAAACTTGTTCATGTTTTGTGTTATACCTTGAGTTCCTTGCTACCCAGCATTGTTCTTCTTTACCTTGGAATATTACCATCTTTTATGTCAAGAATGTCGTGGGAATTTCACCACCTCTTAAGAATTCTTTGTATGGTGATACTTCTCACCATCACCATTCTTTCTTGGGTCCTCGTGTTGATTCCAACCAGGGCACCAACAAGTGAGCGGTGCTGTTTGGATTCCGCCCTTCTAGCAACCCTATTGCTTTGAAGTTAATGGTCGGCCGTTCATTCTTAGACTATTGATTATTGAATCACCATTCCAATGTTGGTCGTGCAACCCAGCCCATATTTCGGGTGCACCTTTCAACCATTGTTAAATTGTGTATGTTTTCCTCGAGCATACATCAATATATCATTTTGATCTGACAAATGTTATCTCCTTGTTCACATAATTGTGGAAATCCATCCTTTGGAAATCTTGATGAATTGTCGCTGAGTTCATCAGCCACCTCCTTGTCCTCTCCTTGGGTTAATGATGAACTCTTGTTAACGGAAATCACTTCATAGTTCATTTCCCGAGAATCTTACAGTGTCATCCCGTCAAATTGTGTCACACCTTTTCTTCTCAAGCATCCTGAGTCTGAGGTATCCTAACACCGATCAGATCTAAATCTCGGTCAGATATGATGGTTGGAACACTTTCCAAGAGTCACAACATTGGTCTGTATATGACCCGGTAAGGTGATGTCATGCCCAGCACACCTGGCCGGAGGACCTACTGTTATAGTTTCCTTTTTAGCAAGGTTATCCATTCTTCCATGAGGAAATTGTAAGACTTATTCTATAAGTTGTTCCTGATGGATCCTTTTTGTTTCCAAAGTCTGATCTTCACCTGTTGACCATGACAATGCTATCTCGAACCATGTCTATGGTACTCCGATGTTTCAACAAGAACATTTGAAGCCCAATGCTAAACATTTCTTGCTCAATTATCCAAACACCGTTGTATGGATAATGTCATGAAAATTTCTCTCCCCTCACCTAGAGGCTTTTCTACTTAATATCATGTCATGGTTATCATGTTCTGCTTGTCCTTGGGAAGGATATACCCCTGACATATGTGTTTAATCACATTTTTTCTTTCCATTGTTCTGTTTAATCTGATGATCACATTTTCCTTTCCATTGTCTTGTTTAACATTTCTCGTGGTTTATATGATCTAAGCGGTAATGATTCGCTGCTTATATAAACACCTCGGTTGTACAACTCTGTCAATAAGACCCTGTTACTATTGTTGATGACATCCCGATAACCACCGATGGACGAGAACTTTGCCTATTGGTCCGCCTCGTTCAACGAGCAGGAAAATGGTTCTCTTCGTCCCTCGCCCTTGGTATCGATGTTGTTGCCGACATAACTGAGAGGCTACCCTCTGACATGCCTTACTATAATGACCGTGCAAGATGTCAACCCCCCTTTCTACTTTAACCCACATGGTGGGCCCATAACCCACAGTTCCACAGGATCGAAACCTGACTCTCATGTACAACCCTGTTTCAAATGGTTATTCTCCATGCTTGGCTTCGTATTTAATTCATGTGCCACCTTCCTAGTGCTCTATTCTGGTATCAGACGCGATACTTACTCTCGCTACTCTGAACCCCTTTCTCACTCTGGTTCAGACTTCGAGCAACTATATATCCGCTTGGAACCTCTTATTGTACCTTCGTACCTTACTCCCGATGTATTCATATGTTCAACTCGAGAGATAATCTTATGCTCATTCATGGGTTAACCCCAGATTGTTTCCCTCAAAAGCATTCTGTCGTAGCTGAGCTGCCCCTTATTCTTTCGTAAGTACGATGGAGTTTCCGAAGAGAGAATGCCAACTTCACCATGATGACCTAAAGCAGAGGAATAAAGACATCAACGAGGAGGATCAACTACTTCAGGAAGAGCAACCAAGACCGAGAACACTCGTTAGAATTTCGTAACCAAATCCCTTCCCTGTCACTTCCCCTCTTAAATCTCGGGACGAGATTTCTTGTAGTGGAGGAGAATTGTGACGCCTGGATAATTAGACTACAGTAATTCCCTGCTAATGATGCCACGTCACCTCGGATTACTGTTGATAATCTCGCGCTAGTTCAAAACGATTTAAATTCAAATTGAATTAAAGGCAAACAACAAAAGTTTTCGAACAATAAAACTAAAAAGTTCGGGTTGTGCCAAATAATGCGTATGTAATTATGGTGAAGAAACCACACTGTTATAGTATATCTAGATGCACCAAAATAATAAAAACAGCAGCAAAAACAATTATTTAAATACCTTCTGTAATTAGTAAAATATCAAACTAATTTATTTGGGGACTAGACATTTTCTAACTGTGGACTAAGTTGAGATACCAATTTAGATGCTAGGTGTAATTTTACTAAAACTAAAATAAAATGTAAAGAAAATAAACAAAATAAAAAAAAAGAGAAGGTTGCCTTGTGTAATCGTGAGCCCATGGCTCACAGTGACCCAACCCACCAACCTATCCTCTTCTTCCCATGCTCACAAAGAGCTCTGTGGCCGCACTCACAGCGTCCACGGCGTGGATCCTCCACGCGTTGGCCATCCACCGGTGCCCTGAGGGGATAAGAGCCTCGTCGACCCCTTAGCGAACCCTAGTATCCACTCACTCCCTCTCCCTCACTCGCTCTCTCCTATGTATTCCGCCCGACGCCGCTGTTGTCGTGCGCCGCTCGATCCCGCGGCCACCGCTGTCCCCGCGCCCCGCCAATGTGTCCAGCAGCTCCGGCGTGGTCCTCTTCATCGTCATCGTCCATGGGCCAAGTCTGAGGAGCTGCCGCAACGTCGCCATCGACCACCTCGTCCTCTACCTCCGGCCACCGCGACGCCATCGACGGATTCGTCGTCTTCACTGCATCCTGCGCCTCCCCGAGCCTCTTCCCGTCAACGATGTGAGTGGCGCGCCTTTCCCTCCTGCCTCCCCTCGATCTGCATCCTCTAGCCGCCGTGCTCGTCGTTGCCATCTCGCGCTAGAAGTCACCATGGCGGCGCCCACTCACATTGCCTCGCCTTGCTCCCTCACTCACACACCCGCCGCCCAGTCACGCCCGGCCTCCGCTGCCGCTTTCGGCCACGCCTGTAGCCGCCGCTACCCACACTCCCCTGGCCACGCGCCGTGCTGCCTTGCCCCCGTCCCGCGCGTGGCCTCGCCTCCCCGCTGGCTGCTCCTGTGGTTGGCCATGGCCGGCCATGGCCGAGCGGCCATGCGCGCATGTGTGCGTGCATTCTGTGTGTGTGCGTGTGTGTGCGTGCAGTGTGTGTGTGTGTGTTGAGTGTGGCCATGCCCACCTCCGGCCGCGTCCGCCTCTGGCCTCGCCCACCTCCGGCTGCCGCTGCTGCGTTGCTCGCTACCTGCTACTAGTGCAAGGCTGCTACAGTAACATTTAGTTACTGTAGCCGCTGCTAGCTTTCATAAAACAGCATTGGTTAGCCCCCTGAACAACCTCAAAACAACAGCAAAACAAGCTTGAACATAGATAAAAATTATATGGGCGTGTAGTACACTTGGCAGGGTTCAATTCTTTCCATTGGACCAAATTCAAAATTCGCCTAGATTAATTTCTATAAAAATGACAAAAGTCTATGTTCTGTTAACTGGAAGAACTAAAAAACAGATTCTGGAATTGACATCCAGTAGCACTTTTCAAACGAAGATTTGGACAGGCAAATGGGCACTAATGTAGATCACCTTGAAACTGTCATGTAGATCATGGAAAGATGATAAAAATTGGTAACGGGCACTAAGCCATAGGATGGAGAGAACTACAATATAGCCTTTGGAAAACAGCCAAGTGATGTTTAAAACTGAGGATTTCTCAGACAGCCAATTTTCAGGGAATTCCAAATAACTATTTAAATCTTTAAAAATTAATATAAAATAATCCATAACTCAAATGAAAATACTTTGTACATGAAAGTTGCTCAGAACGACGAGACGAATCCGGATACCCAGCCCGTTCGTTCGCCACACATCCCTAGCATAGCAAACACGCAACTTTCCCCCACCGGTTCATCTGTCCGAAAACGCGAAACACCGGGAATACTTTCCCGGATGTTTGCCCCCTTCGTCGGTATCACTTACTATGGCGTTAGGGCATACCTAGCACCGCGTATTGCCTCATTATGTTTTGTGATGCTTTGTTTGCTCCGTATTTACTGTTTCTTCCCCCCTCTTCTTCTCCGGTAGACCCCGAGACCGGCGCTGATGCCACCGAGTACGACTATGTCACTGACGACCCTTCTCCCTGTACAACAGAGCTTCCAGGCAAGCCCCCCCTTTGATCACCAGATGTCGCCTATTCTTCTCTATACTGCTTGCATTAGAGTAGTGTAGAATGTTACAGCTTTCA
Organism: Aegilops longissima; assembly: GCA_021605205.1. Taxonomy (NCBI): domain Eukaryota; kingdom Viridiplantae; phylum Streptophyta; class Magnoliopsida; order Poales; family Poaceae; genus Aegilops; species Aegilops longissima. The sequence continues at coordinate 538,584,487 of CM038682.1, forward strand.
GTTAATCCTATACTGCTGCATAGCCTGTCCTTGCTACTACTGTTGTTACCTTTACCTGCTATCCTACTGCTTAGTATAGGATGCTAGTGTTCCATCAGTGGCCCTACACTCTTGGCCGTCTGCCATGCTATACTACTGGGCCGTGATCACTTCGGGAGGTGATCACGGGCATATACTATATACTTTACACTATTACATTACCTGTGATACTATTCAGAGATGGGGGCTAAAAGGACAGGTGGCTCCATCCCGGTAGAGGTGGGCCTGGGTTCCCGACGGCCCCCGACTATTACTTTGTGGCGGAGTGACTAGGCAGGTTGAGACCACCTAGGAGAGAGGTGGGCCTAGCCCTGGTCGGCGTTCGCGGATAGTTAACATGCTTAACGAGATCTTGGTATTTGATCTGAGTTGGGTCGTTGACCTTATACGCACTAACCGCCACGTGGGACAAGATATGGGCAACCGACGTCGTGGTATCAGCCGAAGCATTTCGTGACGTCAGCGACTGAGCGGCGCGCGCCGGATTGGACTGGAACGCCTGCTAGGCTAGGTCTGCTTTCGGCCGCCCTTGCAACATGCAGGTGTGCTAAGGGCGATGGGCCCAGACCCCTGTGCGCTTAGGTTTAGACCGGCATGCTGACCTCTCTGTTATGCCTAGGTGGGGCTGCGACGTGTTGATCTTCCGCGACCGGGCATGACCCAGGAAAGTGTGTCCAGCCAAATGGGATCAAGCGTGTCGGTTAATGTGGTGCACCCCTGCAGGGAAGTTAATCTATTCGAATAGCCGTGATCTTCGGTAACAGGACGACTTGGAGTTGTACCTTGACCTTATGACAACTAGAACTGGATACTTAATAAAACACACCCTTCCAAGTGCGGATACAACCCGTGGTCGCTCTCTAATGTGGCTACGAGGAGAGGATCGCGGGTAGGGTTATGCTATGTGATGCTACTTGGAGGACTTGATCTACTCTCTTCTACATGTTTGAAGATGGAGGCTGCGTGAGCGTAGTCTTGACGTGATTAGTTATCCCCTCTCATTACGGCATTCTGCAGATTCGGTCCACCGATATGGCCCTTTACACATATACCCATGCATATGTAGTGTAGCTCCTTGCTTGCGAGTACTTTGGATGAGTACTCACGGTTGCTTTTCTCCCCCTTTTCCCCCTTTCCCTTCTACCTGGTTGCCGCAACCAGATGCTGGAGTCCAGGAGCCAGACGCCACCGTCGACGATGACTCCTACTACTACTGGAGGTGCCTACTACTACGTGCAGCCGGCGGCGACCACAGGAGTAGTTAGGAGGATCCGAGCAGGAGGCCCGCGCCTCTTCGATCTCAGATCCGGTTTGTGCTAGCCATCTTATGGCAACTTGTTTAACTTATGTCTGTACTCAGATATTGTGGCTTCCGCTGACTCGTCTATGATCGAGCACTTGTATTCGAGCCCTCGAGGCCCGTGGCTTGTATTATGATGCTTGTATGACTTATTTATGTTTTAGAGTTGTGTTGTGATATCTTCCCGTGAGTCCCTGATCTTGATCGTACACATTTGCGTGCATGATTAGTCTACGATTGAATCAGGGGTGTCACACTCCGCCTCCATAGCCTCAGTGAGATGCTATCGCCTCTGCTGCAGTCCCCTCCGGCTTACACCACGTGTGGCCCGGCCGCCCGCCGGTTCGCCTGTTCAGAGCTGCCGTCATCAAGCCGCTCATTATTGCTGCCTGAGAGCCACCCTTGCAGATCACCATTCGCAAGCTGAAGATGCATTTGCTGGTTGTACACGACTACAACTGCAGAATATGAGGGCTCCGTTTCACTTGACTCGTTGGGCTTGTTGTAAGCTATGGAGAACTTAAAATGGCGATTAGTACTGGTGCTCCGCATTGGGTTAATTTTCTTCGGAGATCAGTCTGCATAAATTGGATAAAGCACACATACATGGAGACCAACTATGCGCTAATGACCACACCCACATACGTGCAAAAAATTAGGTGATATCTCTCTAAATATATTTTATTAGAACATGTTGTTTTTGTCAAAGAACAATTACTTTGATCTATATATTTTTGTATACAAGACAATTATTCACTACAAATGTGGTTTATACCACGGGTATGGAGCACGGGCTGATAATGTTCCGCCCGGCGATAGTCCGTGACATATTACCCGATGAATGGACGCGCACAAACCGCCGCCCTTGCGGCCCGATCTTCATCGACTTGCCAGGATCGTGTTTGCTCGTTGTTCAATGGATGTGCGCAAGTTGACCGCCATGTGGCTTGATCTACATCAACTAGTCGGGATTGCGCCTGTGATTGACTCGCCCGTCCGCACGGCTTACTGTTCTTGTTATTGACTCGCCCATCTGCACCGGCTTACAACGCCACGGCCGACTCATCTGTTTGTGTCACCTCTGATGTTCCGGTCGTCTTTACCGTCTGTCTCCTGCGGGCTGGTCTACATCAACACACCGGGTCGCATCTGTCTGCATGAGCTGTTTATTGAGTACAAGCAAGTCACTGCTCAGGTAGCCCGGTTCTTTCTTCCAACAATTTGGAGGCAAATTATTATATATGATCAGCCGCAGTCTGCACTGGATGGATCAATGGGCAGGCGCACAAGTCGCCGCCACTACTTCTTGATTAACTTCAAAACAGCCAGTCGAGATGAACCATTGGCCGAGTTGCTGACACAGCTCATACGGGGTCATTTATAACCCGCCGCAGTCACCTCAACCTTCTATGGATTCACATCGCGTTATCAACGCCAATGATATACATCTTATGCTATGGTCAAAGTATGAAGAATCTCAAGCCAACTCTTCGAGTTGTCTTAAGACTCGGGGGCTATGATGACATGACTTAGCAAATGTTGCCAGTTTCAGCAAAATTCAATAACTCCAGGTCATTGGAGGAAAAAATAACCCGACCCTGGAGGCTACTGCCCTATTGGTAAAAATTTGAAGGCCGTCAGAAAATTTCTGGCTTAAGAAAGTGATTGACAATCATAAAGTTCCAGCTCAATAGAAGAATTCCGGGCTATCAAGAAAGATTCCGGTTCAAAATCAGGTTCAAGGGAAATTTGTCTCCCACAAAGCTCTGAAGCTCTCAATATCCGGTTTAAAGTCCCGGCTCAAAAAGAATTCATCTCTCGCAAGTTCGAGTTCTCAGAAAAATTAAAGGTTGCCAAAGAGAACTTGCTGCCATGATGCGCAGTTCAAACAATGGTATCCTGCCTTATTGGCTTATCATATTATTGGTCACATGGAGGCTTAACGTCCGATCTAAATGGACCAAAGAGAGTCTGGTGCACAGCACAGCTCAAAAATATATTACTTGGGGGCTCCTTGTTCAACGGACAAGAGTTTTTATGACCCTTGTAATAGGCCTAAAAGCCAGGCTTGGAAGCCAGGTGTATTCACCTAAAAACCCGGGTTATCCCGCCTTTTTAAGTCTACCACTCCGCCCAGGTAATCCTAGAATGACCCGCCGTACTTTTGACAAGTCAATCTTATACAGACCCTGAACTAGTCAAAGTTAAAACGACGATTGGTCATGTGAGGTCCAACTTATAAGGTTTGTATGAAGGTTTAACTCGGTGGTTGTGTGGCCCTTGAAAGCACTTGATTTTTAGGCCTGGAAGCCTATGAAAAGCCTTGTTTCTCTTTTGATTTCTGTTTGAAAGTTTTTTGAGGTTCATCCTTTGTGACATGTTAATACATGGTTGAAAACCGATGAGGCTTATAATGCTTTATGATTCATATATGACATTATCCGGTGTTTATTAACCCGGCATGGCTTTGGACTATAAGTTGCCAGTATATGATGAGAAAGTATCCGGTGTTTATTAACTCGGCCTGGCTTTGGACTATAAGTCGCCAGTGTATGATGATCTTATGTACTTGGAAGCGTTATGCTCTAAGTTTTGGGATATTACCCCTTGCTGCATATGGCTTGATAAGCCGGCGGCGTGACTAAAGTGGACAGGGCGTTGTGCTCTATATCTTCAGGGTTATTACCCTTGCTGGCATGATAAGCCGGCAATGTTCATAAGTATCACAGGTATGATATTTATTTTTGTTATCTGAGGTTTGATAACCCTCCCTGACTTTTAACTTTAAGTTGCTAGTATATTTAGGCTTGAATGGCCTTAATGCTAGTCTTTTCCATAATTGCTTAAGACTATACTATGTTTGGGTTGTTACCCGCCCTGGCTTTGATGTTAAGTCGCCAGGACATATGTTATTTAAACTCTGTGCAGGATTTGCAGAGCTATGACTTGCATAAATAATTAAGTTCAAGCCCATCATCAAAAATTCAAACTGGAGTTTCAAAAGGGTTATCAATTATTGATTTTCATAAAGGTAATAAGCCAACGGGTTACAAAAATCCCGGATTACAATGGATGCGCATTAAGTCGCCATCGGCCAAGAACCACTGAGTATTTAAAACTCCAGATTTACTTGTCAACTGATAAGGTATTCAAATCTTTAATAGCCAAAACTGGCTGGATTTTCATGATGATGTTGAATGATTGAGGTTTTCATACCGGATTATATTATTCAAATCTTGAATAGCCAATATGGCTGGATTTTTATTATGGTTATCAATAACCAGTATTATGATTGATGTGTTCAAAGTCGCTTCAGCGCAATGGCTATTATTTTACCAATGGATATGATTTATTCTACAATGGAAGGAATAGTCCCGAGTCGCTGCAGGCTTACGACTCAGCACTTGGGGTCTACATTATTTAAGTTGAGATTACGTAAAAAATATACAAGTCCCATGTCACTGCCAGCATGCACCATGGCACTTGGGGGCTGATGCAAGATCATTTTTTACTTGGTTTATTGAAGACCCGACTCATCACAGAGTAATGAGCCAAACCTTGGGGGCTACCAATTGCTCCTCTCAAAAATTCAAGGTACACAAGTTTTAATCCATTATATTGAAAGGTCCACTACTCAGTTGGTAAAGTACAAGGCTCTTAACCTTGTGGACGTGGGTTCGAGCCCCATGGTGAGGGTTACATAATATGATATTATTTTCAATTAAGTATATATAAAGTCCCAGCTCAGTATTATCTTACTGAGCCGTCCCTTGGGGGCTACACGTTGCTGTTCAAATCTACATGATCATATATACAAAGTCCCTGCTCATTATTGCTTAATGACCCGGCCCTTGGGGGTTACACTAGTTGAAGTTTTTATAAGCATAAGGCAATTACAAGTCCCAGGTTGCTGCAAGCATGACAACCCGGCACTTGGGGGCTACATATGTGGAATATTCAGTTTTGACTAGTGACTGTGATGAACAACCTGGATTTCTTCAAGATTGCAACATTTATATTGAAGCAAGTCTTAAGTTGCTACTACGCTCCCTTCTTAAGACTTGGGGGCTACAGGTGATATGCACATAAGGGAGGTACACTTTCAAGCTTGGTGTTAGAAACAGTGATGACCCGGTGCTATCAATATTTACAAGCCGACAGTTTTGGCAATTATAACTCGCCAGCTTCTATATTCTCAAGCCGGCGGATCACCAGATGAATATCTTGAGTCCAATATGTTTATTTAGCCGGAACTTTGGAAACCGATTCAAATGGATTAACTCTTATAATATTTCTTTACAAGAAACCAATGTCAGCAAATTGATTATGAAGCTAGCTTATTGACCTGGATTTTTCAGAAGAAGTGCCCGGATTTTTTGCATTGGTAATGTTTGAACACATCTGCTAAAGGAGATTTGCTATGAGATCATGAACACGCATCCAGGAGGAAATGACAAGGACTTAAGGATGATTAGGTGCTGGTTCAGGAAAATATTTAACCCGGAGCACAACATGTTAAGTTTGTTCTTGTGTTTATTTTACAGGATCAGTTTAACATGGATAAATCCAAATTAAACTGGGGGCTAATGTCGGGGATATACCCCGCGGTATGACCCGGCAAGGACTTGGCGTTTCATTGGTAACTGATACGTCTCCATCGTATCTACTTTTCCAAACACTTTTGCCCTTGTTTTGGACTCTAACTTGCATGATTTGAATGGAACTAACCCGGACTGACGCTGTTTTCAGCAGAATTGCCATGGTGTTATTTATGTGCAGAAACAAAAGTTCTCGGAATGACCTGAAACTCCATGGAACATATTTTTGGAAAATATTAAAAAATACTGGAAGAAGAATCCACGTCAGGGGGCCTCCACCTGTCCACGAGGGTGCGGGGCGCGCATGCCCCCCTGGGCGCGCCCCCTGCCTCATGGGGCCCCTGACGCTCCACCGACCTCAACTCCAACTCCATATATTCGTGTTCGGGGAGAAAAAAATCAGAGAGAAGGATTCATCGCGTTTTACGATACGGAGCCGCCGCCAAGCCCTAAAACCTCTCGGGAGGGCTGATATGGAGTCCGTTCGGGGCTCCCGGGAGGGGAATCCGTCGCCATCGTCATCATCAACCATCCTCCATCACCAATTTCATGATGCTCATCGCCCTGCGTGAGTAATTCCATCATAGGCTTGCTGGACGGTAATGGGTTGGATGAGATTTATCATGTAATCGAGTTAGTTTTGTTAGGATTTGACCCCTAGTATCCACTATGTCATGTGATCGATGTTGCTATGACCTTGCTATGCTTAATGCTTGTCACTAGGGCCCAGTGACATGATTTCAGATCTGAACCTATTATGTTTTCATGAATATATATGTGAGTTCTTGATCCTATCTTGCAAGTCTATAGTCACCTACTATGTGTTATGATCCGGCAACCCCGAAGTGACAATAATCGGGACCACTCCCGGTGATGACCGTAGTTTGAGGAGTTCATGTATTCACTATGTCTTAATGCTTTGGTCTGGTACTCTATTAAAAGGAGGCCTTAATATCCCTTAGTTTCCGCTAGGACCCCGCTGCCACGGGAGGGTAGGACAAAAGATGTCATGGAAGTTCTTTTCCATAAGCACGTATGACTATATTCGGAATACATGCCTACATTACATTGATGAATTGTAGCTAGTTCTGTGTCACCCTATGTTATGACTGTTACATGATGAACCGCATCTGGCATAATTCTCCATCACCGATCTAATGCCTACGAGCTTTTCACATACTGTTCTTCGCTTATTTACTTTTCCGTTGCTACTGTTACAATCACTACAAAACCCAAAAATATTACTTTTGCTACCGTTACCGTTTCTTCCATATTACTTTGTTACTAAATATTTTGCTACAAATACTAAGTTATCCAGGTGTGGTTGAATTGACAACTCAACTGCTAATACTTGAGAATATTCTTTGGCTCCCCTTGTGTCGAATCAATAAATTTGGGTTGAATACTCTACCCTCGAAAACTGCTGCGATCCCCTATACTTGTGGGTTATCAAGACTATTTTCTAGCGCGCTGTTCGGGAGCATAGCTCTATTCTTTGAGTCACTTGGGATTTATATCTGCTGGTCACTATGAGGAACTTGAAAGACGAGAAAACAAAATCTATCCCTCAACTACGAGGGAGGTAAGGAACTGCCATCTAGCTCGCACTTGATTCACCTTCTGTTTTGAGTAAGCTTGCGACACCTAAACCTGCTTCTGCTATTAATTCTGATATGTCGCATGTTATTGATGATGCCACTTCTGCTATGCATGATACTTATGATGAAACTACTTCTATGCTTGATACTATTGTGCCACTTGGTGAATTTCTTGATGAACAACTTGCTAGGGCTAGAGAGAATGAAATTATTGAAACTGATAATATTGAAGATAGGATGATGAAGACTCTCCCCCTAATAAATATGAATTACTGTCACAGCTCGAGGGCTATGTTATGGATGAAGAAGCTGCTAGAGCTATTTTTGCTTGCAATTATAGATATGATCTTAAGAACTTATTAGCTAAATGGAAGCAGCAATCTCTTAATGCTAGAATGAAACCTGACCCTGCTTTTGCTACTTCACATATCTGTGTTACTGATAAGGATTATGAATTCTCTGTTGATCCTGATATAATTGCTTTGGTTGAATCTGATCCTTTCTATGGTTATGAATCTGAAACTGTTGTGGCACATCTTACTAAATTAAATGATATAGCCACCCTGTTCACTAATGATGAGAGAACTCGCTACTTTTATATCCTTAAACTATTTCCGTTCTCATTAAAGGGTGATGCTAAGATATGGTTCAATTCTCTTGACCCTAGTTGTGTGCGTAGTCCCCAGGATATGATTTATTACTTCTCTGCTAAATATTTCCCTGCTCATAAGAAACAAGCTGCTTTAAGGGAAATATATAATTTTGTGCAAATTGAAGAAGTGAGTCTCCCACAAGCTTGGGGGAGGCTTCTCCAATTACTTAATGCTTTGCCTGATCATCCTCTTAAGAAAAATGAAATACTTGATATCTTTTATAATGGACTAACAGATGCTTCCAGAGATTACCTGGATAGTTGTGCTGGTTCTGTTTTCAGGGAAAAGAACACCGGATGAAGCTGAAATTCTATAGAATAATATGTTGACCAATGAAAATAATTAGACACTTCCTGAGCCAGCACCTGAGCCTATTCCTAAACCAACTCCAGAGAAAACAAGTGTTCTATTTCTCAGTCCTGAAGATATGCAATAGGCATAGAAATCTATGAAAGAGAAAGGTATTAAAGCAGAAGATGTTAAGAATTTACCTCCTATTGAAGAAATACATGGTCTTAATTTTCCGCTTGTTGAAGAAACATATGATCTTAATTCATCACCTATTGAAGAAACTCATGGTCTTGATAACCCGACACAGGTAGTAAAGGTAAATTCTCCCAATAGATATGATAAAGCTGAAATCCCTCCTACTAAGTTTGCTAGCCAATGTTTGGATGAGTTTGATAATTTTATGGTTAAGCAAGAAGACTTCAATGCTTATTTTGGTAGACAATTGAAACAAAATGCCTATATGATTGAACACTTGGGTGATTATATGTCTAGAGTTAAAGGTGAACTTAAACTCATTAGTAAACATGCTTCTACGGTTACCACTTGTCGGTGTACTAGAGTAGGGGTACCCTAGTATCCCGAACTTGTGCACGGGCAGATTCTGACACCATGGCAAGGCTTGCGGGTGACCGCCAAGGTCCTCCGTGGTTCCTTTGGAGCCATTCAAGAACAAAGTATTCAAGCCGGGAGACAAGGCCCGGCAAGAGGAGCTTGCCGGAAGGCCAACCAAGGCATCTCAAGGAACTTGCCGCTGACGCGCCACGCGCGTCCGGCGAGGCCCGTGAACGACAAGCTTCGGACGCGACAAGACAACGACCGCGGCAAACTACCACTCAGACAAGCGCTCAAAGACATCCACCAACGTGTCGCCTACAGGACCTTTCCAGCGCAGCGTGGCAAGAGGCTGTCTGCCAGCGGTCTTGTGATGGCAAGCGACGCCGACAAGATTGCCATCGTGGCAAGCGGTGGCGCCCACGACGGTCCCTTTCGCACTATTTGGGTGGCGAGATGGGCATTTAATGCCTTTGTCCCTGCCGTCGTGGTTAGGTATGATACATCGTGCGGTAGTTGTACCAACCGCAATTCCTTTTCCATTTTACCCTTGTCTCGTTGCCACCTGTCGGAGACCCTTTAGCATATAAAAGGAGGCCCATGCGCAACGAGGGGGTTCAGAGGGCGAAAAACACTCACGCTTTCGGTCTCGTTAGCAGCTAGTGTGTCTTTGTAGCACTCAGCGCCCGAGCAAGAACTCAATACACTCGGACATGCAGCAAGAGGAGTGTTATCTCTCGGAGAGCTCGAAGCTGGGTAAACGGCTCGTGTGCTTCACCTCGATCCGCTCTTCGTGCGATCTCGCCCCCGCCCGAACCGAAAGGGCTCGGTCCGCCGGTCCCATAGGTGTTCGTGGATCAGTTTCGACATCTTTGGCGCGCCGGTAGGGGCGGAGGTTGTGTGAACCTGATCCGACGCTCACACGAAGCTAGATCTTCATCTTCTTCATCGACATGCCACGAAGAAGAAGGCGGCGGCAGCTGTTCCGTCCCGTCGATCCCACCACCACCGAGCAAACGGGTGGTGGGGTAGACGCCGCGGAAGAACGGACATCGACGAGGGAGCCCACGGTGCTGCAGGTCAAGGACAAGGCTGCGCAGACCTCGGCGTCCGTGACATGCACCGCGCCCATCTCAGAGACGCAGGACGGCAGCGCCATGGTATTCGCACCGCCATACGCTCGTTGGGCCAAGATCGAGCCGGTGGATCTCGGGGTGCTCAAGACCAGCATGCACGCCAACATGTTGGCACGAAGCGAGACACGGTCGCTGGACGGATCTCGCTCCTTCTAACATAGTTAGAAGTCCGAGCATATCCCCGCCTCGCGCCGTTCGCCATCGCGCCCACCACTCCAGCAGAAGCTTTGGCGCGAGCTCAATCGCTCTGGATTACCCTCCAACGGCAGACAAGATCGATGAATGGAGGGCCACCATTCGAGTCTCATCGGCTTCGCTTAACGGCGACACTCCGCGGCAGCCGAGTACATCGCTGCCGCGGCAGGACTGCTGTGCACGAGCCGATGGCGATTTAAACGGTGGGGTGCAACCACCATGCACTCTCCACCCGAAGGCCAAGATCGCCGACTCGCGGATCCACCTCGACAGCGACTCCACCGCATCATCAGATCCACGAGCTCGTCGCGATCAGCGCCAAGTTCTTCACGAACGACAAGAAGAAGACGCTCGAACTTCGATCGAGCGCCAAGAGAAGCGCGGCGTCAATCGGACCAGCGCGCTGGGCCCTCTCGTCGACATGCATGCACCAGGGAACCAGCGACTTGCCGTGACGCGGTAGGTTGCCCTGCGCTCACTCGTGAGCTGCGGCAAGTCGATGGCCAAAGACGAAGAATTTCAAGCCGACGTGCGAGAGAAGTACGACGGCAAGTCGATCCGTCGGAGTTCCTCAAAGATCTACACCATCGCGGTGCAAGCTGCCGGGCGGACGACAAGATCCTCGCCAACTACTTCCACCGGTGCTCAAGCCCAATGTCGATCTGGCTCATGCACTTGCCGGACAACTCCATATCCTCTGGGCAGACCTATGCCATCAGTTTGTCGGCGCTTTACAGGTGCCACAAGCCTCATGGCTAAGAGAGCGACCTTCATCCGCCGCCTGAAGGAAGGAGAGCCCGCGCAAGTACATTCAGAGATTCAGCCACAGACAAAGACAACATCTCAGATGTCCACCCGCCGCGGTAATCAGCGCGTTCCATCTAAGCGTGCGAAACCGCAGGATGCGGAGGAGATGGCGATGTGCAAGATCGAGAGGCGTCGATGAGCTATATGCCTGGCCGACAAGTGTGCACGTCTTTGAGGAAGGAGGAAACTCCCGGAGAGAATCTGAAGCGGGAGGATCGATAGTGAGGAGGCTGCCCGGCAAAGAAAAACCGCGGCGGAACAACGGGAAGAAGAAAGGCAAAGATGTGCTAGTCGTTGAGAAGTCCGGCAACGGAGGTGGCGCCAAGAAAGCCAAAGCTGGTAGCTCCGGCAAGGAGATTGCCGCAGGCACCAACAACCAGGCTGTGGCGGTCGCCGACAAGCAGGACGGCACCAACAAGCAGTACTGCAAGATCCACCGCACCAAGGGCCATGACCTCCAGAGCTGCAAGAAGGTCGAGCAGCTTGTCGAGCAGCAAAAGGCTGAATACGAGCGACGCGACAAGGAGAAGGCCCAGGAAGGTGCTGGAGGAGCCGGCAAGAAACGCCCCGCCCGAGGAGGACGCCGCGGCAAGGCCAAGGAGCGGCAAGGAGACAGACCTCCCCGCGGCCGTGACAAGGATGAAGATGACGACGACGATGAAGATATGGATGATGACGAAACCGATGAGCAGGAGTTCCAGAAAGCCACAGAGGTCCTGTGCATTGACGGCGGTGCTTCTCTGCATACTTCACACCGCCAACTCAAGCAGTGGGTGCGGGAAGTCAATGCGGAAGAACCACCCATCGAGTCACGCAAGCCTCTGAAATGGTCCAGCACGCCTATCATCTTTGATATTGAGGACCACCCTGGTCGCATAACTGCGGTCGGGTGCTTGCCGATGTTGGTTTCACCAACTATCCGCAACCTCAAGGTCACTAAGATGCTAGTTGACGGCGGGGTCGGCTTGAACCTGATCTCCTCCGCGGTACTCGAAACTCCAGATCCTCGATGGCGAAGCTCAAGAGACCGCACTTTCAAGGAATCAATCCGGGAAGGAGCAAGTCAAGGAAAGATCACGTTGCGGTGACATTTGGCGTTGAGTTGAACTTCAGATCGAGAGGGTCACTTTTGACGTTGTTGACTTTCCATTGCCTTACAATGGGATACTCGGCCGCCCAAAGACTCGCCAAATTCATGGCAGCCTCTCACTATGCATACAACATGTGAAGATGCCAGGCCCGATAAGTGTCATCTCCGTCCTGGCGACAAGAAGGATGCTCTTATCTGCCCGACAAGATCTACCGGAAGCAGCAGCGCAACAAATCGCAAGTCACTTGCCGTTGAAGCTCCGGGCGAAGAAGAAGACCAAGTCCGCAAGAGTTACGATGCTCACTCCGGCAAGCGCACCTCTTGAGTGCTGCGCTACCGCCGAGGACGCACCATCGAGCTCCACCGCAAGTGTAAGAAGACAATGGCAGCTCCACCAGAGACCAAGAAGGTGTCCGCCAAGGAGGATGGCACTGGTGGTACCTTCACCATCGGTGCCACTCTCGACCCTAAATAGGAAAGCGGCTTCGTTGCTTTCCTGCGGTAACGCCGACGATTTGTGTGGCAACCGTCGACATCCCGGTGTTCCCTGTGAGTAATCGAGCACCATCTTGCCGTCTGTCCTCGCGCGCGCCCGTCAAGCGTAAAGTCGAAGCGGCGGTGGGCGCCAAGAATTCATCGCAGAAGAAATCAAGAAATTGGAAGCAGCAGGCCTTGTCGAGGAGTGCTCCATCCCACGTGGTTGGCTAACCTGTAGTCGCGCAAGGCAAGCGGAAATGGAGGCTTTGTATCGACTTTACCGATGTCAATAAAGCTTGTCCCAAAGACCCATTTCCCTTGCCACGCATCGACCAGATTGTTGACTCCACGGCTGGATGTGACTTACTTTCATTTCTTGATGCATACTCAGGATACCATCAGATCTTCATGGCGAAGAGGATGAGGAGAAGACCGCATTCATCACCCCATGTGGCACATCATCGTTTCGCACGGATGCCTTTCGGTTTAAAGAATGCTGGTTCAACATTTGCAAGGGTAGTCCATGACGCTTTTGAGCCGCAAATACACGAAATGTGGAAGCCTACATGGATGACATAGTGGTCAAGAGCAAGGACAAGGCGACTCGATTCAAGATTTAGACGAAACCTTTGCAAATCTGCGCAAGATCAACCTCAAGCTCAACCCCGAGAAGTGTGTGTTTGGAGTCCCTCCGCAAGCTTCTCGGGTTCTTCGTGGTCTCGGCGGGAATTGAAGCCAATCCCGACAAAATCAAGGCCATTGAGCAGATTGAAGCACCAAAGCGCGTCAAGGATGTACGAAGACTTGCGGTTGCGTAGCTGCTCAAAGAGGTTTATCTCTAGGTCTGCTGGCGTGCTCTGCCATTTTCAAAATATTGAAAAGTCAGGTCCAATGAAATGGACTCGAAGCGGAGGCTGCACTGCAGGACTTAAAGAGATACTGTCCTCCACTCCAACACTTGTCGCACCTAAGCCACAAGAGAAGTTGCTGCTATATATAGCGGCAACCAATCAAGTGGTTAGTGCTGCGTTAGTAGCGGAGAGGGAGGCGGATGATGAGCCAGCAACCACGGCGGATGCATCCAGCGACAAGCGTGGGACTTCACCGCAAGCTCTGGTCCCGACAAAGATGGATCTGCGCAGCGCGTGAGAAGATGCGAAAGGATGGTGCAGCGCCCAGTTTACTTTTTCGGTTCCCTTCGCAGGGGCTAGGTCAAGGTACTCGGTGTGCAGAAATTGCTTTTCGGCCTTCTCATGGCCTCGAGAAAGCTGCGCCATTACTTCCAAGCACATGAGATCACAGTCATCACTCGTTTTCCGCTGAAGAGGATCTTGCAAAATCCGAAGCGGCAGTGCAGGATTGTCGAGTGGGCCTTTGGAACTGTCAAGCTTTGGCCTCAAGTTTGAGAGCACTTCGACTATCCAAAGCGAGCATTGGCGGAGTTCATAGCAGAATGGACGCCAACGCAAGATGAAGAAATTCGAAACGAGCATCCCGTCAAGGAAGCAAGCAAAGAGTGGCTGATGTACTTTGATGGTGCCTTCTCGCTGCAAAGGCGCCAAAAGGGCGTGCTACTTGTTGCACCCACCGGAGAGCACCTCAAGCACGTAGTCCAGATGCACTTTCCCAAGGAGCAAGCAACGAACAATACCGCAGAGTATGAAGGTTTGCTTGCGGTCTCGAGATCGCAGCAGACCTTGGGATCAAGAAGCTCATTGTCGGGGTGACTCACAGCTTGTCGTCCGCCAAGTGAACAAGAATTATCGAGTCCGTTGATGGAAGCTTACGTTGATGAAGTGAGAAAGCTAGAAGAGCACTTTGACAGCCTACGGATGGAACATGTTCCAAGAGCTCGAACGACATTGTCGATGGTTCGTCAAGCGCGCCAGACTTAAGTTACCTGTGGAACCAGGGATCTTTGTGTTCAAACTGACTCAACCGTCTGTAACGCCATCAAGCTGGACAGAGCAAGAAGAGGAAGTTGATTTCTGGTGACTATTTTCCGCAGAGCTCCCGAAGCCGCCGCCAAGAAGGTCCTCAAGATCAACACCAAAGGTCTTTGAGGAGCATCTGCTCCGGCAAGCCCTAGGGTTTGTTCCGTTGAAGCGAGCGCCCCGACAAGTTTTGCTCCGGCAAGCTTGCCGGGAACGTCAAGCTCCGCTGAGCCGCAGGTTCTCGCCGAGAAGCGGATGTTCCGCAGCAGCAGATGTGCCTTTAATCCTTGTTGTCGAGCCGCAAGCTCCAAAGATGGGCACAACAGATTGTCCGCTTCCTTGAGACGGAGAACTTCCAAGAGCAAGAAGAAGCGGAAAGAGTAGCCCGGCAGTCAAGTATCTACCAGTTTGTCGACAACACACTCGCATGTGAGAAGAAGGCTCAACGGCGTGAAATTGAAGTGTATTCACGGGAAGACGGACAAAAGCTGTTGGAAGAGATACATGGAGGCATATGTGGTCACCACATTGGCGAAGAGCACTTGCCGCAAAGCGTTCGGCAAGGTTTCTTTTGGCCGACAGCCCTCCAGGATGCAACTGCACAAGTAACCAAGTGTGAAGCATGCCAGTTCCATTCCAAGCAGATACACCAGCCATCTCAAGCTCTCCAGACGATCCCTTTATCCTGGCCATTTTCGGTCTGGGGGCTCGACATCCTCGGCCCCTTTCCCCGAGCTGTCGGGGGCTTTGAGTACTTGTACGTTGCGATCGACAAGTTCACAAAGTGGCCAAAAGTGCAAGAAGTGAGGAAGGTGACAGCACAGTCAGCAGTCAAGTTCTTCAGGTCGGTTGTTTGCCGCTTCGGCATCCGTAACAGGATCATCACCGACAACGGCACGCAATTCACGAGCCGCACCTTCATGCAGTACGTCCAAGATCTTGGCGCCAAGGTCTGCTTCGCTTCTGTTGCTCATCCGAGAATTAACGGTCAAGCGGAGAGGGCGAATGCTGAAGTGCTGCGCGGGCTCAAGACCAGGACTTTCGACAGGCTGCGCAAGTGCGGAAAGAACTGGATTGAGGAGCTGCCGGTGGTTCTTTGGTCGATCAGACGACGCCAAATCGAGCCACCGCCGGACACCTTCGCTCTAGTCTATGGAGCAGAGGCAGTTCTCCCCATGGAACTTCGTATCGGGTCACCTCGAGTGCTCGCTATGATGAGCTTGAGCAAGAGCAGTTGCGACAAGATGACGCGCTGCTCCTTGAGGAAGACCGTCTTGAGTCGCAGACGAGCTGCTCGATACCAGCAAGCTTTGCGCCGCTACCATAGCCGCAAAGTTAATGCCAGAAGTCTCGAGGAAGGCGACCTTGTTCTTCGGCGCGTTCAGTCCGCCAAGAATTCCAACAAGTTGACACCAAAGTGGGAAGGCCCTTACCGGGTGAAACGAGTCACTAGGCCTGGCGCTGTCCGCCTTGAGACCGAAGATGGCATTCGGTGAGCAACTCCCGAACATTGAGCATCTTCGTAAGTTTTACCCATAGGCGCGGTTGCGGAACCTGTTCCGGCAACCACCTTTTGTACAAGTCTTGCCGATGTTGCATGTAATCCTTTGTACAAAGCCGGGCGCAGACCCCGTGCATAAGTAAAGCTCATGTGCTCCGCACATCTTGTCAATCTCATGCTTTCTACTTCTTTTTGCACGCGTTATCTGACACTTTGTGCAGTGCCTACCCCCGGTAAGCAATAACGAGCCAGAAGGCTCCATATCTTTATTTTCTCTTCTTTCTCTTTCTCAAGGATAGGAAGGTTCCCTCGCCCACAAGTTTGCCGGGGGGAAAGGAGAAGATAATGGTGTGGACCAAGCGTCGTTCGAGGGAGTTTCGCTTTACCAGGAAGCAAACGATAGAAAAGCTAAGTTGCTAAAGTTTGAGCAATCAGTTTTAAAAAATTTAAGTTATCTTCCTCGAACGACCGTGCTTTGTATGGAAAACCTGTGCGCGGAGGAACCAACTCAGTAGCTAGTTGCGCCTTACTTTGTTTTGAGTCCGCTCAACAACTTAAGTGAGCTGCGATTAGTTGCGATAAGGTTTCTTGTCGGTAGCGGCACCACCAAAGAAGCTGCCGACGTCCAAGACTCAGCGCTTCATGGCTAAGGTGCTCATACCGACAAGTTCCCTAAAAGCGAGGGCAAAAACATACAAAGGAAGGAATCAAGTAAAGGAAATAACATAGCAATCGCTACCCGAAATAGAGTCATATTACAAGATAACTTGTCGCAGCTCTAACAGATTGTTCTCATAAACATGACCAGCAGCGACAAGAAGAAGAGAAAACGGGCGGCCTAATCTACGCGATCGCCCTCAACCCTCTTGATCCCGCTCACCTTGTCCACAATGGGTGCGACAAGGGTCTTGAGCGATTCCAGATCAGCATCCGGCGGCAAGGTCC
Organism: Aegilops longissima; assembly: GCA_021605205.1. Lineage (NCBI taxonomy): Eukaryota > Viridiplantae > Streptophyta > Magnoliopsida > Poales > Poaceae > Aegilops > Aegilops longissima. The sequence goes on from CM038682.1 coordinate 538,601,603, forward strand.
CGAGGACGTTGGTGAGGTTGAGGCCTGGGTTGCGGAAGGCCACCTTCACCAAAGACCTTTGAAGAGCTCCTCGCAGATCTGGCGCGACTCGCCGGCCAGCTGCTTTGGGATCTTCTCCCGAGTCGCTGGAGGGCCGCCGCCACGCCTTTGAATAACAAGCTGAGCTTGGCGCTGGGTTGGAGGTGCTCATCGGAGGAATACCCGAGATCCTCCATCCCACTGCGCCGACTCCCCGTCGATGGTTGCGGCAACATCCACGAGACCCTCGGTCCAGTGCTCCACATTCTCCCTAAAAGTGTTCTGGTGGCAGCAAGACTCGCCAGCCAGCGCCTCGTCGGCCTTGATCTTCTCCTTCAAGGCCACCTCCTGCTCCTCGGCGCGCCCCAGCGCCCTCGGTCAAAGTAGTCAGCTTCAACTCGAGATCTGCGTTGGAGTCCTTGGCGGCGCTAAGCTCCTTGCTCCTCTCGGCGAGACGACCCTGCAGCTCGCCAAGGGTGTAGGCGTCCTTCTTGCGCTCACGCTTGAGCGCAGCAAGCTCCTCGCTGCTCACCTTGAGATCGGCCTCCAGCTGCGCCACCTTCGTCTCCAGCTCCTTCTTGGCGGCCTTGGCAGCTGCGGCAGCATCCTCTGCTTCCTTGAGAGCCCCGCCGAATGTTTGCTCGCGCGCGGCAAGCTCCTCCTCGTGGCTGTCAAGGTTAACCTTCCGCTGCGCCAACTCGCCTTCCTGCGCAGACAGCTTCTCGGCAGCAAGCCGCTGTTGCTCTTCAACTTCAGCCTTCTCGAGGAGGAAGGCTTTACGCCTCGGCGAAGTTGCTCCTGCTCCTCGCCAGGACCGGAGAGCTTCTGGTTGAGGCCCCGAGCTCTTCCACGCGCTTCGATGTCCACTCCCGCCGCGACAAGCGCTCTCGGGATACCAACTTGGCCTGTCGGCGCGGTAGAGCGACAACAGCTTCCGCAGCAGCTGCTCCTCCTCACGCCGCCGCCGCTGCTGCTCGGCGCGTGGACCAGCGTCGGCCAATGGAGGCGAGCAACTCTTCATCAAAGGTTTCTCCTTCGATCGGCGACTGGAGCTCGACGCCTGGGGAGCTTGATGAAGACGCCATCGCTAACCTTCAAATAGGCGCTGGCTGGGGCTCTTGAACTCGACGCTGCAGCAGCGGGGAGACGGATCGGCGGTCGGCGAAGCGCCGACGCTCCTGCGCCTCGGGGCCGTCGGTCGATCGCGGACCCTCGCCCGGCTTCTGTGGCGGCAGCTTTGGCGGCCTCTCCAAGCGGGATCATCAGCGCCGGCTTCTTCTTCGATGACAACAAGGCGTCGTCGGTATTGCCGCTGCGTTCTCCTCGCCGGCGACCTCGGTTTCCATCGGCTCCGTGGAAGATGGATCGACGACCGAAAAGGAAGAAAAGTCAAGCAAATATTCAAAAGAAAATCAGAAGAAGAAGAACCCAAGGGAAGTTTTCAAGCAAGAGGATTACCTGTACTAGGATCTACGGTCGTGGTCTCCGCCACCGGGGGGTCGCTGGTGCTGTCCCTTGCCGGAGAACTGTCCCTTGCCGGAGACTTCTCACTTGCCGGAGAATTCTCCCTTGCCAGGGAATCCTCCCTTGGCGGTGTAGTCGAAGCAGATGGCATGTCGGGAGCGGCTTCCGGGCACTCCTGGTGAGATTGCTCTGCTCCTACGCAAACCAATAGTCAGATGTCAGCAAAGAAAGAGCACCCATGCGCTCCTAACAGCAGGAAGTAAACCATATACTTACGTTGGGTGCTGCGCTGGGGGCTGCTTTGGGGAATAGTTGCCGGGTCCAGCAAGGTGGTCTCGAACACACCCCCTGCTGTCGCGGTGGGTTCGTCCTCGATGACAATCACCAGGACCTTGGCTCTCTTCGCCGCTCTCTATGCCAGAGTCCTGAAAAGGAATGGGTTCGGAGTAGAGCAAATCAGATACAAGACAAAACAGCAAGAATTGAAGAACTACAAGTACAGAAAGAATCTTACTCTTCCTCTTCCTCGCCGGAGCTGAGCGGAGAGGTCGAAGTCCGCCCACCTTCGCACGACAAGGCGGAGGAGTAGGTTCCCTTAGCCGCTTGGCGGGAGCGAAGCGGTGGTCGGGAGGGCCCGCTCCGATTGCCGCAGCGGCGTGAGGTGCTCCATGAAACAAGTGCTTGCCACGGTGGAGCGCAGGCGCGTGGGCGGCTGTTGACCCATCTGCCGCCCGCCACGCCCCCGACCTTGCGGAGACGCCTTCTTGGTGGAGCCGGGGGCTCCGCTTGCGGCGAGCTGTCTGAAGGTGAGAAAGAGGAGGAGTCGATCTTCAACGAGTCGCTCGCGCCCTCGGCGGGCTCTCTCGACTCAGCTTCAGGCCCGACAAGCTCTCCCTCGACGGCAAGCTCCTCTTGCTCGACAAGGCTTGCCGCCTCTGCTGCCTCTGCCTCCTCCACGGTGAATCCAAACTCGCCCATGTAGCGCTGCCGCCACCTCTTCCAGCCCTAGTGGCGTCGCGCTGCATCTCCGCATCGGTGGTGTCGCGAGTAAGGCTCTTCATTCATCGGAGCGGACCGGCATTTCTACTAAGCCGTTAAAGAACTCCTGCACGACGCCGTCGCAGGCTCTTGCCAAGTTGGGACAATTCCATGCGAATCGCCTGGCGGCATCATTGCACGGATACGGTCGAGCGAGGAGTTGTTGCACAAATGAACGACACCTCGGCAACTTTGAACACCGGGATGTTCAGGATCGTGCTTGAACAGCTCCAGAGCACCGCGCCCAGTTCGAGATAGTGAAGTTGAAGTTGAGGCCCGGCGCAGCCTCATGATATCCGCCGATTACGGAACTCCCAGCGGGTCTCCTCCTCTCCGCAGGGGGGCGGCGCGGCGACGAAGAAAATCTGCGCCAACGGCGCTTACGGTGAGCCCGCAAGCCCGAGGCGAGGATCCGGTGACGGCAATCTTCAGCCTATCGCCTTCGGGGCCACGTTGCTCCAATCATTGCCGCAAGACCATGGGGCTTGGCGCGGGCGGTAAATGGCTGCGGTTCTCCTCGACAATCCAGCACCAGTCTACTCTCCATTCATCCCACTTGCTGCGGAGCTCTCCTCGAGATAAGCTTCCTTCTTGCAGTTCTCGAGATCCAGGCGATTCCGCCGGATAAAGGCTCCCCTCTCTCAACTCGGGACATAAAGAAGTGGCGAAAAAGAGCTACATTTGGATAGACTCCGACAAAGTTTCGCAGAGATGTGCGAAAACTTCCATGGTCAGAACGGCGTTGGGGGTGAAGTCAAGGAGGCGGAACCCATAGGTGTTCATAATGTCATAGAAAAACTCAGAGAAAGGCGGGCAGAGCCCGCAGTAGAAGAACAACGCGAAGAAGGGATATCCATTCGGAGCCAGTTCCGAAGCGGCAGCTGGGAATACATTCGTGCGCGGATGCGCTCGCGTCTCCGTCGACCAGAAGAGGTAGTAATAGTCCCTCAGCTCCTTCAAGGGCGAGCTGAGGGGGAAGGTTGCCGCTCCTTTCAGCAGCCGCGAGCAGCTGCGCCTAGGCCGACTTCACAACCTTCCGGCTTTGAGCCATGGCAGAGGTGGTGAGAGATTGACGGCGTTGGTGGTGCGGTGGCGATGAGGGCGGGCGCTGCTCTCTTTTCAGCTTTGGGAAGAAGGGGGGAGCGGCGGAGGTTTTTGAGATTTGAATAGCAACCGGCGAGATGGGCGAACTGCCCCTGTTTCCCCTGCTTATAAAGAGGGAGGGGGCAGACGTTCTGCCTTTCTGAATAAAGAAACCACCCACGATCTCTCCCACGACGCCGCATTCGATGCATGCCATTTGAGGAGAGCGCGGTGGATACGGAGTGAAATTCGGCGTAACCCAGGCCGCGCGTGCCCGTGCCCTTTTTTGGGCCTGGCCCAACAGCGCTCGGCACCGTATGTGACCCAGGCCTGGGGGCTCCTGTCGGTGTACTAGAGTAGGGGTACCCTAGTATCCCGAACTTGTGCACGGGCAGTTGTAGCACCCCGCGGCAAGGCTTGCCAGGTGACCGCCAAGGTCCTCCGTGGTTCCTTTGGAGCCATTCAAGAACAAAGTATTCAAGCCAAGGAGACAAGGCCCCGGCAAGAGGAGCTTGCCGGGAAGGCCAACCAAGGCATCTCAAGGAACTTGCCGCGACGCGCCACGCGTCCGGCGAGGCCCGTGAATGACAAGCTTCAGACGCGACAAGACAACAACGCGGCAAAGGCGCCGCGCGGCAAACTACCACTCAGACGGCGCCCAAAGACATCCACCAACGTGTCATACTCGACCTTTCCAGCGCGCATGGCAAGAGGTCTGCGGCGCCAGCTTGCTGGTGGCAAGCGACGCCGACAAGATTGCCATCGTGGCAAGCGGTGGCGCCCCCGACGGTCCTTTTCGCACTATTTGGGCGGCGAGACGGGCATTTAATGCCTTTGTCCCCTGCCGTCGTGGTTAGGTATGATACCTTTGTGCGGTAGTTGTACCAACCGCAATTCCTTTTCCATTTTACCCTTGTCTCGTTGCCACCTGTCGGAGACCCTTTAGCATATAAAAGGAGGCCCATGCGCAACGTGAGGGGTTCAAGGCAGAAAAACACTCACGCCGGTCTCGTTAGCAGCTAGTGTGTCTTGTAGCACTCAGCGCTCCCGAGCAAGAACTCAATACACTCGGACATGCAGCAGAGGAGTGTTATCTCTCCGGAGAGCTCCGAAGCTGGGTAATGCTGCGTGTAGCCGCCTCGATCCGCTCTTCGTGCGATCTCCGCCCCCCGCCGAACCGAAAGGGGCTCGGTCCGCCGGTCCCATAGGTGTTCGTGGATCAGTTTCCCCGACACCACTCAAGTAGAACAAGTACTTAAAGCTCAGAATGATTTGCTCAATGAAATGAATAGTAATAATAATGATTATGTTGTTAGAGTGGCTACTAGAACCGGTAAAATGACTCAGGAACCTTTGAATCCTGAAGGCCACCCTAAGAGAATTGAGCAAGATTCTCGGAGAATTAATATTAATGCACCTAGACCTTCTAAAAAGAAGAAAAAATAAAAATGATAGGACTTTGCATGCTTCTAGTGAACCTATTGCTGAACCACCTAAGAATCCAAATGATATTTCTATCTCTGATGCTGAAACACAATCTGGTAATGAACATGAACCTAGTGAAAATGTTAATGATGATGCTCAACCTAGTAATGATAATGATGTAGAAATTGAACATGTCGTTGATCTTGACAACCCACAATCAAAGAATCAATGTTATGATAAGAGAGACTTTGTTGCTAGGAAACACGGTAAAGAAAGAGAACCTTGGGTTCAGAAACCCATGCCTTTTCCTCCCAAACCATCCAAGAAAAAGGATGATGAGGATTTTGAGCGCTTTGCTGAAATGATTAGACCTATCTTTTTGCGTATGCGTTTGACTGATATGCTCAAAATGAATCCTTATGCTAAGTATATGAAAGAAGTTGTTACTAATAAAAGAAAGATACCGGAAGCTGAAATTTTCACCATGCTTGCTAACTATACTTTCAAGGGTGGAATACCTAAGAAACTTGGAGATCCAGGAGTACCCACTATACCATGCTCCATTAAAAGAAACTATGTTAAAACTGTTTTATGTGATCTTGGAGCCGGTGTTAGTGTTATGCCTCTCTCTTTATATCGTAGACTTGACTTGAATAAGTTGACACCTACTAAAATATCTTTGCAAATGGCCGATAAATCAACTGCTATACCTGTCGGTATTTGTGAGGATGTACCTGTTGTAGTTGCAAACGTTACTATTTTAACGGACTTTGTTGTTCTTGATATTCCCGAGGACGATAGTATGTCTATTATTCTTGGAAGACCCTTTTTGAGTACTGCAGGGGCTGTTATTGATTGCAACAAAGGCAATGTCACTTTTCATGTTAATGGTAACGAGCATACGGTACACTTTCCGAGGAAACAACCTCAAGTTCATAGTATAAATTCTATTGGAAAAATTCCATCGATTATATTTGGAGGTTTTGAATTTCCTCTACCTATTGTCAAGATGAAATATGATATTCTTATTATTGGGGATGTGCATATCCCCGTTGAGGTAACATAGTGTTATTCGAAATTTCTCCGGCTCCATGTTATTCGGAATGAGTTTGTTAACAAGACTTGATCAACCTTGTTAGTAGATTCCTTTTGATGAGCATGAGATGGATGAAACTAGAAGGCACAACCTTCTGTACCCTCCTTTTACTTTCTATTATTTAGTTGAAACAAAGTAAAAATAGTATTTTTTCTGTATGTTTTCTGAATTGTCCGTGCAATATAAAAATACCCCGAAAATAAAAGTTCTCCAAATGCCCTGAAATTGGAATATGATTTTTTCTAGAATATTTGGGAATATCTGGCACTGAGAACACAGCAAGGGGAGCAAGCACCTGGCCACGAGGGTCCAGGGCGCGCCCCCTGCATCGTGGGCCCACGGTGGCTCCCCTCCACTTATTCCTGCACCCACACACTCCTTCTTCCTCCCAAAAAAATCACCATCCAGCTCAAGCACGAGTTCTAGCTCCTTTTGCTACGATTTTCGATCTCCTTGCTCAAAGCACCTCTCACAAAACTGCTTTGGGGGATTGTTACTTGGTATGTGACTCCTCCATTGGTCCAATTAGTTTTTGTTCTAGTGCTTTATTCATTGCAAATTTGTGCTGCCTAGGTGACCATGTTCCTGAGCTTGCATGTCAAATTTATATGGTTCCAAGTAGTTCTATGTAACATCCCAAATTTTCCTATTTGGAATGTTTTACAATTATAGCTAAGCATCCTATGCATCCTGTTTGAATTTGATTGCCATTTGAATTTTCAGAGCAAGTTGAGTTTTGAATTTGAATTTCAAACTTTGGCATGTGGGAAACAATTCAAAAACTAAGCTCGATAAATACTTGATCAAAAGTATGAGAGGAGCAAACATGACACTCCAAAAATATCAGAGGAAACAATGCCAAAAGAATTGGATTCAAATCTGAAATTTATTTGAATTTGAAAAAATGGATTTTATAAAGTTTGGATTTTGCCTTTGGAAAAATGTTCAAATGAAAGGAATATTCCCTAATCATTTTGGTATATATATACCCTATATAAATTATTTATAGTTTAGGTTTTATTTTTGTTTTGTTTTAATTAAAAAAAAAAAAAAAAAAAAACCCTGGGCGCCGGCCAAAGCCACCCAGCCCAGCCAGCGCCGCCTCACCCCTCAGCCCGCGCCCAGCCAGTGAAATGCCTAATCTGGCCAGCCAGAGCCAGGCCAGCCAGCTCTTCCCCTCGCCGAAACCCCTGGCTTGATCGACCGCCCGTTCCTCCCCGCTCTCTCTCATCGACCCGGGCCCCGCCCGTCTTCTTCCCCTCCCACGCCACGCCACTCGCGGAGATCCACCGGATCCCAAGGATCCGGATCCCCGACCACCCGATGCCCTTCCGAGGCGAGCCCAACCCCAGGCTATAAAGCCGAGGCTCGCACCCCATTCCCCCCTAGCGACGCCGGACCCCTTTCCTCTCCTCCCGAGCTCACGGAGCACCGAACCCCTCCCCGCCAAAGTCGCCGCCGACGCCACCCTGGTCCACCCCGACCCTCCCAACACCACGAACCACCCCGACCCGTGCGCGTCTTCCCGACGACTTCATGAAGCTTCGACCCGACGCCTGACGCCTGACGACTCTCGCGCGCTTGCCCGTCGCCGAGTCCGTAAGCCCAAGCATCCCCTCCCTGTTCGATCTTAGATCGACGGCCCGATTAGAAGCCCCAAGAAATAGGTTTTAGTTATAAAACCGGCCGGCCCGATCGGTTTTATTTTTAGTTTAGGTTTTATTTTATTAGGCCGGTTCGTTTAGTTTAAACCTAGGGCCCATTTAGCCTATCTAACGCCTAGTGCACAGTTTAGGCCCATTAGGCCTTTTTCTTTTTATTTTGATTTTTCTGTTTTAGCCAAATTGTTTCAAATTTCAAAAATGTATATCTTTTATTCTGTTTAATATTTTTGAGTGATTCTTTTTTTGTTGGATTGCAAATTTTATGTAGTTTCTGAAAAATATATATTTAGCTATGTTAAAAATAATTAAAAATGCTTTAATATTGTTTTAGTCAGAATAGCAAATCTGCTATAACTTTAGTTAGAAAAATTATTTTTGCATGATTCTTTTGTCACCACTTTATTTTGACATTGCCAAACCCTAGAAATTAACTTTGGTATTTTAGGATTAATAAACAATTAGTTCTAGACAGAATCCTATTAATCCTAATTAATTGACTAGTTCCTGTTTTCCTAATTAATTAATTAGTTAATTAATTTATTTTTAACTTGTGATTAGTTATTCTAGGTTAGTTTCTGTCACTCCATTAGATGAACTTTTATTTATAATTAATAAAAGTTTTAAATTATTTTCTTAATGCAAATTGGATTAGGCCTAAAGTGAGTTTTATAATAGCTATTTAATTAATTCTTTTTGCTCCTAGTTGCTTAGTTAATCCTTTTCTGTTAAGTTAACCTAAAACCATGATTAGGTTATATTAAGGAATTTTTGTTATATAAAAACTATTTTTTGCTATTGTTTGGTGTAGGGAAAAACTTTGAGTTGATTTCTTTGAGTTTTCCCTTTTGATTTGGTTTTGATTGTTTTATTGAGTTATGTTACTTTGTGTGATCCTTTCTGCATTATGCTTATTGTGCTATTGTTTGTCTCGGTAGAGTTTCGAGTCTGAAGCCTGCTACTACGACTCTTTAGCTTACGAGGATCATCAGCAAGGCAAGTTTTGATCATGTTATTTCTACACCTATGTTTTTGTGCATTAGTAGTTGTCACCACCCCACCATTGCATGCAGTAGTGAAATCTTGAAGTCATTTAACTTGAGTAGTATCATGTGGTAGGATGAACCAATCCCCTTGTTACCATGACCCCGGACGTAGTAGTTATTTTGCTATGCTCAGAGGCGGATTTGGGATGAGTGAAATTCATAAGCAAGATGTGAGAGTCAATGATGATGGCAACCCATGGACTACAATGATCAAGATGGACTTGGAAAAACACTCTTTGGGTGGAGGGCGGTTGACGGGCACCTGGAGCACCCAGTGGTGGCGGGATGCATGGAGAAGCGCCATGACATCTCTGGAAAGCTTCACCCAGCCACGAAGAGAAGGATGGATGCCCCATGACCGAAGCTTACGTGCAGCCGCAAGCCATTATGGGCTCTGGCTGGGTTGACCCTAGTAGTGACGCTGGCTGGGCGGTACTACGAGAAGTAGACGAACGGTAGGATTGGATGGGTACGGCGGTGGCGGAAGAACTCTTTGGAAGACCTGTTTCATTCGTCCGTCTTCAAACACCATGAAGTGCGAAGACTTTAAAGGAGGGAATGATTCTTGCGGGAAAGTCGCAAACCTCTGCAGAGTGTTATAACCTAATCGATTAGCCGTGTCCCGATTCACGGACATTTGAGCCTCTGGACCTTGGAAGTATTCGGATATCTCAACACTTAAAACTAATGAATTAATTTGAGGGTTTATGACTTAATAATAATTTGGGAGCGAGATATTGGTTGGCGGAACCATCTCAATAACTACCAACAATTTGTAGTAATTTGCAAATAAGTCCTTTGTAGTAGGATAAAATTGGCTTTTCGCAAAATGATGAAACTTAGAGCTCCACAGCCAAAATGCATATAGTGTTAGTAACTTTATTATTGTTATTCTTCTCGACTTGCCACTTATTCCAAAAGCTGACCTACATGGCTGCAACGTATTATGTTGCGTAGATATATTCGATCAGAGTGAGGCTACGCTCGCGCTTGGCGATTGCCCTTTGAGTCGGATGGACTCGCTTACCTTCGACGCTTCGCAGCATTTATAGTTTATTTTCTCATGAGTTGGCCTTGAGGCGAATTTATTCCTTGTAATAAAGACTCTATATGAGAATCGATTAATGATATTCAGGTGTGATTGAACTTTGATTACTTTATCGATGTCTTGTGAGTACCAAAGATGATCTTGGGATGGAATGCAGATACGTAGATTTGACCGATTTTGGGTCAGGTCGCTCTGAGAGATGGTATCGAGCACACGCTGACCGTAGGATCGTAACCCCTAGGATCGGAAAGCCATAAGCGAGACCATTTACTTTGAACCCTTTTCATTCTATAATTCTTCCATGTTCTATTCGACTCTTCTCCCTTTGCAACATTCTAGATGGCGTCGAGTTCACCCAGTTTTGCTACGGAGTTCGCCAGCCCGATGAGGCGATGCCCTTTGGAAGAAAGCTGGTCCAGATGGTGAAGCTGCTGAAGATTGCTCGCCATCGATCACCGGAAACCCACTAATGCACTTCCGCGGACACCCGCTCTGAGATTGAGGTGCATATCCTGGGGAGAACCTTTGGAGGACACACGGAGCCTATCAACTTTGAGTTCACCGAGTTCAAGCTGGATCATCGGAAGGGACGTGGCGATCTACCGAGCACTTGGACATCTCCGAGAGGAGTACAGGGCGAGCTCGATCACTCGAGACCTCGCCATGGTTTCTCGCAGGCAAGGAATGGAGATATCATCCGTACCATCGAGGGCGATTCCACTCTCTCTTACATCCGGGACTTGGAGTGTCTTCTCAGAAACGGAGATTCAGGCTCGCCAGAACTCAAGACACACGGAAGCTTTTGTTCCATGAATCTGGGCTGGAGGAGAAGGCACGCGCAGACTTCCTTGGCCATGAGGAAGAAATCACGGACTTCATGGAGATAGTCGACGACCTGAAGATGAAGCTTGCCGCGATTGAGGAAAAGATGGACTTGGGAGAGGACCTTTACCCGAGTGGAGATGAAGCACCCCTCGTGAGCAATGATCAGGATTTGAAGGAGTACCATCAAGGAAACCCCAAGAGGAGGCGCCAGCGATGAAGACTTTTTAGTCGACCACCATGTTATCTTTTTCGTCGATCAGTTAGGCCGATGTTTTTTCTTCGATTAGTCATGAGCTTTTGTAATCGAGTTTGAACCATGTTTGAGTGGAATGAATAAATGTTTGGTGTGTTATGATTGTGCATTCATATGGGTAGTGTATTTCTCATAGACCATTGTTCTATTCTAATTTTCTCACCCACTCCAAACACCAGATGCCTCCGAGACGTGACACTGGTTTCCCGCCGGAGCTCACCCAGCTGCTCCAGCAGCAGAATGCACTGATGCAGCTTCTGATCCAGAACCAGAACAACACAGCCAACAACCCACCGCCCCCACCACCACCCACTGTGGACAACTTGACTCGATTTCTGAGGTTGAATCCGCCAGTGTTCTCTAGTAGCACTGAGCCGATTGTGGCTGACGACTGGCTCCGCAAGATTGGAAGAGAGCTAGTCACCGTTGGATGCACTGATGCTGAGAAGGTGCGCTTTGCCGCGCATCAACTGGATGGACCTGCAGCTTCTTGGTGGGAGAATTACACCGCCACTTTTCCCTTGGGTGGCATCACTTGGGATCAATTCCAGCAGGCCTTCGACTTTGCTCATGTCTCATCTGGAGCCATGAGTGCGAAGAAGCGTGAGTTCCGCAACTTACGCCAGGAAATCGTCTTGTGGCACAAGACGTGGAGGAATTCAGCAAGCTTGCTCGCTATGCCCCGATGATGTGGCCACCGATGCCGCCAAGCGGAGAAGTTCCTTGAGGACTCAATGATGAATTGAGCATGCAGCTTATTGTGGCTACCTTCAACAACTACCGGGAGCTGGTAGACAAGGCCACCATCCGGAAGGCAAGCAACAGCAGATAGAAAGCCGCAAGCGGAAGTACAGCCGGGAAGCACAACTCAGAGCTCAGCGAAGCCCGCTATGCACCGTACTCGGGAGGGCACACCCATCACAACCATGGAGGTCATAACCATGGTGGAAATGGAAACAACCGCAGCCAGGACAACAAGTCAGGCCATGGCAATGGCAATGGCAATGGTAATGGCAATCAGCACCGTTCTGCCCGGCTCAGAAGGATCTGAGCCACATCACCGCTTCAAGTGCCGGAAGGCGGGGCACTACGCCACCGACTGCCCGGAGGCCAAGCGGAGGAACGGAATGGCAATGGAGGCTCGGCGAAGAAGCCCAATCCTTTCCCTCGTGCTCAAGTGAATCACATCGGCGTGGAGAACGTCTATGATCAGCCGAACATCGTGGTTGGTAAGTTTTATTGAATTCACGTTCAGTTTTGGTTCTCTTTGATTCGGTGCAACGATTCATTCATATCAAGGGTAGTTGTGGATAAGTACGGATTACGCACTAGAACCCTTAGAAGCCCCCTCGCGTCGGTTCGCGGGAGGAGAAATGATGGCAGGTTTAAGTTGCCTGCAACCCTCAACATCGGGAACCACAAATTTCCGTGGAACTCATAGTGTTGGAAACTCAGACCTTGGATGTAATCCTAGGCATGGATTGGTTGTCAAAGTATGAAGGGAACATTGATGCCAACAAGTCTATTCGCTCACCACCCCGGAGCGAAGAGGATCAAGTATGTAGCCCGCACAGCCAGATGAAGAATCAGTGCATTCCCTCACGGAGTTGTTCGGGAGGAAGTGCCGATGGTGCAAGAATTTCCGATGTGTTCCGGAGGAATTACGGGAATGCCACCGGACAGAGACATTGAGTTTCGATTGAGTTATTGCGGCACAGCCCCAATATCCAAGAGACCTTATCGGATGCCACCGAATGAGTTGAAAGAGATCAAGGATCAAATAAATGAGTTATTGGAGAAAGGATATATTCGTCCAAGCTCATCACCTTGGGAGCCCAGTTCTTTTGGTAGAGAAGAAGGATGGAAGCTTGAGGATGGTTGTGGATTATCGAGCATTGAGCGAAGTAACCATCAAGAACAAGTACCCTCTGCCGATGATCAATGACTTGTTTGATCAGCTTGTTGGAGCCAAGGTATTCTCTAAGATCGATCTTGATCAGGTATCATCGATTGAAAATTCGTGAAAAGGATATACCCAAAACAGCATTCACCACTGGTATGGTTTATCTGAGTATACCGTCATGTCATTTGGATTGACTAATGCTCCTGCATACTTCATGAATTTGATGAACAAGGTGTTCATGGAGTATTTGGACAAGTTTGTCGTGGTGTTCATCGATGACATATTGATATTCTCCAAGAGCGAGGAAGAGCATAAGGAACATTTGCGTCTAGTTCGGAGAAACTTCGAGAACATCATTGTATGCCAAATTCAGCAAATGTGAATTTTGGTTGAAGGAAGTTGGATTCCTCGGACATGTTATTTCAGGAGAAGGAATAGCAGTTGATCCCGCCAAGGTTGAATCGTCACCGATTGGCGATCACCCACCTCGATCAAGGAGATCCGCAGTTTTCTCGGACTCGCAGGATATTATCGGAGGTTCATCGAGAACTTCGAAGATTGCCAAGCCCATGGTGAGCTGTTGAAGAAGGAAGCCAAGTATGTTTGGACCGAGGAATGTGAAGCCGTTTTCAGGAATTGAAGAAGCGGTTGGTCACAGCTCCGGTGTTGATATTGCGGACATACATAAGGAATACCAGGTTTATTGTGGCGCTTCTCGTCAAGGACTCGGAGGAGTATTGATGCAGGAAGGCAAGGTTGTAGCTTATGCCTCCGGACAGCTACGGCCTCATGAGATGAATTATGCCACGCATGATTTGGAGTTAGCAGCTGTAGTGCATGCACTCAAGACACAGAGACATTTTCCTCATCGGAAACCGTTGTGATGTCTATACAGATCACAAGAGTTTGAAATATATCTTCACGCAGAAGGAATTGAACCTCGGCGGAGGAGATGGCTAGAGTTGATAAAGGACTATGACATGAGATTGCATTACCACCCCGGTAAAGCCAATGTTGTAGCAGATGCTTTGAGCCGTAAGAGTTATGTGAATACTCTTACCGCAGGAGGATTACCCCAGGAGTTGGTCGATGACCTCAGAGACCTCCGACTGGAGATAGTTCCGAAAGGATTTGTCGCAACTCTGGAAGTTCAGTCCACCTTGACCGAAAGGATTCGTGAAGCCCAGAAGTCGGACAAGGAAATTGATGAGATTAAGCAAAAGATGGAGGAAGGTAAAGCTAAAGGATTCCGTAAGGATGAACACGGAACTATATGGTTTGAGGATCGTATTTACGTGCCCAATGATCCCGAGCTCAGAAGCTAATTCTTCAGAGGCTCATGATTCCCGTACTCAATTCACCCGGCAACACCAAGATGTACCGGAGTTGGAGCAAAGTTTACGGTGGACGGTATGAAGAAGGACATTGCGAGCACGTAGCCGTATCGATGTTTGCCAGCGTGTAAAGGCAGAACATCGAAGCCAGCGAGGTTACTTCAACCTTTGCGATTCCCGATTGGAAATGGGAGAAACTTGGTATGGATTTCATCACAGGATTACCGGGACCCGTTCAGGTTATGATTCTATCTGGGTAGTAGTTGATCGTTTGACTAAGGTAGCTCACTTCATTCCGTGAAGACTACCTATACCAGTGCCAAGTTGGCCAAGATATACATGACCAGGATCGATGTCCGCATGGAGTTCCGAGGAAAATCGTGTCGATAGAGGAACGCAGTTTACCTCAAAGTTTTGGAAGCAATTGCATGAAACTTTGGAGTGCGAGGCTGGAATTGAGACAGCTTTTCATCCGCAGCAGATGGACGGACCGAGAGAGTCAATCAGATTACGGAGGACATGTTGCAAGCTTGTGTGCTAGACTATGGGTCTAGCTGGGATGATAATTTGCCGTCGCAGAGTTCTCGTACAACAACAGTTATCAATCCGGTTTGAAGATGGCCCCTTCAAGCTCTATACGGAAGGAGGTGCGAGAACACCATTCTTTGTGGGATAGTGTTGAGAACGATCACTTTTCGGTTCCGATCTTATCAAGGATTCAAGAGAAAGTCAAGCTGATTCGAGACCGGCTCAAGATAGCACGATCATGATGGAAGAGTTATGCCGACGATGAAGCGCAAGGAGGTGACTTACGAAGTGGGAGACCGAGCATACCTTCGTGTGTCTCCACTTGGGATCAAGAGGTTTGGAGTCAAGGAAAGTTAGCACCCGATTCATTGGCCCTACAAAATCCTCGAGCGTCGTGGAGAAGTTGCATACAAGCTGGAATTGCGGAAGGATTGTCCGGAGTTCATGATGTCTTCCACGTTTCTCGGTTGAAGAAGTGCCATGCCGACATGGCCGATGTTCCGTTGAGAGACACAAGGTGCCCTAGAAGCCATACAACTTGCGGTGATTTGACTTACAAGGAGAAACCCGTCAAAATTCTCGAGACTGCAAGCGAGTCACCCTCAAACAAAGTCATCAAGTTTTGCAAGGTCTTTGTGGAGTCACCACACCGAGGAAGAAGCCACACAGGAGCGAAGAAGATCTTCGTCGAGACCATCCGCACCTATTTGCTAGTTAACCCGAATCTCGAGGGCTAGATTCATCTTAAGGTGGTAGGTTTGTAACATCCCAAATTTTCCTATTTGGAATGTTTTACAATTATAGCTAAGCATCCTATGCATCCTGTTTGAATTTGATTGCCATTTGAATTTTGAGCAAGTTGAGTTTTGAATTTGAATTTCAAACTTTGGCATGTGGGAAACAATTCAAAAACTAAGCCTTATAAATACTTGATCAAAAGTATGAGAGGAGAAAACATGACACTCCAAAAATATCAGAGGAAACAATGCCAAAAGAATTGGATTCAAATCTGAAATTTATTTGAATTTGAAAAAAATGGATTTTTATAAAGTTTGGATTTTGCCTTTGGAAAAATGTTCAAATGAAAGGGAATATTCCCCTGATCATTATGGTATATATATACCCTATATAAATTATTTATAGTTTAGGTTTTATTTTTGTTTTGTTTTAATTAAAAAAAAATAAAAAAAAACCCTGTGGGCGCCACCAAAGCCACCCAGCCCAGCCAGCGCCGCCTCACCCCTCGGCCCCTTCACCCAGTGAAAGCCGGCCTAACTGGCCAGCCAGAGCCAGCCAGCCAGCCCAGCTCTTCCCCCGCTTGAAACCCCGAGGCTTGGTCGACCGCCCGTTCCTCCCGCTCTCTCTCATCGACCCTGGGCCCGCCCGTCTTCTTCCCCTCGCCCGCCACGCCACTCACGGAGATCCACGGATCCCAAGGATCCGGATCCCCGACCACCCGATGCCCTTCCGAGGCGAGCCCAACCCCAGGCTATAAAGCCGAGGCTCCACCCCATTCCCCCTAGCGACGCCGGACCCCTTTCCTCTCCTCCCGAGCTCACCGGAGCACCGAACCCCTCCCGTCGCCAAAGTCGCCGCCACGCCACCTCGTCCACCCGACCCTCCCAACACCACCGAACCACCCCGACCCGTGCGCGTCTTCCCGACGACTTCATGGCTCGCTGACGCCTTGACGCCTGACGACTCTCGCCGCCGCCCGCCGTCGTCCGGAGTCCAGTAAGCCCAGCATCCCCTCCCCGTTCGATCTTAGATCGACGGCCCGATTAGAAGCCCCAAGGTAGGTTTTAGTTATAAAACCGCCGGCCCGATCGGTTTTATTTTTAGTTTAGGTTTTATTTTATTAGGCGGTTCGTTTAGTTTAAACCTAGGGCCCATTTAGCCTATCTAACGCCTAGTGCAGTTTAGGCCCATTAGGCCTTTTTCTTTTATTTTGATTTTTCTGTTTTAGCGAATTGTTTCAAATTTCAAAATGTATATCTTTTATTCTGTTTAATATTTTTGAGTGATTCTTTTTTGTTGGATTGCAAATTTTATGTAGTTTCTGAAAAATATATATTTAGCTATGTTAAAATAATTAAAAATGCTTTAATATTGTTTTAGTCAGAATAGCAAATCTGCTATAACTTTAGTTAGAAAAATTATGTTTGCATGATTCTTTTGTCACCACTTTATTTTGACATTGCCAAACCCTAGAAATTAACTTTGGTATTTTAGGATTAATAAGCAATTAGTTCTAGACAGAATCCTATTAATCCTAATTAATTGACTAGTTCTGTTTTCCTAATTAATTAATTAGTTAATTAATTTATTTTTAACTTGTGGTTAGTTATTCTAGGTTAGTTTTGTCACTCCATTAGATGAACTTTTATTTATAATTAATAAAAGTTTTAAATTATTTTTCTTAATGGAAATTGGATTAGGCCTAAAGTGAGTTTTATAATAGCTATTTAATTAATTCTTTTTGCTCCTAGTTGCTTAGTTAATCCTTTTCTGTTAAGTTAACCTAAAACCATGATTAGGTTATATTAAGGAATTTTGTTATATAAAACTATTTTTGCTATTGTTTGGTGTAGGGAAAAACTTTGAGTTGATTTCTTTGAGTTTTCCCTTTTGATTTGGTTTTGATTGTTTTATTGAGTTATGTTACTTTGTGTGATCCTTTCTGCATTATGCTTATTGTGCTATTGTTTGTCTCGGTAGAGTTTCCGGAGTGCGAAGCCTGCTACTACGACTCTTTAGCTTACGAGGATCATCAGCAAGGCAAGTTTTGATCATGTTATTTCTACACCTATGTTTTTGTGCATTAGTAGTTGTCACCACCCCACCATTGCATGCAGTAGTGAAATCTTGAAGTCATTTAACTTGAGTAGTATCATGTGGTAGGATGAACCAATCCCTTGTTACCATGACCCCGGACGTAGTAGTTATTTTGCTATGCTCGTGAGCGGATTTGGGATGAGTGAAATTCATAAGCAAGATGTGAGAGTCAATGATGATGGCAACCCATGGACTACAATGATCAAGATGGACTTGGAAAAACACTCTTTGGGTGGAGGGCGGTTGACGGGCACCTGGAGCACCCAGTGGTGGCGGGATGCATGGAGAAGCGCCATGACATCCTGCGGAAAGCTTCACCCAGCCACGAAGAGAAGGATGGATGCCCCATGACCGAAGCTTACATGCAGCCGCAAGCCATTATGGGCTCTGGCTGGGTTGACCCTAGTAGTGACGCTGGCTGGGCGGTACTACGAGAAGTAGACGAACGGTAGGATTGGATGGGTACGGCGGTGGCGGAAGAACTCTTTGGAAGACCTGTTTCATTCGTCCGTCTTCAAACACCATGAAGTGCGAAGACTTTAAAGGAGGAATGATTCTTGCGGGAAAGTCGCAAACCTCTGCAGAGTGTTATAACCTAATCGATTAGCCGTGTCCCGATTACGGACATTTGAGCCTCTGGACCTTGGAAGTATTCGGATATCTCAACACTTAAAACTAATGAATTAATTTGAGGGTTTATGACTTAATAATAATTTGGGAGCGAGATATTGGTTGGCGGAACCATCTCAATAACTACCAACAATTTGTAGTAATTTGCAAATAAGTCCTTTGTAGTAGGATAAAATTGGCTTTTCGCAAAATGATGAAACTTAGAGCTCCACAGCCAAAATGCATATAGTGTTAGTAACTTTATTATTGTTATTCTTCTCGACTTGCCAGCTTATTCCAAAAGCTGACCTACATGGCTGCAACGTATTATGTTGCGAGATATATTCGATCGGGAGTGAGGCTACGCTCGCGCTTGGCGATTGCCCTTTGAGTCGGATGGACTCGCTTACCTTCGACGCTTCGCAGCATTTATAGTTTATTTTCTCATGAGTTGGCCTTGAGCCGAATTTATTCCCTTGTAATAAAGACTCTATATGAGAATCGATTAATGATATTCAGGTGTGATTGAACTTTGATTACTTTATCGATGTCTTGTGAGTACCGGCATGATCTTGGGATGGAATGCATACGTAGATTTGACCGATTTTGGGTCAGGTCGCTACATTCTAATGCATGATATAGTCTCTAGGCCCTTGTAGGAGTAGTTGCTATCAATTTTGTTGAGCTTGGTTCACTTTTATTTGAAGTTACTAAAAATTTGAGAATTTTTCAGAAAATAATGAAGAGATTTTTGAGGGGCGCATCGAGTTGAAGCTCGAGGGAAAAGCAAAGTAAGGAAGCAGAGAGGCCCAAATATAATTTGCCTCGCACCGCGGAGGTTCGGCCGTGTGAATGGCCTTCCGATGATTCCTTGAGAGCAGCCGGGATTTATGATGATTTTTATGAATTGGCTGAGAATGCAGGCCTCGCCGACTTCCTCCGCGACCAACGCGAACAGTATCTCTTACTCACCAATACTTTTGTGCAAAACTTCTACTATTATCCTAAGGAATCACCTCCTTCAGTAGAGTTTCATTCATATGATGTGGTTAAGAAGATGTCACTAGATGAATTTTGCAAGGTTTGCAAAATACCTTTCGAGGGTAGCTTAGAGGAACCACATCGAAAAGATGTGGACGGGTTTATTGACACTATTACTGTAGGGGAAACTAGGAAGGTTTCCGATGCAAGAATCACTAGCATGCATTTTCCTGTTTTACGCTACTTCGCTATATTTGCTAGTCGTTGCTTAATTGGTCGCGGAAACTATGGAGACCTTAGTGTTCCTGATATTATTATCTTGTTCCATGGTTTATTCTGTGATGACTCTGTTAGTATGGGCGGTATTATTGCAAAAGGTTAAGTCTGAACCGTACAAAAGGGCCCATCTTTGGAGGTGTTTATGCTTCACGCCTTGCTGCATACTATAACATACCTATTAGGCACTACGAAAAAGAAGAAAAATTGCTGCCTACTGTTTATTTAGATTATAAGAGCATGGTAGCGCATGATTTTATTGTAAAGAATAGGGAAGGGGCGCTTAAATACAAATTATTCTTTGATAAACATCACCCTGAGGCTATTACCTTGCCTGTTCCTTCCTTGTTTGATTTATCTGCATGCCCGTATCTCGTTCCGCTGGCAGCCATTCACGCCTACCGGAACCCTACATCAGCCACAGAGCCAGAGCCGGAACCACAATTTGATCCTCCACGACAGTCTAATTACCAGTGGGATCCGGAGATGATTGCCAACCAGTGGCAATCGGAGTCCTCCTCTTCTCAGTACGACCCCAACTACAACTATGGATATCCGCCCGGCCATCCGTGGCAATAAACCAACTTAGGCCAAAAGCCTAAGCTTGTGGGAGTATGTATCTCTCACCGACATTAAATTTATGTTCACACACTCATTGCTAGTTGTCGGTGCTCATACTCTTTCACTGTAATGTCCATGCTAGTTTATTTTCTTTTCCTGCTTTCTTCTTGTGTGTTTGAAAAACCTTAAGAAAAACAAAAAAAATAGTTGTAGCTTTAAGCTAGTTTACTTTCATGATGTAGTAATAATTAGAAGGAAAACCCAAAAAAATCCCGTTCTTCTTTTGCTTGTTGGAAGCTTTCCCGTGTAAATAGTTTTATTTCTTTTCTTTTCTTTGGGGGTCGATAGGAGAAGACCATGATTAAATTGTTGAAGTGGCTCTTATATGCATTATTGTTGATTTAACCAAGAGCCCATATTGCCTTGTCTTCTCCTGTTTATTGAATGCTCGCAGATTCCAGCTTAGTCCAATGCACGTGCACTATTATTATTATTCACATCGTTCGGTCGTGCAAGTGAAAGGCAATAATGACGATATATGATGGGCTGATTGAGATGGAAAAGCTGGTATGAACTCGACCTCTCTTGTTTTTGTAAATATGATTAGTTCATCGTTCCTGATTCAGCCTATTATGAATGAACATGTTTGCAATGACAATTAGCGATTATAGTTGCTCGTGCCATGCTTGATTAGCTATGAGTTATAATGGTTTACCTTGTGTGCCAACATGCTATTAAAATGGTTGTGATGTGGTATAGTCGGGTGGTATCCTCCTTTGAATGATTTAAGTGACTCAACTTGGCACATGTTTACACATCTGAGGGTCGTCGAGGATCCCGCCGAGGGTCGTCGTCTTCTGATCCTCATCTGATCTTGTGTGTTTATGATCTTGACAAAGATCTGCATGCCACCACAGAGGCGCCTCCCGAGCCCTGGTCCCAATGTAGTTGGTTGGGTTGGAACCCGTGGGCTCAAGGGTGGCTCGCTCTGTGGTGTTGAGCAAGCTTCCCCAGCAAGGCTCTTGCCGGGGCCGTGGAGGCCGCCCCGGCAAGGGTCTTGCCGGGGGAGTCCACCTCGCCCCTTTGCTGTCTTGCGTTCTTGGTCTTGGCGTTGCCTCAGTTGTCTTGTGCTTCAGCTTCTCTCTGGCTCCCCTCCTCTGCCCTACTTAGTGTGGCCGCGGCGCGCGGCTCTGATTGCTCGTGCACAAGTAAAGGGGACAAAAGGAGATCCCCTACTTTTGTACACCGACAGGAGCCCCCGGGCCTGGGCCACACATAAGTGTGACACGTTGTTGGGCCAGGCCCAAAAAGGTGCACGGGCAGTCGGGGCAGATTTTACCGTAGTAATTTTTCGTCCGCCGCGCTTCCTGATGACCCACAAGTATAGGGGATCTATCGTAGTCCTTTCGATAAGTAAGACTGTCGAACCCAACGAGGAGCAGAAGGAAATGATAAGCGGTTTTCAGCAAGGTATTCTCTACAAGTGCTGAGATAAGTGGTAACAGATAGTTTTGTGATAGGATAATTTGTAACGAGCAACAAGTAACAAAAGTAAATAAAGTGCAGCAAGATGGACCAATCCTTTTTGTAGCAAAGAACAAGCCTGGACAAACTCTTATATAGAGAAAAGCGCTCCCGAGGACACATGGAAATTATCGTCAAGCTAGTTTTCATCACGTTCATATGATTTGCGTTCGGTACTTTGATAATTTGATATGTGGGTGGACCGGTGCTTGGGTGCTGTTCTTACTTGAACAAGCATCCCACTTATGATTAACCTCTATTACAAGCATCCCCAACTACAACAAAAGTATTAAGGTAAACCTAACCATAGCATGAAACATATGGATCCAAATCAGCCCCTTACGAAGCAACGCATAAACTAGGGTTTAAGCTTCTGTCACTCTAGCAACCCATCATCTACTTATTACTTCCCAATGCCTTCCTCTAGGCCCAAATAATGGTGAAGTGTTATGTAGTCGACGTTCACATAACACCACTAGAGGCTAGACAACATACATCTCATCAAAATATCGAACGAATACCAAATTCACATGACTACTAATAGCAAGACTTCTTCCATGTCCTCAGGAACAAACGTAACTACTCACAAAGCATATTCATAATCATAATCAGAGGGGTATTAATATGCATAAAGGATCTGAACATATGATCTTCCACCAAATAAACCAACTAGCGTCAACTACAAGGAGTAATCAACACTACTAGCAACCTACTAGTACCAATCCCGGACTTGGAGACAAGAATTGGATATAAGAGATGAACTAGGGTTTTGAGAGCAGATGGTGCTGGTGAAGATGTTGATGGAGATTGCCCTCTCCCGATGAGAGGAGCGTTGGTGATGACGATGGCGATGATTCCCCCCCGAGGGAAGTGTCCCAGCAGAACAGCTCTGCGGAGCCCTAGATTGGTTCCGCCAAGGTTCTGCCTCGTGGCGGCTGAGTCTCGTCCCGAAAGGTTGCTTATGATTTTTTTCCCTGGACAAAAGACTTCATATAGCAGAAGATGGCCACCGGAGAGCCAACAGGGGGCCCACGAGGCAGGGGGGCGCGCCCCCACCCTCGTGGACAGGTGGTGGCCCCCCTGACGTATTCCTTCCGCTCAATATTTCTTATTATTTCCAAAAATAACTTTTGTGGAGTTTTAGGACTTTCGGAGTTGTGTAGAATAGGTCTCTAATATTTGCTCCTTTTCCAGCCCAGAATTCCAGCTACCGGCATTCTCGCTCCTTATGTAAACCTTGTAAAATAAGAGAGAATAGACATAAGTATTGTGACATAACGTGTAATAACAGCCCATAATGCAATAAATAACAATATAAAAGCATGATGCAAAATGGACGTATCAACTCCCCCAAGCTTAGACCTCGCTTGTCCTCAAGCGAAAGCCGATAACGATAAATATGTCCACATGTTTAGAGGTAGAGGTGTCGATAAAATAAAATACAGACATGAGGGCATCATGATTATTCTCATAACAACAACATATATGGATATTGCCATATGATTTCTTATGCTCAAGTAATAATCTGTTCACAATGCGAAGTATGAATCAGAAACTTTATTGAGAACTAACAAACTATAATCTCAGTCATTGAAGCAATTGCAATTTATCATAACATCAGAAAGAGTCTATGTCAGAGCTTTCTAGCAAGTCCACATACTCAACTATCATTTAGTCTTTCATAATTGCTAACACTCACGCAATACTTGTGGTTATGGAGTTTTAACCGGACACAGAGAAAGATAGGGGCTTATAGTTTCGCCTCCCAACCTCTTACCTCAAGGGTGATGTCAACAATAATAACTCATGCTGACTTACATCCAATTAGATATATCTATCAGGATCTTTCCAACATACTGTGCTTGCCAAAGGATAAAATATAAAAAGGAAAGGTGAAGATCACCATGACTCTTGCATAAGGTAGAAGATAATAGTAACAGATAGGCCCTTCACAGAGGGAAGCAGAGGTTGCCATGTGCTTTCAGGGTTGGATGCAAAAAATCTTAACGCGAAAGAACGTCACTTTATATTGCCACTTGTGATATGAACCTTTATTATGCAGTCCATCGCTTGTATTTCTTCCACATCACAAGATCGTATAAAGCTTATTTCCTCCACACCAATCAATCATACATATTTAGAGAGCAATTTTTATTGCTTGCACCAATGACAACTTACTTGAAGGATCTTACTCAATCCATAGGTAGATATGGTGGACTCTCATGGCAAAACTGGTTTAAGGGTTTTTGGAAGCACAAGTAGTATCTCTACTTGGTGCAAAGAATTTGGCTAGCATGAGGGGGAAAGGCAAGCTCAATATGTTGGATGTTCCATGACAATATACTTTATCTCAGATATAAGAAAACATAACCCATTACGTTGTCTTCCTTGTCCAACATCAACTCTTTAGCATGTCATATTTTAATGAGTGCTCCCAATCATAAAAGATGTCAAGATAGTATATTTATATGTGAAACCTCTCTTTATTTATTACTTCCTATTAATTGCAATGATGACCAAAACTATGTTTGCCAACTCCCAACAACTTTTAATCATCATAATCTTTCTATGTGAAGTCATTACTCTCCATAAGATCAATATGATCTCTTTGTTTCTTTTTATTCTTTTTCTCTTTTCTTTTATTCACTCAAGATCATGGCAAAATAATCAAGCCCTTGACTCAACACTAATCTTTATTATATAGCTCACGGACTCGATTACATAGAGGGATCATAAAGCAAAACTCAAAACTAGATCATGCCATAAACTTTATTCTACTAGATCAAGATACTACTAATAGGATCAAACTAATAAAAACAGTAAAGATAGGAGATGTGATGGTGATACGATACCAGGGCACCTCCCCCAAGCTTGGCAGTTGCCAAGGGGAGTGCCCATACCGATGTGATTATGTCTCCTTTGCTGGCGAAGAGGATGGTGGTGATGATGGATAGTCGCACATCGAGCGTAAGAGGTCCTCCAGCTTGCGGATAATGCCCTTGAGTGCAACAATATGCTCCTTCAACAAAATATTTTCACGTGTGAGATACTTGTTCTGTATACGAGTTAACTCAATCATCTTGAAAGCTTCGATCTCAGTTTGGGTAAGAAGATTATGATCAAGTTGAAGGATGTCTTCTGCTGCCGGAGCTTGATCCTCCGTGGCCTTCTTGATCCCTTCATCCTTTTTGATCTCCATGGGTTCTTCCCTCTTCAGCTCTATCTTCATTAGCCAAGCATCGTTGTCACCATTGTTAGAGGAGGGGGGCGACATGATGCCTGGCCTTGACAACCCTGACAGAAAACAGCTCGAAACAAGAACAGAGAATATTTGCGTGATACAGGAGTCAAAACCTTCGGGAGATTATATAATGAATTTTTACCGACCAAAGTACGTATCGTGCAAGAAAACGGAGTTCGGAGAGCACGTGAGGTGCCCACGAGGTAGGGGGGCGCGCCCTCCACCCTCATGGAGGCCTCGTGTCCTTCCCGGACTGCTTCTTATTTTTCTATTTTTCTAAATATTCCAAAACGGAGAAATATTGCCATAAAAACTGTTTTGGAGTCGGTTTACTTACCGTACGACATACCTATTCCTTTTCGGAGTCTGAAACGTTCCAAAAAGTGTCCCTTATGTATTCGTCCGGGGTTACGGTTTCAATAACATTAGTTTCAACATTTATGGGATTACGTGAAATATAATGTTTAATTCTTTGACTGTTTACCACCTTCGAATTTGTGCCTTCGAAGTTGTTGATTTTTATGGCACCGGAACGGTAGACCTCCTCGATAACGTAAGGGCCTTCCCATTTAGAGAGAAGTTTTCCCGCAAAAAATCTTAAACGAGAGTTGTATAGCAATACATAATCACCTACATTAAACTCACGCTTTTGTATCCTTTTGTCATGCCATCTTTTAACTTTTTCTTTAAACAACTTGGCATTTTCATAAGCTTGGGTTCTCCATTCATCAAGTGAGCTAATATCAAATAACCTCTTCTCACCGGCAAGTTTCAAATCATAATTGAGCTCTTTAATAGCCCAATATGCCTTATGTTCTAGTTCGAGAGGTAAGTGACATGCTTTTCCATAAACCATTTTATACGGAGAGATACCCATAGGATTTTTATATGCAGTTCTATAAGCCCATAATGCATCATCAAGTTTCTTGGACAGTTTCTTTCTAGATCTATTAACAGTCTTTTGCAAAATTAATTTGAGCTCTCTATTACTCAATTCTACTTGACCACTAGACTGTGGGTGATAAGGAGATGCAATTCTATGATTAACGTCATACTTAGCAAGCATTTTTCGGAAAGCACCATGAATAAAATGTGAACCACCATCAGTCATTAAATATCTAGGGACTCCAAACCTCGGAAAAATAATTTCCTTAAGCATCTTAATAGAAGTGTTATGATCAGCACTACTAGTTGGAATAGCTTCTACCCACTTAGTAACGTAATCAACAACAACTAAAATATGTGTATATCCATTAGAGGCAAGAAAAGGTCCCATATAATCAAAGCCCCAAACATCGAATGGTTCAATAACAAGTGAATAATTCATAGGCATTTCTTGACGTCTAATAATATTACCAATTCTTTGACATCCATCACAAGATAAGACAAACTTACGGGCATCCTTCAAGAGAGTAGGCCAATAAAAACTGGATTGCAATACCTTATGTGCAGTTCTATCTCGTGGTGTCCCCCATAAGCTTCAGAGTGACACTTGCGTAGGATCTGTTCCTGTTCATGCTCAGGTACACAACGTCTAATAAAACCATCTACTCCTTCTTTATAAAGATGTGGGTCATCCCAGAAGTAATGTCTCAAGTCATAGAAAAACTTTTTCTTTTGCTGGTATGTGAAACTAGGTGGTATAAATTTAGCAATGATATAATTAGCATAATCAGCATACCACGGAGTACTACGAGAGGCATTTATGACATTTAATTGCTCATCAGGAAAGCTATCATCAATAGGTAGTGGGTCATCAAGAACATTTTCTAACCTAGACAAGTTGTCTACAACGGAGTTCTCAGCTCCCTTTCTATCAACAATATACAAATCAAATTCTTGTAGCAAGAGAACCCATCTAATAAGTCTAGGTTTAGCATCTTTCTTTTCCATAAGATATTTAATAGCAGCATGATCCGTGTGAATAGTTACTTTAGAATCCACAATATAAGGTCTGAACTTATCACAAGCAAATACAACTGCTAAGAATTCTTTTTCAGTAGTAGCATAATTTCTCTGAGCATTATCTAGAGTCTTACTAGCATATTGAATAACATTTAATTTCTTATTAACTCTTTGCCCTAGAACAACACCTACAGCATAATCACTAGCATCATACATAATTTCAAAGGGTAAATTCCAATCAGGTGGCTGAACAATAGGTGCAAAGATCAATGCTTTCTTAAGTATTTCAAATGCTTCTACAAAATCATCATCAAAGACAAATGGTATATATTTTGTAATAAAATAGTCAGAGGCCGAGAAATTTTTGAGAAGTCCTTAATGAACCTCCTATAAAATCCGGCGTGACCAAGGAAACTTCTTATACCTTTGATGTCCTTGGGACGTGGCATCTTTTCAATAGCATCAACCTTGGCTTTATCAACCTCAATACCTCTTCTAGAAACTTTATGCCCCAAGACAATACCTTCATTAACCATAAAGTGGCACTTTTCCCAATTCAAGACAAGATAAGTTTCTTCACATCTCTGCAAAACTCGATCAAGGTTGCTCAAGCAGTCATCAAAAGAGGATCCATAGACAGAGAAATCGTCCATGAAAACCTCACAAATCTTTTCACAAAAGTCAGAGAATATAGCCATCATGCATCTTTGAAAGGTAGCAGGTGCATTACATAAACCAAAAGGCATACGTCTATAAGCAAAAGTACCAAAAGGGCAAGTAAAAGTAGTTTTTGATTGATCATTGGCTGACACATGTATTTCAGAGAAACCAGAATAACCATCTAGAAAGCAAAAATGTGTATGTTTGGATAATCTTTCTAGCATTTGATCGATAAAAGGTAAGGGGTAATGATCTTTCTTAGTGGCCTTATTTAATTTGCGAAAATCAATTACCATCCCATAACCTATAATAATTCTTTGTAGAATCAATTCATCCTTATCATTAGGAACGACGGTAATACCTCCCTTCTTAGGGACACAATGGACAGGACTTACCCACTGACTATCAGCAACGGGATAAATTATACCTGCCTCAAGAAGCTTTAGTATTTCTTTTCTTACCACTTCTTTCATCTTAGGATTCAGCCTTCGTGGATGATCATGAACTGGTTTGGCATCTTCTTCCAAATTTAATTTATGTTGACATAGAGTGGGACTAATGCCCTTAAGATCATCAAGAGTATATCCAATAGCAGCGCGGTGCTTCTTCAGAGTTTTCAATAATCTCTCTTCTTCATGCTCTAAAAGGTTAGCACTAATAATAACAGGATATATCTTCTTTTCATCAAGATAAGCATATTTAAGAGTATCAGGCAACGGTTTAAGCTCAAACACGGGATCACCCTTGGGTGGAGGAGAATCCCCTAGGATTTCAACAGGCAAATTGTGTTTCAGGATACGTTCCTGTTTAAAGAACACTTCATCTATATCCCTTCATAAACATATCATTTTCATGGTCTAGCAAATATTGTTCTAAAGGATCACTAGGAGGCATGGCAATAGAAGCAAGACCAATAATTTCATCCTTACTAGGTAATTCCTCTTCACGGTGTTGTCTACTAAATTTAGAGAAATTAAACTCATGAGACATATCACCCAAGCCAATAGTAACAACACTCTTTTCGCAATCTATCCTAGCATTAACTGTGTTCAAGAAGGGTCTACCAAATATAATGGGACAAAAGCTATCTTGTGGGGAGCCAAGAACAAGAAAATCAGCAGGATATTTAGTTTTCCCACACAAGACTTCAACATCTCTAACAATTCCAATGGGTGATATTGTATCTCTGTTAGCAAATTTGATGGTAACATCAATACCTTCTATCTCAGCAGGTGCAATTTCATGCATAATTTCTTTGTATAAGTCATGAGGTATAGCACTAGCACTATCATCCATATCACATAAGCCATGATAACAATGATCTCCAATTTTAATAAAAATAACAAGCATGCCTACCACAGTTCTATGTTTATCCTTAGCACAAGGTTTGGCAATTCTAGCAGTTTCACCGCAGAAATAAATAACATGCCCATCAATATTATCAGCCAGGAGATCTTTAACAATAGCAATATTAGGTTCAACTTTGATTTTCTCAGGAGGTGTATAAGTTCTAATATTGCTTTTACGAACCACAGTTGAAGCTTTACCATGATCCTTTATCCTAACAGGGAAAGGTGGTTTCTCAACATAAGAAGTAGGAACAACAGGATCATTATAAGTGATAGTCTTTTCTTAAACTTTAATAGGTGCAGCTACTTTTACTTCTATGGGAGGATGATATTTAAACCACTTCTCCTTGGGGAGATCAACATAAGTAGCAAAAGATTCACAGAAAGAAGCTACTATCTCAGAGTCAAGTCCATATTTAGTGCTAAATTTACGGAAAACATCGGTATCCATAAAAGATTAACACGGTCAAACTTAGGTGTCATACCTAACTCCTTACCTTCGTCGAGATCCCAATTTTCAGAGTTGTGTTTAATTCTATCCAATAAATTCCATTTGAATTCAATAGTCTTCATCATAAAAGAGCCAGCACAAGAAGTATCGAGCATGGTGCGATTGTTATCAGAAAGTCGAGCATAAAAACTTTGAATAATTATTTCTCTTGAGAGCTCATTATTGGGGAACATTGATTTAAGCCTCCCCCAAGCTTGAGCGATGCTTTCTCCTTCACGAGGCCAAAAATTATATATATAATTGCGATCACGATGAACAAGATGCATAGGATAAAATTTCTGATGAAATTCCAATTTCAATTGTTTGTAGTTCCATGACCCCGTATCATCATATAGCCTATACCATGTCGATGCATATCCCTTCAAAGATAAAGGGAAGACCTTCTTCTTAATAACATCATCGGGTATACCTGCAAGCTTAAATGATCCACAAACTTCATCCACATATATTAGGTGCTCATCGGGATGCTTTGTTCCATCTCCTGCAAAAGGATTAGCTAGCAGTTTTTCTAACATACCCGAAGGAACTTCAAAGGGAACATTTTCATTTTCAGTAGGTTTAGTAGGCTGAGGAGCAACTCTTTGCTCTAATGGTCGGGGTGAACATACCCCGAACAAGCCCCTCAGAGGATTACTTTCCATAGTAACAAGTGACAGTAAATTTCAGCACACTAATTTTTCCTTACCAAATTCCACCTACCAAAGGCGCTTCCCTCCCCGGCAATGGCGCCAGAAAAGAGTCTTGATGACCCACAAGTATAGGGGGTCTATCGTAGTCCTTTCGATAAGTAAGAGTGTCGAACCCAACAAGTAGCGGAAGGAAATGATAAGCGGTTTTCAGCAAGGTATTCTCTGCAAGTGCTGAAATAAGTGGTAACAGATAGTTTTGTGATAGGATAATTTGTAACGAGCAACAACTAACAAAAGTAAATAAAGTGCAGCAAGATGGCCCAATCCTTTTGTTAGCAAAGGACAAGCCTGGACAAACTCTTATATAGAGAAAAGCGCTCCCGAGGACAGATGGGAATTATCGTCAAGCTAGTTTTCATCACGTTCATATGATTCGCGTTCGGTACTTTGATAATTTGATATGTGGGTGGACCGGTGCTTGGGTGCTGTTCTTACTTGAACAAGCATCCCACTTATGATTAACCTTTATTGCAAGAATCCGTAACTACAACAAAAGTATTAAGGTAAACCTAACCATAGCATGAAACATATGGATCCAAATCAGCCCCTTACAAAGCAACGCATAAACTAGGGTTTAAGCTTCTGTCACTCTAGCAACACATCATCTACTTATTACTTCCCAATGCCTTCCTCTAGGCCCAAATAATGGTGAAGTGTTATGTAGTCGACGTTCACATAACATCACTAGAGGCTAGACAACATACATCTCATCAAAATATCGAATGAACACCAAATTCACATGACTACTAATAGCAAGACGTCTCCCAGGTCCTCAGGAACAAACGTAACTACTCACAAAGCATATTCACATTCATAATCAGAGGGGTATTAATATGCATAAAGGATCTGAACATATGATTTTCCACCAAATAAACCAACTAGCATCGACTACAAGGAGTAATCAACACTACTAGCAACCTACTAGTACCAATCCCGGACTTGGAGACAAGAATTGGATACAAGAGATGAACTAGGGTTTTGAGAGCAGATGGTGCTGGTGAAGATGTTGATGGAGATTGCCATCTCCCGATGAGAGGAGCGTTGGTGATGACGATGGCGATGATTTCCCCTCCCGGAGGGAAGTGTCCCCGGCAGAACAGCTCTGCCGGAGCCCTAGATTGGTTCCACCAAGGTTCCGCCTCGTGGCGGCGGAGTCTCGTCCCGAAAGGTTGCTTATGATTTTTCCCTGGACGAAAGACTTCATATAGCAGAAGATGGCCACCGGAGAGCCAACGGGGGGCCCACGAGGCAGGGGGGCGTGCCCCCCACCCTCGTGGACAGGTGGTGGCCCCCATGATGTATTTCTTCCGCTTAGTATTTTTTATTATTTCCAAAAATAACTTTCGTGGAGTTTCAGGACTTTTGGAGTTGTGCAGAATAGGTCTCTAATATTTGCTCCTTTTCCATTGAATTCCATTGCGGCATTCTCCTCCTTATGTAAACCTTGTAAAATAAAGAGAATAGACATAAGTATTGTGACATAATGTGTAATAACAGCCCATAATGCAATAAATATCAATATAAAAGCATGATGCAAAATGGACGTATCACTTCCCCTCGACGGTCAACGTGTTCGAACTCCGGGACTGCTTCAAGCCCCTATGGCGGTGCAAAACGGGGGGAGGGGGGGACGGGGGGCATCCAGCCACACGCGTCATCCCCGCGAATTGCGCCGAGGCCGCCCCGAATCGGTACCCGTTCTTCGTCGATTACTTTTCTTGCGGCCTCTGCCCCCCTTTCTCTGATTTCTTCAACGACATCATGCACACTTTTGGCTTCCATCTTCTGGATTTTACTCCAAATGTTGTGGCGTGCATGGCTCTGTTCGCCCACCTCTGTGAGGGCTTTGCCGGAGTTCTTCCCAACACGGCGCTCTTCCGCCATTACTTTTGTCCTCGCATCCAGAAGGGAGGTGCCATCTCTGGTTGTGTCACTTGGATCCCAAGGTCGAAAGGGACGTACCGGAGGGCGCCCAGAAGGAGAGGTGAGAAGAATGGCAAGGCCGGTGGTGCTGGATTGAGGAGGAGGACCCACAGGAGTTTTGCCGGGTCCACCTGGCGCCACCGGTTCATAGGAATGACTGGGGCAACGTCGACGCCCAGGAGACAAGCTCGAGATCGCCACCACCAGGATCCTCCGCCTCACCCTTGTCGGGCTTACCCTGGAGATGATTGGGGCGGATTTCCTCCGCCGCCGAATTGCTCCTCTGCACAACAAGGGGAGGCCGGCCTGGCTCTTCCAGAACGCGGCTGACATCATGAGGCTTCGCCCTGGCCTCAACCACAACTTCACGGTGATGGCGCACGCCCACTTCTGCCAGCGGATCTTTCAGCTCGACATGAACCGCGAAGGCAGGGCCAAGAGGTCCGGCAAGGTCGCAAAGGCCGGCAAGGTTGCCAAGGGGCCCCTGTTTGGGTTGCCGGCGGGGGTAGTCCCGCTGAGCAACAACTCGCGCCAGAGCGACATCATCGCCATGATGCCGGACTGCGATGCACACGGCCCTGTCTCGAGTTGGGCTGTGCTGCCGGAGGAGCAGGTACAGGAGTTCTTCGACAAATTGGTGGAGGTGTATGTCCGCAACGAGTTGCTGCTCATTCAGGACACCACCCCCGCCGAGCTGGATTAATCACCGCCAGGGCGGCGGAGGCGGAGCTCGCCAGGCAGGCTGGCAGCGCCGGCGGCGTGGAAGGCGAGGTCGCAGTACTCACGGAGGAGAAGGAGCTCGCCCAGTGGGTGGAATCCGCTGGAGAGGCCAGCAGCGCCGGCACTGGGGCCCCTCTCATTGAAGATGTGCCCGACGAGTCGTCGGAGGAGGAGGAGGAGGCCGAGGCCGTCGACCCTCCAGCCACGGGGAGAGGGCGGGTTCTACGGCGGGCCACCTATGGCGAGCCGGTCCGGCCCGGCAGGGCCGCGCAACTGCGGCAAGCCCAGGGGACATCTGCGCGCCAAACGAGGGCCGCGGCGGCAAAGAAAGTGGTGTAGGCCGCGGTGGCGAGGAAGAAAGCATCCGCCTCTTCTTCGCCTCAGCGCGCTCGAACCCCACCTTCGTCTCCCCCTCCGGCAGACGTCGACGGGGGGGTCGTCTTTGACTTTGGGCCCTCAGCCCAAGGAGAAAGAGGAAGGCAGCAGAGGAGGAGGAGTAAGCTTTTTGTACCCTTCCCCCTTCCTATCATTTTCGTCTCCTCAATTGTGTTGCTTATCTTGGATTGTTTTCATTTCTGCAGGGAAGTGGAGACGCTGGCCCAGAGGGTGAAGAGGGCCAGGTCTTCGGCGGGTGGCCAGCCCCTGGCGAGCACCTCGAAGGCGCCGCTAGTGGTGGTGAGCAGCCCCGACAGCAGCCCCCAGTGCAGCCCCAGCGCAGCCCCAGCGTAAGTTTGTCAATTGCTCCCCGTCGACGAGTGTTGGGGGCGCGATACCTTGGTGCTGACCTTGCCGTGATTGCAGGAGGAGGCCAGCAGCAGGAGGAGCCACAGAGGGCTACCCCCAACACGCCGCCCCCGTCAACCACGCCGCCCCGAGGGGCATCCCCGACAAGGGCGCCAAGCACCGAGCCCATGCACACGGAGGAGGAGGAGGAGGAGGAGAACTCGGGCACTAGTGGTTTTTCCTCGGCACCAAACGCCGGCGGGGAGGGGACTTCAGCTTCCCAGCCCGGCACGGGTAAGCCACTTGCCTTCTCGTCCCTGTCTTTTCTTTTTCTATCCTTGGCTTCGCCTTATCCGCTTTTTGGTGTCCAGGCCCTTCTTCGGTGGATCCGGAGGACATATACACCATCATTGAGGACGTTGCCAAGGACGTCGTGGCGGAGGCCGACAAGATCGCCGCCGAGGAGGCCGCCAGGGGCGCTGCCGAAGACGCCACCAAGGGGCCCGCCGGAGAGCCCGGCAAGGCTACTGCCGATGAGGCCGGCAAGGGGCCTGCCGGGGAGGTCGGCAAGGCCGCTGCTGAGGAGGATGTGGTTGACGACCAGCCTTCCTCCTCCGCTGCCTCTGGCTCCGGCAAGTACCTGAGGGTGAGTGATGACCTTTTCGTCCACCTCCCAGGAACGTCGAGCTCCAGGGCGCCCATCGAGGGAGAGGTGTTCGACAAGGAGGTGCTTGCTGCCGCCGGGCTCGAAGTCGTTGACGAGCCGAGCACCGGCAGCGACGGTTCTCAGGAGGAGCGGCTTCTTCACGCCATGGGCGCCAACTTTCGAAAGCTCCAGGCGCTCCACCGCGCCTGCCTGGACAAGGCCAACCAGGATGGCAATGGTGGACAAGGCGGAGGCGGGCCTCAAGGGACGCGTCGCCGAGATGCAAACTTGGTTCTGCCAAGCTTGTGAGGAGCTGAAGGCCGCCCAGGGCGAGCTGGCCAAGCGTGACGTGGATCTCACCATGAAGCAGGCCGACATCGAGAAGGCCCAGGAGACGGTGAATAACCTGGCCGCCGCAGCCGAGGCCACTCGAGCCCAGCACCAAGCCACGCTAAACTCCCAGGAGGAGGACATTGCCGCTCGCGAGGAGAAGCTTGCCGCAACGCTCCGCGGCAAGGATGAGGAGGTGGACAAGCTCGTCGTGCAGCGGACCCGAGAGCTAGAGCAGAGGCACAGGGAGGCACTCGATGCCCAGGCTCTGGTTCACGCTAGCAAGGTGAAGGAGCTGGAGGTGGAGCAGGATGGGATGAGGGACCAGGCCCAGAAGCTGGCCAAGGAGAAGGACACGCTCAATGTTGCCCTGATTGAGGCGCAGGGCACGGTCCTCAGCAGGGCTGGGGAGCTCTCTGAGGCCAACAACTCCATCAAAGACCTCAAGCTGAAGCTGGAGGGTCTCGAGGGGATGTTGTCGGAGAGCAAGGCCCGGGAGGAGGCCCTGACCAAGGATCTCGAGAACGAGAAGCAGCTGCAGAAGAACGAGACCGCCAACCACAAAGATTTTGTGGAGGGTGAGAATCGCTGGATCGGGCGCCTCGAAGAAGTCGCCGGCAGGATCAGCACGCAGCTGGCTACCATGGGGATGCCAACTGTGAGGTACGCTCCGGATCGCAGCACGACTTCCAATGCAAAGCTGACCATCTTCTTCGAGGGCGTCCTCGGGGCCCTGGAGCAGCTTCACTCCAATCGGGCGGCCTCCCTGGCCGATGAGTCCCAGAGGCTTTGCCGGGGTGCCATGACCAAGGTCCTTGCCAAGGTGGCGTACTGGAACCCTGACCTCGACTTCGACGCCGCGCTGGAGAGCTTGCCGGAGGGTGCGGACATCGCGGCGCTCAAGGAGCGTATCAAGTCCATCATCAGCCTCATCGACGGAATCCAGAGGGTGGAGGGCCAGCGCCGGGATTAGGCACCCCGCTTCTCATTGCCACTGCAGGTTCATGACCAAGACAATTGCTATCTTTAGTTAGAACCACGGCAACAATTTATGTAATATAACTCTGCAGTATTTTCGATACAATGCATGTTATTTTCCTGTTCGATCTTCCTTCGTATGTCCACCCTATGTTAACCGGGTAGACTTGCCGGCGCGTAAACCCAGGGCGGCGTCTTGAGGACGGATCCCCAATGGCGTGCTGGGTGCGCTTGCTGCCAGGAAAACCACCTTACCGCCCTTAACGCGGCCGCTCGAACTGTCGAGCTTGACTCGAGTCAGAATCGAGAGCGTTGCCAATTGTGGAAGGCTACCCCGCCACTCTCAACGCGGCCGCTTGAGCTGTTGAGAGGACTCGAAACAGAACAAGGCTGTTGCCAATTGCGAGAGGGCCCCTTTACGTGCAGGTTTTCCATACAAAGAATGAGATCTCCGAGGGGAATAACCTTATATAAAAAGGAAAAAAATAAAGTTCGGCATGACTTAGCTTCCCTGTCGCCGCACTGGCACCCTTCGTGCTTGCAGGCGGCGCTAATCTCTTGACCGTCTTCTTCTTTTATAAATCATGGCCATGAGGAACTGCTAAGCTGGCTGCTAAACCAGATTCTCACAACTGCGCCCCTTACCTGGCACGCCAAAGATGTCAGTGGGAATGACACCTATGGGATCACTGGGATCCCTTCTACGGTCAGCGGGCGTGGGGTCATGAGAAGAGTAGGTTTAGGAGCTAGCACATGAATCGTTTACCCAGGTTCAGGCCGCGAGGATGCGTAAAACCCTAGTCCTGCTTTGGTGGATGTATTGAGTGTTCTTGAGCTTTAGAACTAGCTACGGTGGTTGTGTAGTTCCAAAAGGCCGAATCCCTCTCCTGGTCGCCTCGGGCCTCCTTTTATAGGAAAAAGGGGTTGCCAGTGGCACACAGGAGGTGGAAAGGCCTAAAGTGCGCGAGCTTATCGCACGGCATTACGGGACAAAGTGCATTAAATGCGCTACTTAGGTGTCCATTAGCTTTATCAGGGACGGGAACGAGGCTCGTCCCGTCCTCGCTGCTCCTTCTCGCTTCGACACGCGCCCAGGCCAGTGATGCGTGCAGTGCCATGTAGGCAGGCAGGCAGCTGAGGTGGCACGGTATCAGGGTCTTCACGAAGATCTGCATGCCACCACGCAGGTGCTTGCTGAGTTGGTGTAGAGGCTGCATGTTGCCACTCAGGTGCCTGCCCAGCTGGTTGGGCTGGCAGCTGCATGCGAACGGCAGCGGAGTCTTGGCTGGTGCGGGCCTGGCAGTGGCCCTACTGGCGCCCTCGGCAAGGGCCTTGCCGTGGTGTCGCAGTCATCCCCGGCAAGACGCTTGCCGGGGGTCTTGT
Source organism: Aegilops longissima (assembly GCA_021605205.1). Lineage (NCBI taxonomy): Eukaryota > Viridiplantae > Streptophyta > Magnoliopsida > Poales > Poaceae > Aegilops > Aegilops longissima. Next base: position 538,638,169 of record CM038682.1, read on the forward strand.
GGATTTCCTTGGCGAGGATCCCGCCGAGGGTCGTCGTCTTCTGATCCTCATCTGATCTTGTGTGTTTATGATCTTGACAAAGATCTGCATGCCACCACAGAGGCGCCTCCCGAGCTCTGGTCCCAATGTAGTTGGTTGGGTTCGAACCCGTGGGCTCAAGGGTGGCTCGCTCTGTTGGTGTTGGGCAAGCTGCCCCACAAGGCTTCTTAGGGGCATGAGGCCGCCCGGCAAGGGTCTTGCCGGGGGAGTCCACCTCGCCCCTTTGTTGTCTTGCATTCTTGGTCTTGGCGTTGCCTCGGTTGTCTTGTGCTTCAGCTTCTCTCCGGCTCCCCTCCTCTGCCCTGCTTAGTGTGGTCGCGATGCGCAGCTCTGACTGCCCGTGCACAAGTAAAGGGGACAAAAGGAGAGCCCCTACTTTTGTACACCGACAACCTGTATTTGGTTGTTACATTGCTTTTTTTAGCATTTGTCCAGTTATCAAGCAAATGCCTTGTTTATCTGTATTTGGTTGTTAGGTTGCTTTTTTTAGCATTTCTCCAGTTATCAAGCAGATGCCTTGTTTATCTTTATCTACTTGTTAGGTTGGTTGCAGTGAGCATTTGTCCAGTTTTCAAGCATATGCCATGTTTATCTGTATTTGCTTGTTAGGTTGGTTGTAGTGAGACTCTGTCCAGTTTTCAATGGCTATATTTGGTTGTTATACTAGTCACTTATGCCTTGTTTATTCCAGTCATTCACAATGTGTGGTTCATTATGTGCAAGTCGGAACTATGCTGCTCGACTACAACAATACTATCGGATTTCGGGTTCCGGCAGACCCTCTAGGTTTGAACTCTGGGGTGCACGCGGAGATCTCGCCTCCAACCTACCTACCCCTCGTCGCCTCGCAAGGATATAAACTACACAAAGAGCAACACAAGGGACACAAGTTTTATACTGGTTCGGGCCACCATTGTGGTATAATACCCTACTCCAATGTGTTGTGTGGTGGATTGCCTCTGGGGCTGATGATGAACAGTACAAGGAAGAACAGCCTCGCGAGGGTCTGTTCTTGGTTGGTGCGATGAGCTGCTAGGGGGAGCTCAGTCGCTTCTCTCTCTCTCTGGTTTGTTCTCTTGCTACTTTTCTGAATGCCTCTACCTGTGGGTGGCTAGTCCTATTTATAGGCGGAGGCCACAGGCCTCTTCCCAAATATTGAGCGGAAGGCGCCAACAATTGGCCATTTGAAGGGAACATCTAGTACAATTATCTCGACTAAAGTTGGTCCTCGCTTGCCAAAGGCTCGGCGATGGCCTTGGCTTGGGCCCACGATGACCTCCTTCTGTCGTTGTGTTGGTCTTGGTCTTGTTGCACGAAATGGTTGCCTTTGCTTGATACTCTCGCTTTGTGCTTGCCCTTTTGCACCAAAGAGGAAACAAGGACACTGCGTGGGCTGGCGCCCGCTGGCGCCCTTGGTAAATCATGGCTTGCGTCATGGGCACCTCGTGAGTACCCGCCTTGATCTCTCCGCCTCCTCACGAGCCAGCTGGCGAGGCCGTGCGAGAAGCTTCTGTCGTCCGCCCAAGGCCAGCCCCTCGCGAGGTCTTGAGCTTGTGTTGGTGAAGATGGGCGTCTTTGGGCCACCCTTGAGCCACGCCGCAGGTCATGAGCGAGCAAGTCTGGGTACCCCGTTCCCGAACACCGTGATAGCCCGGGCCCAAAGGCGTGCTTGGACTTGGCTTAGCAAAAGCGAAGGGCAAGTCACGCGCCGCGGGCCCTAACAGCCTGCGGCCTTGGGTGCCGCGTGGCGGTTGATTGGACGTGGGCGTCCCTGCTTCCCCGTGATGCCTTGACAATTGCACGAATCGACAAGGGAGCGGTACCCGTCAAGGCCTTTCCTCCCTTGCCTTCTCCAGTCATTGCCCAGATCCCCTTTCTTGCGCCTATCATTCCTACTTCCGAAATCCCCAGATCTACTCCGACCACGTGCCCTAGCAAGATATGGTGCCTCGCCAGACCCCGGCCGGAGCTTGGTACTCGCCCACTTTGGACTCTCCGAACATGTCGGAGAAGAGCCTCGCCCGGGCGCGCTGGATGGTGGCGGCGCAAGGCAACGACAGGGCAGCGGTGCTCAAGGCTGGCTCTGCCCTTCCTGAGGACCAAGGAAGCACCTTCTATCCGCTCTTCATGAGTGCCATTGCCGTCGGTCTGGTGCGTCCCTTTTCTGAGTTCTTCTTTTCTGTCCTCCGCCAATACAAACTGCAAGCTCTGCACCTCCACCCCAACTCTGTTCTTCTCCTGGCGATCTTCGCCTACTACTGCGAGGCTCATGTCGGGGTGCAGCCCTCAGTGGCCTTGCTGCGCCACTACTTCTACCTCCAGACCTCTCGTGACCCCATCACCGCGTGCGCGAGATTTGTCGCGTACGGTAGTTCCAACGCCATCTTGAAGCCCGGGAAGAGGATTGAAGGCTTCAGGAGCAAGTGGGTCATGGTAGATGCTGGGCGCATCCATCCTCGGCTGATTCTGCCCACGGAGCAGCTCACGCCCATCGACGCTTGGTCTCGCACGGAACTCACAGATTCCCGCGTGAAGCCAGTGCTGGAGAAGATGGACGCAGACCTGTGGCCGGGCAACATGGCGACGGCGAAGCTGATCGGGGCGTCGCTCCTGAGGGAGTTCCTGGAGCACCGGGTGGCCCTGCTTCGGCAATACTCGCTTCCGCTGTGGAGGCCTCGCCCGAGCCCTGCAGTCCTGGCCGACGAAGATCTGGCCGCAGTCCTCAAGTCTCTGGTCGGGGAAGACGTGGTGAGGCTGGAGGGTGCTCCTGTACCCTTGTTCCTTCGAGATGATTGGGAGCAGGTGGTGGACTCCATGCCCGCTTTCAACGGGGACGGGCATGTGCCCGTGGAGGTTCCCGAGGACCCGGCGGCCCTGGCGACGGTGAACGTGTCCTCCGGCAACTCCAGCGAGGAGGAGGAAGAAGAGGAGCGGGAAGAGGGGCCCGACTCCGAGGCGACTGACGGGGAGTCGAGAGCGCCCCCTCCTCAGTGCAGGTCCCGCGCTCTCCGCCTCTTGCCGGACGACGATGAGGATGGCGACAAGCGGGGCGGTGAGAGCTCGCCCCTGATCCCGAAGAAGGACAGGACGGGGCTGGTTCCCCGCGGGTCTGCCCCAGCTCCGAGGCGATCTGCAGACGCGCCTCCTGCTCCCGATCCTCTTGAGGCTGATCCCAGCAGCCGGCTCTCGGGCTTCAAGTTCGGCCGGAGGTTGCTCGAGCCTGCGAGCGATGACCAGTAAGTGCTTGATTCTTGTTTTGCTTCTTGCTTTGTTATTGAGGCTTGATATCTGCATTCCTTGGCTAGACCGGCGCCTGCGGTGAAAAAGCTGAAGGGGGCTCCTGAGGCTTCGCCCGGGACAGCGCCTCCATCCGCGGAAGAAGGTGATGGCAAGACGCGGGCCTCTCCTACCCGGGCATCCTCGCGAGGCCTGGCAGGGCTGGCTAGGGCGAGCTTAGCCCCCTGGCCCAAGCGACTCCCGAGGTATCCTTGCCTGATGCCACTACCGCAGTCGTCGGGGCGCAGAAGGCCACGACTCATGGTGTTGTGATTACGCTGCCGTCCTCTCCTCCTACTCCGCCAACAGTTGTCTCTCTGACTCCTTCTACTGTCCTGGATCGCGCTGCTGCTGAACTGGACCGGCTACGGGAAGATCTTCTGGGCGCCGACCCTCGCTTGGTGGCCGGACGTCTGGAGCTAGCCTCCGGCTGGGTTCGCTCTGATGCTTCGTTCGGCGCTGGTTCAGGCCATGACGGCTTCTGACGAGGAGAAGTAGGCCGTCCTTGAGGCGAAGGCCGCTCATGACGCCGCCTTGGGAGGCAGTGATGTCGAGTCATTGCACGATGCTAGAGAAGCGAGCTGCGAGGCTCTGCGACCAGCTTGCCAAGGAGGCCGCGTCGCCAAGAGAAGGAGGAAGACATGAAGGCTCGTGAGGCAGCCGCCAAGGACCGGGATGCCAAGCTTGATGGCGCCATGGCCGCTTAAGTCTTATTTGGGAGCGGAGCTGGGGCGAAGAAGATCGAGCGGACGGCAAAGCGCGGGTCTGCCGAGGACTGCGTGGCCTTCGCGAAGATGGAGGTGAAGGCTCGCACCTTGCTTAGGTTGCTTCTGACGACGGCTGGAAAGCCCGCTGGCGGCGCCAAGGATGGCCCGCCAAGCTGCTTCCTTCTGGTCCACGCCCTTGAAGCGTCACCTTGGCCTCGCCCCACGGTGAGGCCGAGGCGCGATCTGTCTTCTCTTGCTGACGCAGCGTCTTCACCCACGTCTACCTTGCGACCCGGCGTTGATCTTGACAGCCTGCTGGAGCTGTGGCGGCGAGCTTGCCGCTGCAGCTCTTGAGGCCGTGAAGGTCGGCGGAGGCTCACTGGCGAGTTCCGGGCCTTGGCACCAAGGCGAAGTGGCGCTGCCGATCACGAGGCTTCATGAGGCGAACCCGCCCAGCGCAGCTCCGCCGCGCCAGCCAGCAGTGCTGCCGACAAGTGACTCCTCCGTGGCTCCTGTCCTGCTTTCGGCTCCTGCAACATGCATCATGCCTTGTGGAGGCGTTTAAACTTGCGTTTGATGTTGTGAAAACAGTTATGGACTGTAATATTTGCTTTTGAATTCCTTGAGATTTGAGCTTTTCCTTCCTACTTGCTTATGTTCTACATTGGCAGAGCCCAGCCCCGCGCATACCTCAACCTCCGTTAGCCCCGACCGGAAACCAGGACGGGACCAAGGAGTGAGGGGCTACGTGACAAGTTAGGCTACTGAGTCACGATGCTCAGGAGTCCCCCTTGACGCGCGAACAGCAAGTAGGGAGGTGAGATGCATGGGTGAATTTGCCATTCTACGTCGGCAGAGCCCGGCCCCGCGCATACCTCAACCACCGTTAGCCTTTCAGAACTAGGGGGTGAGGGGCTACGTGACCAGTTAGGCTCCTGAGTCGCGATGGTCAAGAGTCCCCCTTGACGTTCAAACGGCCTTCGTACCTTGGCTCCGCTCGGGAGAGGCGTCGCGACGAACCAGGCCGAGGGGCTGGCTACGGGTGGCGTCGCGTCTGGGCATGACCTAGGCGTAGCCCGTGCCCAGCCCCTCGCGGCACTCCAGGGGCGTTACGATGATGCGGACATTGAGCTCTAGGCTCCACGAGGTTGATGCGTAGGGGCCACCCTCGGTTGTTTATCACCGCGTGGAGCATAGCGCTTCCGTGCGTGTCTGGGCATAGCCGCTCCTCGGCGGTGTCGCCAGCCAGTAGCGAGCATGGTGCTTCCAGTGTGCGGGAGGGGCTCCCCTCGGGAGGAGCCGGGGCATGTACAACCCATACGACACGTGGCTGGTACGGTAGGGCTGACGAGGTGTCTGGGCACCCATGAGCGGATCGGGACTCACGGGCCCTACCTCAAAGGCGGGTTGCGTCGGCACTGGGCCTTAACTTGTGATGTGTTCTGCAAATTTGGTTAGATGTCGGCGCTCGTCCTCGGGTCCGACCCTCGGCGGGGCTCGGCCGTCGCTGGTATGCGGTCGCGATGCCATGGACAAGGCAGAGGGTGAGGGCTGGAGAGCGGTGAGGAGCCCATGAGTCGCGATGCTGGTACCCCCTTTAGCGTGCAAGCGGCCGACATGAAGGAAGAGGGGTGTCGTGGGCGGGCACAAAATAACAATCATGATGGGTCAAACGCACAACCGAATAAGCGCAAGAGGATACATGCCCCGGGTGCAGCGAGTGGCTTGGGGATGATGCAGCCCGAGGGGCGCCCCCGATAAAGTAAGCTAAGAACATGAAGCAAAAGAGATAAATGCCGCAGGGACGGACCCACGCGGCCTAGAAATGATGCAGCCCTGGGGGGCGCTCGCAGCTGGAAATGAAACTCGAAGGATGTCACCTGATAATGTTGAAGACGAAGGGATGCTGAAGTAGCGGACGTCGTGCGCTGCGGAAGCCGATCCTCACGAGCCCCTAGGACCAGGAGCCTCGGGAGGCTCCGGAGGCGCTGGTGGCTCCTCCCGGACCATCTCCATCTCCGCCGGGACTGCGAACGCCTGGCCATAAGCCTCAAGATGCTCCTCATGGAGGCTGGCGTGGGCAGCTGCGTTCGGCAAACCGTAAGGCATCTGAACATAGCTATCGGTGGACCTTCTGGCGCCCACGCGTGAGGGCGGAGGCAGCTCTGAGGCGGCTCGGTTGAGCCCTGGTATGTCGATCAGACGGCGCAGCCCACCATCCTCGCTTTGGATGGGGAGCTACTGGCGGAGTGGCGGCGGCTGCCACTCATGACTCTTGATTCTGCAGCTCTGAATGATCCTGTTGATGAACTCCTGAGGGTTTGGCCCACCTTGCCTCGCTCCTTCCTGAGGGAAACGTGCTTTGAAGCACGCCTCCAAGTGGTGCCCAAGCGCCTCCCTCGTGATCTTAGCAAAGTCGGTGGCCCTCCCGGAGAGAGCCCCCGAGCCTTGCTCGAGGAGGGCGCCGGGCACGCCTTCCTATGTGACAGAAGGAGGTGCCCCCTGAACAGGCGCGGACCCTGTGGGGCCTGCCTCCCGAGGGGCCGGGCCAGGCGATGTCTTCTTCTCCTTGGGAGCAGCCTCGGGGAGCCTTCCGCTCCTGAGATCTGGGTCTTCAATTGACGCGGCTTGGAAAGCACGCTCCAGGGAACACACTGTGTCTCTCTCTTCACAAGGCACCGTGATGACTCCGCCGCTTCCTGGCATCTTGAGGACATTGTAGCCATGATGAGTCACGACCATGAATTTGGCCAGAGCTGGGTACCCGAGGATGGCATTGTACGGTAGGCGAATGTGGGCGGCGTCGATGTCGATGAGCTCGGTGCGGTAGTTGTCGCGTGCCCCGAAGGTGACAGGGAGGCGGACCTGCCCAATCGGGACTGTGGAGCCATCAGTGACTCCGGAGAAAGGCTTGGTTGGCTGAAGCTGGTTGTACGGCACTTGGAGATTGTTGAATGTCTCGACGGACAGGACATTGAGCCCTGCCCCACCATCGATGACGGTCCTGGTGACTTGCACATTGCTGATGATTGGGGAACAAAGCATCGGGAGGACTCCGGCGGTGGCGGCAAGACTTGAGCTGATCCGGCGAGGTGAGCGTGATGGCGCACGCTGACCACGAGAGGGCGCGTGGCCCGAGCTTGGGAGGACTGCATTCACCAAGGGCGACCTGCTTGAAGATCTGTTGAGAGGTGGGGCTTGAGCTCCGCCCAGGATGCAAGCGATTGCAGCGCGGTTCTGAAGCCCCATCCCCTAGTCTTGATGATGGTCTTCATTTCTTCTTGGCTGCGGTGGCGGAGGAGGAGCCTGCGTTGCCTTGCAGGCGATCCTCGCGAGGCTGATCTCCGGCCTCCCTCGCAGGCGGGTCCCTCCAACCTCCCTCGCGAGGCTGGTCCTGCCCGCCCTCGCTGGTCGGTCACGCCACCCTTGGCGAGGCCACAGTCTTCCAGTCTGTGCTTCTTCCTCCTCCTCGGCCGTAGCCTCAATCATTGCGGTCGGGCGTCGACCGATTCACCCTTCTCGCGGCTCTGAGCTCTTGACATTCGTTGGTGTTGTGGGTGTGGAGGTCGTGGTACACAGATCCGGCTGCCCTTGGAAGACTCGGGCTGATCTCGCCTCGCTTGGTGTGCAGTTACGCATGAGCACGGCAGCCCCCTGCGCTTCACGTCCTTGACCTTGGGCTTCTTCTCTTACGGGTGGCAGCCGGAAGCTCGAGGAGGAAAGGCGCCCTTCCTCGCCTGGTGCACTTGGTCGCCAAGTTGAACAGCTCGAGGATGTGCATGAGGTCTTCATGCATCGCCAGCTCCTCCTTCATCTTGACGTCACGCACACCGTCGGAGAAGGCTGAGATGATGGCCTCCTCAGTCACCTTGGGAATCTTGAGGCGTGCGTTGTTGAAGCGCTGGATGTACTTCTGCAGGGTCTCTCCTGGCTGCTACTTGATGCGGCGCATGTCGCTCACGGTCGGAGGCCGGTCGTGAGTGCCTTGGAAGTTGGCGATGAAGCGGGTGCACATCTCGTCCCAGGAGGAGATCATGCCAGGAGCCAGGTTCAGGAGCCAGGTGCGGGCACCGTCCTTGAGCGCCATTGGAAACCAGTTCGCCATGACCTTTTCGTCCCCGTTGGTGGCTTCGATGCCCAGCTCGTAAAGCTGGAGGAACTCCGCAGGGTCGGCCATGCCGTCGTAGCGAGGAGGCAGGTCTGGCTTGAACTTGTCGGGCCATGCGACGCTGCGTAGCTCGGTGGTGAAGGCGCGGCAGCCTGCAGTGGCCACGGGAGGCCTTTGGTGACGGAGAGCTTGATCTTGCGGGACCCCGTGCGCTGCCGCTGGGAGCAGCGCGGGGTCTTGGCATGCTGGAACAGGAGCGCGGTCGTGACGGGCCGGTGCAGGGAGCACTCGGGCAGCTTCTTGGGAGCGAGGGACCTCTTGGCAGCTCTGCTCTTGCTGCGCTGGCGTCGGACAGAGCGGGTTCCACCCAGGGGCCACGCGTCTTGGGGCCAAGGCGCCTTCTTGAGGGGGAGGCGGCTGAGGCGCCCCCGGAGCTTCATTGCCCGCGCAAGGCAGGTGCGGTCTGATGAGAAGGACGGCAGGGGAGCCCCTGCGGCGCGGACGAGCTTCAGCGGCGCGGTCGAGCCACTCGAGACGCGTCGTCGGCGGGCGGTAGCGCAGGAGCTCGTTTGACGCGATGAGCGCGGCTCGAGCCTCCATGGGCACGCGGAACACGCGGGACGAAGAACCAGCTGGGGCGAGCGAAGGAGTAGCGGTGCGTCCGTCTCGCCTCACGGATGGATGCTGTGGCGATGCTAGCTGCTCGTTCCCCGCCGAGCCGGTAGCGGCGTTGACGGCAGGCGACGGGGAACGGCGGGGACGGCCACTTACAGAGGCCGTCTGGGCGACGCGAGTAGCGAGAGCGGCCCGGCGCTTCGGCCTTGGGCCCGGACAGCGTCGAACATGGATCAGGGGCGGCGAAGAAACAGGCAGCGGAAGGCGGATTCCGGCGCACCCCTACCTGGCGCGCCAAATGTCGGATTTCGGGTTCCGGCAGACCCTCTAGGTTCGAACTCTGGGGTGCACGCGGAGATCTCGCCTCCAACCTACCTACCCCTCGTCGCCTCGCAAGGATCTAAACTACACAAAGAGAAACACAAGGGACACAAGGTTTATACTGGTTTGGGCCATCATTGTGGTGTAATACCCTACTCCAGTGTGTGGTGTGGTGGATTGCCTCTGGGGCTGATGATGAACAGTACAAGGAAGAACAGCCTCGCGAGGGTCTGTTCTTGGCTGGTGCGATGAGCTGCTAGGGGGAGCTCAGTCGCTTCTCTCTCTCTCTCTCTCTCTCTCTCTCTCTCTCTCTCTCTCTGGTTTGTTCTCTTGCTACTTTTCTGAATGCCTCTACCCTGTGGGTGGCTAGTCCTATTTATAGGCAGAGGCCCTGGGCCTCTTCCCAAATATTGAGCGGGAAGGGCGCCAACAATTGGCCATTTTGAAGGGGAACATCTAGTACACTTATCCGACTAAAGTTGGTCCTCGCTTTGCCAAAGGCTCGACGATGGCCTTGGCTTGGGCTCCACGATGACCTCCTTCCTGCCGTTGTGTTGGTCTTGGTCTTGTTGCACCGAAATGGTTGCCTTTGCTTGATACTCTCGCCTGCACTTGCCCCCTTTGCACCAAAGAGGAAACAAGGACACTGCGTGGGCTGGCGCCCGCCTGGCGCCCTTGGTCGTCATGGCTTGCGTCATGGGCACCTCGTGAGGTACCCCGCCTTGATCTCTCCGCCTCCTCACGAGCCAGCCTGACGAGGCCGTGCCCGAGGAAGCTTCCTGTCGTCCGCCCCGCAAGGCTTGGCCCCTCGCGAGGGTCTTGAGCTTGTGTTGGTGAAGATGGGCCGTGCTGGGCCACCCCTTGAGCCACGCCGCAGGTCGCAGGCAGGCAAGTCTGGGTACCCCCGTTCCCAGAACACCGACAGTAGCCCCCGGGCCCAAGGCGTGCTTGGACTTGGCTTAGCAAAGAAGCGAAGGGGCAAGTGCGAAGCACCGCGGGCCCTAACAGCCTGCGGCCTTGGGTGCCGCGTGGCGGTTGATTGGACGTGGGCGTCCCTGCTTCCCCGTGATGCCTTGACAATTGCACGAATCGACAATGGAGCGGTACCCATCTAGGCCTTTCCTCCCTTGCCTTCTCCAGTCATTGCCCAGATCACGCCGCAGGTCGCAGGCAGGCAAGTCTGGGTACCCTCGTTCCCAGAACGCCGACAAATACTAGTTTGAACGGCTATATTTGGTTCCAGTTATTCCTGGTGTAGTTAAGACATGCCCTTTATTTCAGTTTTACACATTTATCCAGTGTGATGTTTAAGCATTACCTATGTTCTATTCATTTTCAACAATACCAGTTTGAATTGCAATATGTGATGGCTGTTAAGCTTGTTGTCGGTAACATTGCCTTCCATTTTATATCTGCTTTAACAGCATGCTGAAACCAACACATTCAAGCTATCATTTGGAGATGATGTTGTTTACCTTTGCTATATTTGTTTGATGTTAAGATTGCTGTACCTATCATTCCTTTCCACTACTTATGCAGGACAACAACGGGAGTGGCCACCATTTTCCGCCGAGGTTAGCTTCATCCCTTGGCTTGTACTCCCCCCGTCGTTCCATAATGTAGTGCATATAGATCCAGGCCTGGACACTAGTTAGCTTCTAATATTGACTTGTTGCTTGTAGGTACATATGCCCTTGGCAAGGATCCACGCATCGACCTTTTTGCGTATGGGGCAATGAGATATTGATGAACAAGCATCAAGTGAGGAAACTGATAAGGATTATTACCAAAAAGATACGAATGGTGGCAAGTAAAGTATTTGTTTATGCTCTATCCAACACAACAGTGAGCTATAGGATGGTAACTACAAGCTCTGTAGCCTTCTCTTTTTACTGCCCATAATGAGTTGTTAGACAACAATGTCTGAATCTTTTTCGTTCCCAGTGGTTCCCGAAGCAGTTCACTCAAGATTACCTCACAAAGTACATGATTGGTCGACACGCAATGAAGGTTAAAGTATTTCATCCAGACTAGAATGAGCATCGAGAAGTCCTAATGAAGACAGTGAAGGATGGACAGGCAGCCATCACAAGGGGTTGGCCTAGAGTCGTGTGCGCCTTACGCATGGAGGAGGGCACAATATGGGCATTCCGCTTCACCTTCTCCAGCAACCAGAATGTCTTTCACCTCTCTCTTTACAGTCTTTAGTACAGCTGTAGTTCATCATTCTTTACTTGGTGCTTCTATAGTTCTTCAATATATGTACCTGTGCATTGAATTATGGATTTGTGGTTGAATCTATATTTGTAATAAACATGGTTGGATATGAAATAAGTGATTGCCTACTTTCAAATTCATAACATGTGATTTTTAAATTAGGGATTAATTGGATTAATTATGGATTAATAGGGATTACACTGCACATGATTTGCGAAAGCGAAACGTCTGTGATATACGTGGAGATCAGAAACGTTTCTAGGATCCACTAGGTGTGCGATCAATCTCCACTGCACACACGACTTTCCCTTGAAAACTGTTTGCGTTAGGCCACCTTGCGCAAACGTTTATCACATAAAAAGTGTGTGTGATGGACAGCATTTGCCACACAGTTTCTTCTACGCACCGTGTGTGATGCATTCAATAATGCAAACGATAAAATTATTAATATCGTGTGCAATGGCAACGCTATCACAAACGATTTAACGGGAAAAATTGTGTGTGATGTACCTGTGTACGGAAACGCTTTCCTTGGAGCGACTGTGTGGGATGTACATACGTACGGAAACGTTTAGCGGGGACTGACTGTGTAGGATGTACTTGCGACTGGAAACAATTTCATCGTATAATTGTATTTTTTTTAGCTCTAATGTACGTATTTCCGTATTTGAGTGCTCGCCGGTCGCACACGACCTCATTTTGCCGAACGTGTGTGCCAGGAGGGTATATCCCCCACGGTTTCTGGGTCGTGTGGGAAGGACCCCCCCCCCTATCGCCCACACTCACTTGGCGACGGTTCCAAATGCCGTCGCGGAAAGGGGTTAAAAACCGTTTGTTTAGGACCGACGCGCACCAGTGAACATCTACAACCTTTCAAAATTAGCATCATAGACAGATGAATCTCATATAGAAAACTGCTAAAGCGGAAGGCGAATATTGAGCCTTCATTGATGTTGAAGGTCTTTGCAACTTTAGGCCAGTGCCTGTGGATGATTGACCGTCCATCCTTCGTCCTCTTCAGCAACACTTCAATATTGAACAGTGGGTGTTGTATGAAAACCGTCCACGCCTCCTGACCGTACAGATGGTTTGAGAGGTAATCATCAGTGAACTTCTTTGGAAAGTCCTGAAAACAAGGATATGCATAAATATATTCTCCAAATTTGAAATGGCGCAAAGGAATTAAAAAGACAAGGTATAACAGTTAGTACAATGCCGTAGTGAACTGATGTGTTCTTCATTGTGCAGACAAAGATCTTGTTGTTTTTTGGCGCTAATTTATTTATTGTAACAATCTTTCTGAGTGTCTTGACTTCACTGATATTAATGGACAACTCATTTCCACATATGCAAAAAGGGTCAAACAGTGGGTCAAAACCTCGGACAGTAGGACCTACATGTGCAAGACCAAATTGTTAAAAACCTAATATTTAAAAACAAGAAGTGGAAAGGTGTGTTATTAACTACAACATGCCTAATATTTAAAAACAAGTAGACGTAGTCATTCAAACTTGTATTGTGCAGGTCTAAGTACACTAGTTATTGCCCTGTTTGGATCCATGGGTTAGAGTTAGTTTGAGCTAGTTTAGGCTCAAATATCCCTAAAGTATCCAAACATGAGGGCTAGTTTGAGCTAGTTGCGTCAAACCCACACAAAACAACTATCCCACCCAAGAGGTGCTGATTGGGGCTAGTTCTCCTAGTGCATTTATTGTCAATCTAACACTGTCATCCAAACACCTCTTTGGCTAGAGTTAGTTTAGGGTTAGTCATTGTTGAGTATCATTGTTATTTAGGAAACGTAGGATAGCATAGGATTTATTCTACCTTGACTTGTATTCCAAGATGACCATGTACTCCTATATATATGCCCACGAGGCTCAAGCAATACAATCAACTATTCCACCAATATCTCTTTCTCCCTTTTAACTGTCATGAACTAGAAACTAACTCTAACCTCTAGCTAAGTTAGAGTATCCAAACAGTTCCATTGTTAAATCAAATGGAAAGGCGTGTTCAATACTCCCTCCGGTCCTTTTTACTATGCATATAAGAATTGTCTGAAGTCAAACTTCATAAAGTTTGACCTTATTTATATGAATAAATATCAACATCTAGCATGCTAATGTTATACAATATGAAAATTTAAGTCATGACACATGTACTCATATTTATTTCATATTGTGAATGTTGGTATTTTGTTCTATAAAGTTGGTCAAACTTTAAGAGGCCTAACTTTATACAAATCTTATATGCGAACTAAAAAGATTCAGAGGGAGTACAACATGCTTAACAGCAACCAAATATAGTCATTCATAGAGCTATTGTTAAATTTGGTATTGATGAAATTGAACTGCACAATTCATACTAGCACATATAGAACATCACACTGTTAATAGCTAAAATAAACAAGGCATACTATGAACAACCAAAGACGGCAATTGAAACTGGACATATATATGCTAACTACAAACAACCGAACAACCATATACCGTAGAAATAAATGAGGCATAATGCAAACAACCTAATATAGCAATAAATACTGGAAAGATTCTCACTACAAAAGGGGTTCGAGAAAACAAATCATGGGTTTCCTCACTTGTCACAGATTGGCTCCTCCTCGTGGTCGTCGTCGATGAGGTCTGACTTGCCAGCTGAGGATCCCAGGCCAGCGTCGCAGAACGTGTCCTTCAGAAATGACAAAAGGGGCTCCATGGCGATGAAGGATGGCAAATTGTTCATAATGAGCCGCAGGAGATCAGCGGCAGGGCCATCGATGAGATCGACGGCTGTCGAACTCGAAGGGTTGGGGGTGGGCATCTTAAACTGTGACATAACCTGCGTCAAGTCGTCGGTGTCAGCGACCTCGATGTTGTAGCTGGCATCCGCAACATGCCAGAATACTCTAGCCCGCTGATTAAAAGGCTCAATCCAGGTCTAGTCATCGTCGTCAGCTTCCTCGGCGGCTACCTCGCCGACTTGGGCGAAGAGGCCACGGTAAAGCTCTTTTGGGCCATTTGCTTCTCGAGCTCCCCGGGAAGCGTAGCCGGGCTTAGGCTGCAACGCTCTAGAGTGGGGGATGGGGTGGGGATGGGGATCTCTGGGAAAAGGGGTGTTTCCCAGGCGTCATCTAAAAAACTCAGGGCGGCGGGGGTATGTATATCGGTGGGTAAACTGCACGGGCAGAACGGCAAAGATTGACGATGGAGGCGGTGCGGCGGCGGCGGCGACCTAGCTAGGTTTGGAGCGAGGGACGGTTGGTGTGTATGTGTGTGAGCAGGGGATTTGGGGGGTGTGTGTGGAGGGGGTCCAAGGTGGTGTTTGAGGAAATGCCGCGGGTACTGAAAATTTTACTAGGCGGGACTAAAATGGTGGGGCTACCAAAAATTTTGATCAAGAGATTGAAGCAGAGCGGGGCGGGAGTAACAAACATCACACACGGTTAAAACATAATGATCGTGTGCTATCAAACAGAAAAACACTCAAGCCGAGCAGATATTTTTGAGATTGGGAGGAATGGAGGCGAGAGTAAAATGTCGGGGCTACTGAAAATTTGGACCTACTGATTGAAGCAGAGCGCGAGTAACAGACATCGCACGCGGTCCAGACATACTAATCGTGTGCTATCAAACAGAAAAACCATTTACGCGGACGGGGGTAGATATTTTAGAGATTGCGAGGGAGTAGATATTTTCAAGAGGGAGAGGGAATCCTCGTGCAGCCCAATCTACAGTGATCATGTGGGTGACAGGAGTAGGGGTGCAGCACACGGGTAGTCCTAGGGAACCATGTATGTTTCGTACCCGATTGCAGACGGTTGCTGTGTCCGACTCATCTGTTGTTTATAAATTTTGCCAAAAAACGCGGGAAAGGGTCAGAACACGAACACACTTGCATGTGGACCAAATATATGTATGAAAAGGGTGGTTTGATGTTCAAATACCCATTGCACAACTTTGATGTGCCACCTGCGCATGTTATTATTGCTAACCCCCCCCCCCCCCGCCAAACACACACACACTTCGTGTTGCTGGGAGGGGAATCCTAGCTATGAACGCATGCCCCCAAATAGCTAGGTCTGACATCTCACCGTACCGTAAAACAAAACCGGAAGGAGTACATCAAGCCCCTCCCACCTTTGCTTCCGATCAAATGTGGACTTTGTGCGGGCCCACAGATGTGTTCCTCTGGCGTAACCAAATCACAAATTTGATGTGGCACATGTGCATCGCAAATTAACCGGGCATCCCGACCCATGGAGGTTCATCTAGTCTGGTAGTATTGCCCCCCACACACACACACTTTGAGTCGGTGGGAGGTGCTGGGCATCTCACCAAGGCGTATTGTAAGACTGACCAAGAAGAATCACCACCTTGGTCGTATAAACTCTCTTGTTTGTTGGGTCAAAGTCATGCATTGACGTTCCACACGCGGCCCCACAAAATAGGCTAGCTTGTCGCTGATAACCACGCGAGGGAGTGCCTGAAGACAACCACTGCGTGCATGTGGCCCAAACATATGTATGAAGTGTCATGTGGCGTTTGAATATACCCAGTGCACAACTTTGATGTGGTCACGTGCTTTTGGAACCGGAAAGCCCCACATGGAGCAAGGGTTCACGACACATAGTATACTATATATATAGGGATTCATGTGTATGCGAGCCCTCGAACTTAGGTCTCGAATCTCACCATGATCGACGTACGACTATACGGTAACGCGAACCAAGAGAAGAAGAATCCATCCTGGTAACCTAGCTCTCTCGCGTTGTTGGTCGAAGTGATGGACGTCCATGCGGGCCCATGAATATATGGGTCGTCGATTATAACCAAGCGAGGGAGAGTGTCCAAAGACAACCACTGCATGTATATATGTGCCCCAAACATATGTATGGACATGCGTGATGCATGCATATATGTTTGAATACCAAAAGCACAACATTTTGATGTGGCGCATGCATGCGTCAAAAAATGCACAATCCCCACATAGATCTGGTTCATGATGCGTCGCATGCTCCCCCACTTCGACCCGGTGGGAGGGATTCGTGCGTACACATGCGCGTGAAATATATAGTTCCATGTACCAAAACGTATAAGACGAACCAAAATTTAATGCCCTCCTAATTATAAGTCAAATTAACCTCTATCGCTGTCAGTAGAAGTGATTGACTAAGCGGGCACACAGAGATGGACGAAGCATCTCGGTGGTAACCCCGTGAGTGAATGCTAAAGGAAAACCGCCATCGCTTGCTTGTGGGCCAAACACATGTATGGAGATGTGTGGTTGTGATGTTTGAATACCTAATATATATATGCAGAACTTTGATGTGGCACCTGCCTCGGAAACCTTTAAGTCCCCCACATGAACCGAGGTTCATGACACATAGTATATATATATATGTTGCCCCCTCCCCTCTTTGATGCATAATATATACTCCTACGTACCATAACACAACCCGAAAATAATCCTCCTTGTTCATAAAATTACCTTTCTCGTTGTGTCATATATTAGATGGACGACGACCTCGCCGGCCCATGGAGGGAAGAGTCACAAGCGAATGAGTTACAACCATCGTCTGCATGTGGCCCAATGTGTTGGTGATGTTTTTAATACCCAATATGCACAACTTATTTGCGGCACCTGCCTCGGAAACTGAAAAGTCCCCACACGGAGCGAGATCGATTCATGACGTGTACTATATACTCCTACCACAACACAACCCAAAAAGAAACCTCCTTGTTGGGTCAAAGTGATGGAGGACAACCTCGCGGGCACACGGATGGAAGCGTCGCACGCGAGTGAGTGTCCTATATGACGCGTAGTATTGCCCCCGGCCACCCTCTTCAACGCGAACTATATATATACTCCTACCGTACGTATAACAAAAAACCAAAAAATGACCATCCTAGTTGGTAAAATTAACCTCTCTCGTCGCATGTCATAGTGCTGGATGGCGACCTCACTGGCCCACACGAGTGAGTGTCCTAGGACCACCGCGTGCATGTGGCCCAAAGATGCATGACAAACTTTTTCTGCAGCGAACATGCGACCAAAGGAGTTTAGTGTTGAAAATTGAAAAAAAAAAGATAACATATATCTGTTGTTTATACATTGATTGATTTCCAAGGGATTTAAATGTGCAAAAATCAAATTTGATCTACATGAGACCCGTGATAGTGCACGAAAATGGATTGCAAAATCATATGTGTACGTGCCCCTCGGTCCATGTTTAGTCCCCATTTAAGAAATTTCTAACATCTAGAATCTTGATTTTAAAATCCAATAAATCCAAAACTAAGTTTAAATTCATGAAACTTATCGTGGTGTCATATGGACACCAATAGACTGTGATATTATTTTTTTCAAATTTGAGACAAGTTTTGATATAATCTTCTTACATACAGGAAATTATAAATAATTATCAACCAATATCGCAAACGAACTCTTTATTCGAACTGTGTGCTTTAGACCAACAATGTAAGTGCAGTGCTTTGGTTAAGCAATAAAGCGGCAGAATTAATCATCAAAAAGGAAAAATCAATATAATACGTACCGCACACGTGTCCCGTGTGCCGTACAAGCATGTGTGAGTTGACGAGACGCGTGCTAGCAGGAAGACCAGGAGGCCGAGGCATGTGCGTGTTCGTTACGCACTCATCATGGGGCGTGCTAGAAGCTATGTGAAATGACGGCAGGCGTGCCAGTAGTCCGCTGCGCAGGCTCACCGGGAGGCGAGCCAGCCCTTTGATCGCCGCCCACCTTGCTCCCACTGCTCCATATTAATGGCGCGCCCGATTCGCGGCCGCACACCCCATCAACAATTGTCACCACCGCATGGAGTGTATTAGGATTTTGCCGATCCGCACCATCTGTGGGAATGGAGACGCAGGGGCTGGTGAAGCACCCGCGCAATGCATGAAGCTGGGCATAGAGGTTGCTGTCGCCGCCGACGAGGTCTCGTGCCGGCAGCAGCGTGACCTTGACTTCATCGCGGTCGTGGTGCCTCCCAAGCCAGAGCCGGAGGTCCACAGCTACTCCGGCAACGACTCCGACTCCGACGGAAAACCGGTTAGTCCCCCCCCCCCCTTGTTGGGAACAGAAACCCTTGGTTATGTTCACCTAGTCCATGAAACCAGAGTAAGATTCATTAAATCCGTGTAGCTTGAAATCTGCCTGAATTGTTGAAGTATCCGGGGGCTATTTTTGGTGTTACCCAACCAGGAGGCGCCTCATATCCGCTTGGCTCATCACCAAACACTCCCTGCGTGTGCTGCCTTGCATGTTTCTGCAATGACATTCAATAGTTTTGGGATTAATCTTTCTTCCTTTTTTCCTACAACTATGGGTAACATGTGATGTACTGAAGGTAACGTATAAGTTGAACTTGCAACGCTGGGTGTTATTAAACTTTTTTCTCTATTTTCCCTGTACTTTCAGTCGAACTGATGGATGGACATGTTGAGCACTGATGTACGGATGTACTATTAGCACTGATGCATCGTTGTGGGTTAATGAGCTTATGCATGTTTTTTATGTTTTTTATGTTTTTCCCTAAAACTGATGCATGCACATTTGGTGCACTGCTGGCAACCTTAACATTGAACTTGGGAGTAGTTGGCAGCTATGAAACTGATGCATGTCTTTTGTTTTCCACTGGAACTGATGCATCTACATTAGAAGTACTCCTAGTTTCTGTATAACTGAACTTACTATGTAACAGGTGTATTTAGTCTTTTCAACAACAGTCTTTTCCTCGTTCGGACTGATGCATCTACATGACATGTACTATTAGTAATCTCAACATATAACTTGCAGTGGTAGTTGAACCTTTTATGTGAACTTATTAAGCTACATGAACTGATGCATAACTTTAAGTCTTTTTTACTCAAACTGATGCAAGCACAATAGAGGTACTGACAGTAACCTTGACATTAAAATTGTGTATCAAGTGGTAGGGACCCAATGAACTAATGTAAGAATATGTGATGTACTATCTTCTTTTGCATCATAGAACTTGCAGAACAACACGGGGGTATATGATTTTTTAAAGTGGGACTAATGAACTTATAGTGCGACATCACACGTGTCTAGTGTTTCAACTGAGCGATCTAGCATGCTTTTTCTCACACAATCACACGCATGAGAATTGGACTGAGCCTTTGTTTTTGAATCAGATTCAATAGCAACAGTTTCTTGAATCGGAAATTCATCAAGATTTGCAGGGGAAAGAAGGAATCACCTGAAAACGGACGCCGTCAAACCTGTCATCCTGCTCACTAATGGCGGCATGGTCTTCTTGCTGGTGGGGACGGCATTTTGGGATGAGTTTTGTAGGTCGCGCCATTGATCCCGACGGATGGAGCTTGGTTGGTGGGGGAGGAGGCGCAACCACCTTCATGGCGTTGCCGGATCCGGCGGCGACCCTCCATGCCGTCGAGGCCTCCCTTTGCTCAGGCCACGCTGTCGCTCGCTTGTTCACGGCGACATCCACATAAGAGGAGAGGAGGAGGCGGAGTAGGTCACGGCGACATCCACATAAGTTTTTGTACTGCTCAAAATGATTAAATTGTACTGCCCATAATTTCTTCCAGAGAACTCAAATTCCCTTCAATGTACCTTGTACTTCCGTGGAATATGAGTTTCGTACTGCCGATAATAATAATAATAATAATTGTACTGCTCAAAGTGAATAAATTGTACTGCTCGGATTTATTTTAAAAGAACACAAATTTGCCTTGTACTTCTGTGGAATACGGGTTTCAGATCTGCCCGCAATAAAGAAGTTTTGTACTGCTCAAAATGATTAAATTGTACTGCCCATAATTTTTCCAGAGAACTCAAATTCCCTTCACATGTACATTGTACTTCCATGGAATATGAGTTTCAGATGTGCCGATAATAATAATAATAATAATTGTACTGCTCAAAGTGAATAAATTGTACTGCTCGGATTTATTTTAAAAGACCACAAATTTGCCTTTGTACTTGTGGAATACGGGTTTCAGATCGCCCGGCAATAAAGAAGTTTTGTACTGCTCAAAATGATTAAATTGTACTGCCCATAATTTTTCCAGAGAACTCAAATTCCCTTCACATGTACCTTGTACTTCCGTGGAATATGAGTTTCGTACTGCCCGATAATAATAATAATAATAATAATAATAATAATAATAATAATAATAATAATAATTGTACTGCTCAAAGTGAATAAATTGTACTGCTCGGATTTATTTTAAAAGAACACAAATTTTCCTTGTACTTCTGTGAATACGGGTTTCGTACTGCCCGGCAATAAAGAAGTTTTTGTACTGCTCAAAATGATTAAATTATACTGCCCATAATTTCTTCCAGAGAACTCAAATTCCCTTCACATGTACCTTGTACTTCCGTGGAATATGAGTTTCGTACTGCCCGATAATAATAATAATAATAATAATTGTACTGCTCAAAGTGAATAAATTGTACTGCCCGTAAATTATTTCCACAGAACTAAACTCCCTTTGACATGTATTTTGTACTTTTGTAAAATATAAGCTTCGTACTGCCTGGTTATAAAAAGTTTTTGCACCGCTTAAAATACATAAATTGTATTGCCCAGAGTGATTCAATAGTACCACCATGTAATAAAAATGTTTTGTATTGGTCAAGTTATATAAACGGTACTGCTCGAAATGAATCAGTGGTACTTCCCATAGTGGTTTTATGGCACTGCCCGATAATATAAAATAAACATGTTATTTAATCGCTTCTTTTAACCCTAGGATAATTGTTGATAAATGTTGATACTTCAATGGGTTGCGCCCAAAATGAATAAATGGTAATACTGCATCTTTTTTTAAATATGTAGTTTGTACTTCTTTATATATATGTTATGCACTGTTGATGACAATATATTTTGTATTTCTGTCTATGAGGTTCTTGTACTGCTTATGATTTACTTATAACAAGTATAAAAGAATATAAGAGACATTAGATAACGAGCTCCACGTCGCGGGGAGGGAGGCCGGGCACCGGCTCGTGGGAGGGGGGCCATGGCGAGTCGCCGGCTCGTGCTAGGGGAGCCGAGCTAGTGGCGACCGGTCTTGGGGGAAGGGAGGCGGCGGTGGCGCAACAGCTCCCTCAACAGTGAGGCTGGGCAAGGCGTGAAGGCGTGGAACCGCGTCGGGTGACCCGCCCACGGAGGCCGCCGCCAGAGCCCGCCATCGGAGACCTCGACCTTGGCGCGGTACACGCCGTACCAGCCGCCATCGTCCGGCGGTGGAAGAAGAGTGGTCTCGCTGCCCAGCAAAGGCCAGCCGCCGCCTTTTGACGAGCAGCGCGGCGCCGAGACCCGCTTGAGGTGCGGAAGACGAGACGTCGGTGCGGAGGTCCTGCACTCGCCGCCCAGCCGTGCTCGGCTGGGAGGCGGCGGCGTCCAGCCCCGGAGGGCGAGACGGCGGGCTGAAGTCGGTGACGCCGGGCGGGTGAGCCGGGTGGTCGGCCAGAGGGGAGGTGGGTGGCGTGACGGCCGCCCAACTCCGGGGCTGGGCGGTCGCGGGCACCGCGGTGGAGACGAGACGAGGCGTGAGCTGTCGCGGGTGAGCGCCGGGCGGTCCCACAGCGCGACGGGGTCCCGGGGCAGCAGCAGCGTCGGCGCCGCAGGCGGAGACGAGTCCCCATCGCCGACCTGGAGCGCCTCGCGGCGGGAGGCAGGGGAGGATAAGGAGGGGGACGGGGGAGAGGTGGATGTTTATGTTTTTTCTGAAAATTGTCCTATATAGGGGAAGCCTATTGTAGAATATTATTCTACAATCAATTGTAGAATAGACCCACCCTATATATATGATAACACCCCTTAAGACCTTATTCTAATAACACCTAAGCCTTATTCTGATAACACCCCAAACGAACAGAAGCAACCACTCCCCACCTGCGTCCCACCCCACCTCCCGCACGACACCTACCTCCTGCCCCGATCCAAACCCCCACCTCCCTCCACCTTCTACCACTGCCGCTGCCAGACCACCGGTCTTTGTCTCGCCGCCCCGCCCCTGTCCACCTTCTGCCGCCACCGGAGCACCACCCTAGGCCGCCACCCGCCGCGCCACCCCATCTCCTTCTACCACCGCCCTGCCACGCCACCCCTCCCATGCATCGCTTCGCCCCACGCACCTGTGCCTTAGTGCGCCACCACTCCTCCCCGCAACCACCTGCCCGTCCTTCTTCGACGCAGCCCCCTCGATCCTGGCGGCGCTCCGACGACTGGCTGTGCCTCTATGGGCCAGATCCGGCGAGATTTTACCAATCCCGCACCTTCTCGAGCCACATCCGACGAGATCCACTGGCTCTTCCTCTCTGACGACGGCCAAAATCCATGGCCCTTGAGCCGCCTCGGGGTCCTCCTCTCCGGCCACAACCAGACGCCGGCCGGACGCGTTGTCTCCGACCTCCGCCGGCATCCACGGCCCCCGTGCGACCCCTGGACATCGGCGCGTGATGGCGAGCTGGTGGTTATGCTTGCGTGAACTACAGATAGGAACGGGATCGCGCTACGTGCCCACCAGCTTCTCTTCCGGCGAGGACAAACGGCCTCGATCCGGCGTTTCCTCCCCTCACCGCCATCCCCTTCTCAGTCCGTTGCCGTCCACTACGGGGAGAGGGGAGAAACTCCCAGCACCGCCCTGTGTCATTCGAGCGGTGAAGGCCCCTTGCAGTTTGTGACATGTACGAGTGCAATACGGGAGTCGCGTTCGTGCAGCCCGCTGGCCTCCAGCAGGGGATGCAGCTCTTCGGTGGGTGAAGTGCGGTCCATAACGAGCGCCAATGCAGTGCGGTGCTCTCCAATTCTTCAGATTTCTTTTGGGCAGTTCAATTTGGAGCTTCCCGGCCGCCCATAGCCCCGGTGGTCTCCCACCTCCCTACTTCCATCCTCGGGGGCGACCCATAGCTAAGGATGCACGGTTCCGGCCGCCCGCCCCTCCCCACGCCGATGCGCTGGACGACAAACAGCACAACAGCATCGAAGGTGAGCGCCCTCTCTCTCTCCATTCCTTCTTCCTCCTCTCACATCTCGCTTGTGCCCCGCAGGTGGCGCCACACCATCTCAATCTTGTCCCTGCGCCACACCATGGTCCCGTGCGTGTGTGCAGTTCGATGTGAGCTCAAACGAAGACACAGATCAGTCCACTATGTTCTCTAATGCAGAAAAAAGGAGGAAAAACCAATTATAAAAAATAAAACGCAAGACTCGCCCTCCTCCGTACGTTCAGAGTTTGATTGATGCCCTGTATTGTGGGTCGGGGAGTTCGATTGGCGCTCCCCTAGTAAAAGTTCATAAAAATCGTGTGTTGAGATTTGCAGTGCAGTGCATAGTATAGAGGAGTTTACTTTGTAAAAAATTATATAGAGGAGTTCACTTTTTATTATTTTTGGAAGAATTGTTTTGCAATTGCATCTGCAGACTTGCAAAGGCATTTAGTCGTCACAAGGTGGTTCACTACACTTGGCCTCAGCTTGAAATGAAATTATAAAGAGAAAATGCTAGCAAAAAATAGAAATAATGTAGTTCCCTTTGTCGACATTGCAATGCGGTTTATTCTGTAGCGAGTCAAGTGGTTCACTCTGTAAAGCAACGATTGTCGAAAAAAAGTATGAAGTTCACTACTCTCGTTGGTGTGGTTCACTACTCTCTTGTGTGCGGTGTGCTACTCTCCTCTCCTGGTAAAAAACACATGAAAAATTTACTTCGACAAGAGAAATCATGAAGTTTGCTTGACCATTTGATGCAGTGCGATTTTTAGTCTCAAGCAGTGCGGTCGGCCGTATGATGTTGTTCATCCTGTAAGTGCAAAAAAAAATTGTTACGGAAGCGAAGAAAAGTAATGCGGTTCACTTCTTGGTAGTGTTGAGGTTCATTTACACCAGATGTGAAGTGCACTATACTTTCTCGTCCTTGAAAAAATTACGTTTGAATAAAAAACCATGCAATTCTCTTACCCGTCTGATGCAGTGCGGCGTTTCGTCCAATGCAGTGCGGTTTTCAGTCGGATGAAGTACCCACATCGATTTAGGTGTCGCGAAAAATAGAGTGTTCGCATTTCGGTAAAATCGAAATTCCTCTTAAACCGTAAGAATTAGAGAGAGTGTTCTACATGAAAAAGTTGCGCCTCGTCCATATCTTTCCAACGGCGTATCGTTTGAATCATTCCGATTAGCGGTTTGTAAAAATTTCACGAAAAACGACCGCTGCCACTCGTCGTCCGCCGCACAATTTTCAATATTAACTTAAAACCATAAGGAATATCAAAAACATTTCAACATATGAAAGTTGCGCCTCGTCCATAGCTTTTCAATGGTACATTACACGCCTTGTTTACACAAACTGTTAAAAAACTGGAGCGAAAACAGTACCGAAAGTTTGAAATTTTTTGAAAAACAGGATCCCACGATTTAGTAAATTTGAAACTGCTCTTAAACCATAAAGAATTATAGAAAACAATAGTTATGAAAAAGATGCACCTCGATGATATCTATCCAACGGTGTGTCATTTACCTCATTCCGACGAGCGGTTTAGAAAAACGCAAAAAAATTCTCGCTGCCACTCTTTATGGGTCGCACCTTTTTTGAAACTGCTCTTAAACCGCGGGGAATCTCGAAAAGTGTTCAATATGGAGAAGTTGCTCCTGATCCGTAGCTTTCCAATGGTATATTACACGCCTTGTTCTGATAAAAATTTAAAAAATTAGAGCGAAAACAGTACCGAAAAACACTACGCGCAGTTTTTTCCGACATGAAGTTCACTAGTCTCTGTAATGCAGTGCTCTTGCTAAAGAAAGTGCAGTGCCCTCGCGTTGAGCATGCAGTGCGGAAGTGTTATCAGAATAACTATTCTGATAATAGAAGGGTTGTGTGTGTGTGTGTGTGTGTGTGTGTGTGTGTGTATATATATAGGGTGGGTCTATTCTACAACTGATTGTAGAATAATATTCTACAATAGGCAAGCCCCTATATAAGGTAGTTTTGAATCGGAGACCGACCCGACCAGGCAACACCTGCCCGGATCCCAAAAACAGATCCCCCGATCCCGCCGCCACCTCCCCACCCCCGATCCCGTCCTCTCCCTCCCGGCGAACCATCCCACCCCCGCCGCGTGCACCTCTCCCTCCCAGGCGAACCATCCCACCCCCATGGCAGCACCTCCCTCCCGGTAAGCCATCCCACCCCGCTGCACCTCTCCTCCCCATGAGCCATCCCACCCCTGCTACGCACCTCTCCCTCCCCTGGTGAGCCATCCCACCCCGCCACACGCACCTCCCTCCCCGGTTAACCACCTTCTTCCCCCGGTGAGGCTGCCCCGGTCTCCTCCGTGGCGAGGAGATGAGCAATGAGCGGCGAAGATCGACGAGATCTCGACCGGGCGGCGGTGCCCGAAAGTTAACCACCTTCTACTAAAAGGGGTTATTACGGTTCCAACATCGAGCACAAGCACGCAGCTCCTTCTCCAATGAGAGGTGCCGTGTAAAATGTACTTCTCTTCATCGTGGCATTCTGTGGCATTCTTTTTACTCCCGGCGGCGAGGAGATTGAATGAAATTTTGACCTGCTAAGTGGAGAATTACGGAAGTACAAAGGTAGCAGAATGGGAAGTACATACAATATTTAGGTAGAAGTACAGAGCAAGACATCATGCGAGCTAGGAAGTACTGCTGAGAATTATTCCTGCTCGGGAGGCAGTACCATAGTTACACCGAGAGAAGTACCGAGTAGTTTGAAGTAGCAGACAGGTGTCCTTTATGCTAATTTGGTACTCATCTTTTGCAGCTGCTACTTGAGCTGTGGAATTAGCAAGCTTAGGGAAGTGCAAAAGGCTCTCTGAGTGAAGAGTAGCAGATCAGAATATCTTGAAGCAGCAGGCAGAGCAACACGAAAATCACTACATCCAAGCAGTGCAATACCTTATTTTGCCGAGCAGTGCGAAAAATGCAAAACTAACCTTAATAAAAATTGTGTAATTGAGAAGTACAAACCCTATAAGATCAAGAAGTACGAAACTGATATCCCCAAGAAGTACAAGATACATGTCGAAGGAAGCTGAGTTATGTAAAATAATTTACGAGCAATACAATTTAATCATTTTGAGTAATACAAAAAAAATATTGCAGAGCAGTACGAAACTCGTATTCCAAAGAAGTACAAGGCAAAGTTGTGTTCTTTTAAAAAATATCCAAGCAGTACAATTTATTTATTTCGAGCAGTACAATTATTATTATTATTAACGGGCAGTACGAAACTCATATACACAGAAGTACAACGTACATGTCGAGGGAATTTGAGTTCTCTGAAAAAATTATGGGCACTACAATTTAATCATTTTGAGCAGTACAAAAACTTCTTTATTGTCGGGCAGTACGAAACTCATATTCCACAGAAGTACAATACTATGTTTCCATATAACAGGAAAAATCTTGGTATTTTGAATATTGTTCAAAAACCATGAAGAATTAGAAAAATGTTAAAACAACAAAATTTGCTAAATTTCAATACCTTTCCAACGCCACGTCATTTGCATCATTCCGAGGTCAAAAGAACATCAATGATCATATTTTAATAGATCTAAAATTTAGTATTTCCAAAACTGCTTCAAAACTATGCATAATTTGAAAAACTTACAAAAACGTTTTTAAATTTCAGTAGCTTTCCAACGGTATATCATTTGCGCTATTCCGATAAGTGGTTAAAAAATTAATATATAATTATTGTTTGTCTATTTTGAATGAATCTCGTAATTTCAAAACTGCTCAAAAATTATGTAAAATTTGAAAAACATTAATACATGAAAAAGATGGGAATTTCAGTACATTTCCAACGCCATATCATTAGCATCATTTCGATATCCAAAAATGATCCATGATCATCTTTTAATAAAACAGATTTTTAGTATTTTCAAAACTGTTCCAAAACTATGCAAAATTTGAAAAAACTTAAAACATGAAAATGTTAAATTTCAGTAACTTTTCAACGGTATATCATTTGCTATATTCCGGTAAGTGGTTAAAGAATTTCGTTCAAAACACTTTTCATTCAGCTTGTGATGATTTCTGTTTTTTGAAAATTCATAATAAAAAAATAAGAAAGTGAAGCAAGTTACAATATAAAAAAGTTGAGAATTTTCTGTAGCTTTTCAACGGTATATCATTTGCGCAATTTCAATTAACGGTTTAGAATCTATTAGTGAATTATTACGCAAGTACAGAAGAGCAGTACCGACTTTACGAAAAAGAAGTACGGTAGTGTTATGCAAAAGCAGTACCAGATCTTTATTCCCGACAGTACGAGATTATTGCAGAATATTATTCTATCATCGATTGTAGAATAGACTTTAAAAATATTTCCTACAAGCAGTGGTAGTTACCACCACTAGCGTTTTATATGTTGTATGTAATATCTGTCGAAACCGAGAGTATGTACGTGTAGTATGTAGTATATAACGATGATTAGTAGTATATATACAAATTTTTAGAGAGTATGTAACATTTTTGAGTATGTTCTTTTTTCCGTATAAATATGTACGTATTTCACAAATATAACAAAAGTTATGGGCTCATATGCATTTTTTTCATGTAACTTGTTTTGAAATATCTTAGGTATAATATATGAACATATTTAAAATAATAAAATAGTATATATATAGTACCACATACTACTATATCAGACATGTGAGGTAACTACCGCCGGTTGGTAGGATGGATTTTTCTCTCTCTCTCTCTCTCTCTCTCTCTCTCTCTCTCTCTCTCTCTATATATATATATATATATATATATATATATATATATATATATATATATATATATATATATATATATATATATATATATATATATAGGAAAATCCATCCTACCACCGGTGGTAGTTACCCCACATGTCTCATATACTAGCATGTGGTACTATATATACTATTTTATTATTTTAAATATGTTCATATACTATATCTAAGATATTTCAAAACAAGTTACATGAAAAAATTACATATGAGCCCATAGTTTTTGTTATATTTGTGAAATACGTACATATTTGTACGTAAAAAAAGCATACTCAAAAAATGGTACATACTACCTAAAAATTTGTATATATACTACCTAATCATTATTATATACTACATACTACACGTACATACTCTCGGTTTCGACAGATACTACATACAACATACAAAACGCAAGTGGTGGTAACTACCACTGCTTGTAGGAAACATTTGTATATATATATATAGGGATTGACTATTCGTCACCCTGGGTGAGGAATAATTATTCTTCACCCCCCACTATTTTACCATCAATGCACCATAATTTTACGTTCCGTAATTTTTTTCTTATTTCTGATGTAAAAAGAGACTGTAAGAAAACATATAGTCACCGTAAAAAATATTTTATGTTATGTAAATTTACAAACGTAAAAACATAGTGTAAAATATACATAAACTACAAAAATGTTTGTCTTATGACCTATATTTTTATTTTCTTATGCCAAATTTGACGTAGTGAATTAATAAGAATGTAACTTTTTGAATTTCAAACGTAATTTATTTAGGAAGCGATCGAAGATTACCTCGGTGAAGAATAACTTATTCTGCACCCTGGGTGATGAATAGTAACACTATATATATATATATATATATATATATATATATATATATATATATATATATATAGGAAAATCCATCCTACCACCTGGGGTAGTTACCCACATGTCTCATATACTATCTTATGGTAGTATATATCCTACTTTATCATTTTAAGTATGTTCATATACTATATATAAGATACTCCAAAGTGAGTTGCATGAAAAATTTCAAGTTATTCATGGTTTTATTATATTTGTGAAATACGTACATATTTGTACATAAAAGAGAGCATACTCAAAATATGATACATACTACCAAAAAATAGTATATATATACTAAACATTCTTATATACTACATACTACATACATACTCTCCGATTTGATAGATACTACATACTACATATAAAACTCAAGTGGTGGTAACTACCACTGGTGGTAGATAAATTTGTCCTATATATATATATATATATATATATATATATATATATATATATATATATATATCAAATTTTATCTATCACCAGTCGAAGTTACCACCACTTGAGTTTTGTATGTTGTGTAGTATGTATCAAATCTGAGAGTATGTATAAGTAGTATGTACTATATAAGAATGTTTAGGTAGTATATATATTACTTTTAGGTAGTATGCACTGTATTTTGGGTATGCTTTTTTTACGCATAAATATATGTGTATTTCGCAAATATAATAAAAACCATGGGCTAACTTGCAATTTTTTCATGTAACTCACTTTGAAATATGATATATAAAATATATAAACATATTTAAAATGATAAAATAGTGTATATAATACAATATGATAGTATAGGGAAAATTCATCATACATACAAAAACTCAAGTGGTGGTAACTATTCTGATAACACTTCCGCACTGCACGCTCAACGCAAGTGCACGTCATTGTTTGAACAAAGTGTGCTCCACAACTCAAGCGAGTGAACCTCGTGTCGACGCGTTGTTTTTTGGTACTGTTTTCGCTCTAGTTTTTTAACCTCTTATCGAAACAACGCGTATAATATACCGTTGGAAAGCTATGGATTAGGCGCAACTTCGCCATGTTGAACACTTTACGAGATTCCTCGCGATTTAAGAGCAGTTTCAAAAACGGTGCGGCGGATGACGAGTGGCAGCGAGCGTATTTTCGTGATTATTTCTAAACCGCTCATCGGAATAAAGCAAATGATATGTCGTTGAAAGATATCGTCGAGGCGTATCTTTTTCATATCTATTATTTTTTCTAATTCGTTACGGTTTAAGAGCAGTTTCAAATTTACTAAATCGCGGAATTATGTTTTTTTTTTTGAATTTTTTTCAATTTTTGGTACTGTTTTAGCTCCATTTTTTGTACCGTTTGTCAAAACGAGACGTATGATACGCCGTTGGAAAGCTACGGACAAGATACAACTTTCATATGTTGGAATATTTTTGAGATTCCTTACGGTTTTTAGTTAACTTTGAAAATCGTGCGGCTGACGACGGAAGGCAGCGGCCGTTTTTCGTGAAATTTTTACAAACCGCTGGTCGGAATGATTCAAACGATATGCCCTTTGAAAGATATCGACGAGGTGCAACTTTTTCATGTAGAACACTCTATCTAATTCTTTACGGTTTAAGAGGAATTTCGAATTAACCGAAATGCGGACACTGTTTTTCGCGACACCCAAATCGACGTGCGTACTTCATCCGACTGAAAATCGCACTTCATCGGACGAAAAACCACACTGCATCAGACGGGTAAGAGAACTGCATGGTTTCTTTTATTCAAACGTAATTTTTTTCAAGGACGAGAAAGTAGAGTGCACTTCACATCGGGTGTAAATGAACCACAACACTATCAAGAAGTGACCCGCATTACTTTTTTTCGCTTCCGTAACAATTTTTTGCACTTACGAGATGAACAACATCATATGGCCGCCCCAACTGCTTCAGGATGAAAACCGCACTGCATCGAACGGGCATGCAAGCTGCATAATTTCTTTTGCCGGACGTTATTTTTCTCATACGAGTGTTGTTGTTGTTGTCTTTTTTTTTTACTTTTTTTATGAACGAGAGTGGACCGCAGAGACTAGGGCAAGTGAACCTCGAAGTGAACCGCATTACCATCTTGTTGTTTCGCTAAATTGTTTTTGCATTTTCATGTTGGGGGCAAGTGAACGGCATCACTCTCAAAAGTGAACCACATTCGAGGGCCAAACGCACTGCAGCGTTGCATTTGATATAGTGAACAATGGAGGAGTTTTATTATAGTGAACCTTGTGGGAGAACAAAGTGAGCTTCAAAACATATACTATATCTTTTTATTATTTTTACACAGCCACACACACAGCGATACACACAAAGTCCACAATGTCACAAGCCGAACAGCTGCACCTGCAAACTACACCATGCCACTGAATTGTATATTCGAAATAAAATAGGCTACTTGTGCCTGACGAGATGAAACTTTTTCCTATAAAAATAAAAGAAAAAAATGCCGCCCGCACCACTAAACTGTGATCACGCTGTAATTAACTGAATCTCCACGTGCACCTAACTGTTCGTGGGATCCTGGTGCACTGCTCGCGGGATCCGGTGCACTGCACATCCAAAATCCAAAAAAAAGGAAAAACACTCCCATGATCCGCACAGTACGGCGAGGTGCACTGCACCTTGCGTCGCCAGCGAGCTGCACTGGCACGGCAGCCACTGGCACCATCACAGGGTGGCGAGGCAAGGCAGGGCCGCGGCAGATCCAGTCGTGGGCTGTGACAGGGAGGAACCCGTAGCGGCGGAGCCATGGCCACCATCGGCCTCACCGGCTCTCCAGCGCGCCGTTTTGAATCCTGCGTGCCGCCCTCCATTCACCTCGTCGGCTCCGCGCCTACCTCCACTGCTTCTCTGAGCGCCGCCCAGGGGCGTGCTGGTGGCACGGAGGGGGGGAGGGGGCGTAGCCCTCGTTGTCGTGCATCTCATCCCCGATTTTTTGTTGCTGCAGAGGAGGGACGGGACAGTGGCGACCACCACTGGCTGCTAAACTAGTGCGGGGAGCTGCACGCACCCGTGGGGATGAACTGCGCGTACGGCGTTGTGCACTGCAAGGGAGGAGGTAAGAGGACGGGACATCCGAACTGCAGGCGCAAACACGTATGCCACGAATAGCCCGTACCTGGGGGGTCGTCGGTGGCCGGCCAGCGTCCTCGTGGGGAAGTGGAGCCGCGGTTGGGGCGGAGGAGACGGATTGGGGGCATCCTCCGCCATGGATCCCAACAGAACTCGAGCGGACTGCTGCTACCACCTGCGGCCACTCGGGATCTGACCTGGCGCGGGGAGGCTGTGGCTGTTGGGGATGGGGGCGGAGCTGAGCAGCCCGGTAGCGAGGCGGTGTTGTTCGGCCGGCCATGGAACCTAACCACGCCGGGGAGGAGGCAGCTCACCGGCCGCCTGGCTCCAGCACGCCATGGAACACGGCCCGCGCTATCGCATGGAGGAGGGAGAAAGGAAGCCCGCCTGCTCCCTGGCACGGCGCAGGGTGAGGCCCGTGGGGTGGGGCGGGGTGGCAGGAGGAGGCTGGGGAGAAGGGAGAGGAGGCGCGGTGGGAGGTGGTGGTGCCGGCGGTGGCCAGTGGCCGTGTCGTCGTGTTCCCCATGAAGAGGATGAAGCGCGGGCAGCCAGGATGGTTGCGGCTCCGCCCGGATCCGTGGTGTGGTGGCGCGGCAAGGCCAGTTTCGCCGGGATCCGTCACTAGGGAGGGGGTTGGGCTGGGGGCGAGGGAGATCAGGCGGTGGCGGGTGGTTGTCGGCGTTGTGGATGGAGGGAGTGGGTCGTGGGAGTTGGAGTCGGGGGTGGAAGGAATAAAGTGTTTTTTTTGTCAGCGTGCAGTTTGCTTTGGTTTTGTGCAGCGGTCAGCTTGTAGCTACAGGGTGGGTCGGAGGTGTTAGCAGAATAAGCTTGGTGTTAGCAGAATAAGACTCTTAAGGGGTATATATATAATCCATCCTACCACCCAGGGGTAGTTACCCCACATGTCTAATACACTATCATATTGTATTATATATACTACTTTATCATTTTAAATATGTTCATATATTTTATATAACATATTTCAAAGTGAGTTAAATGAAAAATTGCAAGTTAGCCCATGGTTTTTATTATATTTGCAAAATACACATATATTTGTACGTAAAAAGAGCATACCCAAAATCCGATGCATACTACCTAAAAAGTAGTATATATACTACCTAAATAATCTTATATACTACATACTACATATACATACTCTCCGATTTGATACATACTACATACAATATACAAAACTCAAATGGTGGTAACTACCACTGTGGTAGATAAATTTGCTATATATATATATATATATATATATATATATATATAGGAAAATGCATCCTACTACCGGTGTAGTTACACCCATTTCTCATATACTATCATGTGGTAGTATATATACTACTTTATTATTTTTAGTATGTTTATATACTATATCTAAGATACTCCAAAATGAATTATATAAAAAATTGCAACTGAGCCCATAGTTTTGTCAGATTTGTGAAATACGTACATATTTGTACGTGAAATGGAGTATGCACAAAATATGATACATACTACCAAAAAATAGTATGTATACTACCTAAATATTCTTATATACTACATACTACGTGTACATACTCTTGGATGTGATAGATACTACCTAGAACGTACAAAACAAAAGTGAGAGTAACTACACACGGTAGTAGGAAAAATTTATCATATATATATATATATATATAGCCGGTCTATTCTGTTAATATTAGCAGAATAACTATTCTGATAACACTTCCGCACTGCACTCAACGCAAGTGCACGTCATTCTGTAAACGAAGTGTGCTGCAGTACTAACACGACTGAACTTCTCGTCGGAAAAAACTGCACGCATTGTTTTTGGGTACCGTTTTCGCTCTAGTTTTTTAACTGTTTGTCGGAATGAGGCGTGTAATATATCGTTAAAAAGCTATGGATTAGGCGCAACTTTGCCATGTTGAACACTTTTCGAGATTCCTCACGGTTTAAGAGCAGTTTTGAAAATGGTGCGGCCCATGACGAGTGGCAGCGAGCGTTTTTTCGCGATTTCTTCTAAACTGCTCGTCGGAACGAAGCAAATGATACACCGTTGAAAAGATATCGTCGAGGCGCATCTTTTTTATATCTATCATTTTCTCTAATTCTTTATGGTTTAAGAGCAGTTTCAAATTTACTAAATCGCGGAATTCTGTTTTTCAATTTTTTTTAATTTTTCGGTACTGTTTTTGCTCCAGTTTTTGAACCGTTTGTCGAAACGAGGCGTGTGATAGGCCATTGAAAAGCTAGGGACGAGGCGCAAATTTCCTATGTTGAAATGTTTTTGAGATTCCTTACGGTTTTAAGTTAATTTTTTAAAATCATGCGGCGGACGATGAGTGGCAGCGGCCGTTTTTTGTGAAATTTTTACAAACCGCTGGTCGAAATGATTCAAACGATACACTGTTGGAAAGATATCGACGAGGCGCAACATTTTCATGTAGAACACTCTCTCCAATTCTTTACGGTTTAAGCGGAATTTCGAATTTGCCGAAATGCGGACATTCTGTTTTTCGTGGCACCCAAATCGACGTGCGTACTTCATCCGACTGAAAACCGCACTGCATTGGATGAAAAACCACACTGCGCATCAGACGGTCAACTAAACGTCATGATTTTCTTTTGTCAGACGAAAACTTTCTCAGATGAGGTTTTGTGAGTTTTTGTTGTCTTTTTTTCAACATTTTTAATGAACTAGAGTGGACTTCATAGACGAGGACAAGTGAAACGCGACATATATCAAGATTAACTGCATTACTATCTTATTGTTTTGCTAAATTTTTCGCACTTTTCACAAGTGAACAGCATCATTCTCAAAAATGAACCACATCGAGGACCAAACGCACTGCAAGTGTTGATGATAGTCACTGATTTTTAAGACACACAAACAAATTGCACTTGAAGGGTAATGAGCTGCTACACAAATCGCACTGCACTGCATTTGTTCTCTTCAATTTGCACAACAACCCTTCAAAATACACGTATAATGTCATCTAGTCTCTTTAATTGTTCACTGAACATGCAAGTGAACCACAACACAAAGTAA
Source organism: Aegilops longissima (assembly GCA_021605205.1). Lineage (NCBI taxonomy): Eukaryota > Viridiplantae > Streptophyta > Magnoliopsida > Poales > Poaceae > Aegilops > Aegilops longissima. The sequence continues at coordinate 538,673,195 of CM038682.1, forward strand.
AAGAACTGCATCTTTGATTGTCGTTTTCTTTAATGAAAAGTAAACGAACTTCTGATGTGTTTGTTTTTCTCTCTGTTGTACAAAAAATGAATAAGTGGACCAGAACGGGCCCACTGCACGCACACACGCTCTCAACTGCAAGCACATGTCCTCCTCTGCACTGCAAGCACACACGAGATGAAGTGCACTGCAAGCGGCAGAGTGGCATTGACCCCGGCTTTTCTTCACCCTTTTGACTGGCGCAAGAACAGCTAGAACCGCACTGCACAGGGGGGTTTCTCCGAGTTTGGCCATCGACACAGTGGTGGGGAGGTGGTGTTTGTCGTTCGGTGCTCCATGGCCATCGTTGAGCACTGCACACACCCACGCGCCACACTGCACGCACCCCATGCCCACGCCCGCGATCCGTGACAACACATGCCTCGGATTGCACGACCATGCCGCCGAACTGCACGGCATATCCAAGAAGCAGCGCCATGTGAGTAGTTGTCGTCAGCAGATAGACGGGATCTAGGGGGCTATTTTGGACACTGCTTCTGGTGCTCTACTGCACTGCACGCCTTCGATTTTTGGATTGTACGCACGCACGCCTTTGATTTTTGGACTGCACGAACTTCTTCTTGCATCAACCATTAAGTGATAAACGAAGTTTGAAATTGAATAATTATGACTGATACGCATTAATATTAATTCCAACAGGTAGGTAAGCTAGTAAAGCATAAAAGAGTAGACGCATAGTTAGCTTAAATACTTTGGACCACATGTTCTGTTTACTTACTAGCACCTAAGAATTTATAAGATCTGAATGTACAAAGATTACCTTTACTGGCGAAGAAGGTGTTGTTATATAAATTAACCTCTTTCGTGCCTCTTGCAATGAGCAAAACAATACCACACTAGATGAAGATGGTGAGTATAGCTTACCAAGCAGGCAATCACCACAGCCCCGCTCGTCTTGAACAAAGAGTCTTGCAGAGAATACGAGTAACTTTGCTCTGCCTGTATGGCACAAAGCTCTGGTTGCTATTCAGCATTTGCAGGACATTCATCAAGGTATACATGGACTTGTTGCCGCTCGACAGAGCGGCCACTCCCCAGACGGTCTTCTGCTTGGGGCCCACATAGTCTGACACAAGAAGCAAACATAAGGCGGATGCCACATAGTAGTAGAGCCTGTGCTCGATGAGGTGCACGCAGAGAGGATCACAAACCCGTGAGGCTGAGAAAATTGATCTCGCCACAGACGCCTTTTGCCGCCCCGGTCATATGTGAATGATGAGGCCTTGGTGCCCTCCGTCGGTAGTCGGGTTCGCTGCTTTCGGCCGTGAGTGCCGCCGCAAGCGCTACCGCCGCAGTTGGTGTTACTTTACTTCAGCCTTTTCTTTGGTTGGCACATATTGTTATTTATTATGCTACCTTGGTTTGCAGATAGGTGATTACTTGAGCGTGTCGATCATGTGAGCCGTGCCATCTTCCAAAATAGTTTGTCTGCTGCACACCAATGAGAATAGTTTTCCAGCTGTGCTATTATCTTGAGGTGTGTGTGCGAGGGATGAAGCTCTCCTCAGTGGTAGGGAACTGGAACCCGAAGTGTCTGTAATAGTGGTGACTTCTGAACAAGTATTTGAGAGAGAATTTACACTTGAGACATCTGATGTGTTTGCTTGCTACGTACCTGTATTTTGTGGTTGTCACTCGGAACGAGAGTACTCTTTTTATCCTAATGTTTCCAGCAGAACATTTGTAGGAAGAAACATTGATGCGGCGCAGAACTTTGAGACTGAATCTAGCAAATACATGATGATATATTTAGTGGCTAAATCAAAGTTATGCAATCGTTACCAGTAACACCTTATGCAACTAAACAAGATAACTTGTGGTCTCAGATAATGAGCATTGCAATCTACTAATTTCGTAGGTTTCTGTACACTCCCGTTTCTGCCTTGAAAAAAGAACCTATATATATATCTCACTGAAAGCAAGTTCCCAGACATACTTGCTAATGATTCTAGTACTATAAAAACTTGTGTTTCGCAACAACAAAAAAAGGCATGGTTTCAGCACAAAGAGTACTTTGTTGATGTCATACCGAAGAAGGCTGGGCCTTCAGCCTATCTTGCACAACGGATCATCAGAGCATTCACTAGAAAAACATGACAAAGATGCAAAAACTGATGGGTAGGATCTTCCGTTTTCTGCAGGGATTCGTCGGCCTCATCTACTCGAGCAGGTTCAATTGGGTTTGCTTTCTTTCGTGAGTGCCGTGAATCGCAAGCGCCGCATCGCCGCACTTGCATCCGCCGCCCGCCACACTGCGTTGTGGGGAGGATAGTGAGCGATAGCACTGCCGTTGTAGAACTAGTGGAGAGGATGAAAAGAACCCATCCATCGTGAGATTGTAATCGACAACATGGACACCATGGATGATGAATGAGTGGAACCATCTCTCGATGCAAAGACAAAGAAATTACCTCGTAGCGGAGATGAGGCTAATGGATCCGGACTTCTCCTTGTCGCCGCACGCAACACAAAAGCAAGAAATCCGGACTTTGGACCGCAAGGCGACGGTGGGGCGTGCGTGTGCCCCATGTAATCGGATCGCATGGCGCCGGCGGGGACGGGTGCGCTGATCTTGGATGGTCAACACATCTGTCGGAGAACTGCAGTGCGGAAGGGCTAATAGCACTGCACTGCACATCCGACCACGAGCCTCGTGCCACCGGACTGCAAGCACGATCGCCGGTGGACTGGACATCCAGCCGCACCGCACTGATGCCCCAACAGAACTGCAGCAATGTGCCCAAGTGAAATCTGAAAAAGCAAAAAACAATCGATGGGGAGGAGAGGATGCTCGAGGTCGGTGGTTGCGGCGTCGTGGCTGACGACGAGGGAGGCCAGCAGAGGCAAGCGGTGGCTGGCGAACCTGCACGAAGATGGGGGCCGCGGGCGAGCTGCACGGTGGCCGCGACCGAGCTGCATGAGCTGGGGCGGCGCCGAAGCACCACAAATGGTGCAGATGAGGCCCTGGCCGGAGACCGCCACGAGGAGGAGAGAGCTCGTCCTCGGTGATTCAGGTGGGCGCGGTGTTGCTCAGGGGAGGGAGGAACTCGGATCTGACACGGTATCCATGGGTCCATGGTCGGTGAAGATGTGATCGAGGTCACACACCTCGAGGCAGTTGGGCGCGGAGAAGAAACTGGTGGGGCGGCACCGGCTCACGGCGGTCAGGCGTGGAGAGGAAGGTGGTTCGGTGGTGCTGGCTTGCCGCGGCCGCGCGCAGAGATGGAGGCGGCGGAGCGACGCTGGCTTGCCGCACGCGCGCAGAGATGGAGGCGGCGGAGCGACGCTGGCTCGCGGCGGCCGGCTGTAGAGAGGAAGGTGGTGGGGCGGCTTGCGGTGGCGAGAGCGGAGAGGAAGGTGGCTCGGGGAGCCCTGGCCGCGAGAGGAAGGCGCGCGACAGCGGCCTGGGAGTGGTGCTCCGGTGGCGGCTTTGTAAGAAGGTGGACGGGTTGGGAAGAGCGGCGGCGGCTGGGTGGTGCTCTGGCGGTGGCGAAGGTGGACGTGGGGCGGGCAAGCAGAAGGTGGGTGGGCGGCGGCGGCTGTAAGCTTCTCCGGTGGCGATGTGGTAGAAGGTGGAGGGTAGGTGGGATTTGGATCGGATGGCTTTTTTTGTCAGTAGTTAGGGTGGCTCATCCGACGGGTGTTATCAGAATAAGACCAAGTGTTATCGAATAAGGTCTTAAGGGTGTTATCATAATAGACCTATATATATATATATATATATATATATATATATATATATATATATATATATATATATATATATATATATATATATGACAAATTTTATCTACCACTGGTAGTTACCACCACTATGCTTTGGTAAGTTGTATGTAGTATCTGTAAAACCTAAAGTATGTACGCATAGTATGTAGTATATAGCGATGTTTAGGTAGTATATATATATTACTTTTAGGTAGTATGTACCATATTTTAAGCATGCTCTTTTTACGCATAAATATGTACGTATTTCATAAATATAACAAAACTATGGGCTCATATGCAATTTTTCATGTAACTTATGCTTAAATATCTTAGATATAGTATATGAACATATTTAGATTGATAAAGTAGTATATATAGTACCACATGGTACTATATGAGACATGTGGGGTAACTACCACTAGGTGGTAGGATGTATTTTCCTATATATATATATATATATATATATATATATATATATATATATATATATATATATATATATATATATATATAGGTAAATGTTCAGGGCACCTAGGTGCCTGGGCACCTAGTTTGATCCGACCCGCTAATTCATTTTTGCTTACAAATAATCAATAGTACCTTTCAAATAATTCACTTTCTTTTTGTACTTGCATGCACTGCCATTGATTGTAGATTGGTTTCCAAAAAATGGCATGTTATTGATTCCCTCATCAACAATTTCTTTCCTTAAATACTATAGTATCGTTAAAAATGGCTAAGAAACTCATATTTGGGTATATATATATATATATATATATATATATATATATATATATATATATATATATATATATATATATATATATATATATATACCCTATGATTTTATTTTTATTTTTGTGTACGTATATATATACCCTATGATATTTTGTAATACACTATGATTTATTCTAGGTATTAGAAGTCTTTCCTTAAATACTACAATATATACCCTATGATATATTGTAGGTATTAGATACATACAAGCGTATCTGATATATTTGTAAGTGGATACTTAAGTTTTCGCAAAAAACAAACCGTGCATACTCCAGATATATCTGTAAATACTCAATCAGAAATTTGTTGGTATATACCCATAAGTGTTATTTCCTTTTTATGAGTGAATTCATGTATGTAAACTAAATACCTTGGCAAATGATACATTGTTATGCACATCCATACAACATACGTGATGGTGATTTATCCGAGGTATGATAATAGAGGAGTCATACCCAAAAAAAAAATACAGCCACATACTAAAAATAATATGTATTATCCTCACATAATTTGTGGGTAAATACCGTAAACACAACTAGGTATCATAGAAAAAGAAACCATTTTTCATATACTCACAACGGAGACAGAAAGTGGCAAAATCTACTAATCTTTTTAAACAGCACAACGGCAATACGCGAAAAGTGTACAACGTCTACTGTATAAGATTTTTCCTAGTGTTTCACACGTACATGGATCTTCTAAGGAAGTGTTGGTGCATGCATCCTAATTAATGCCTACATCCAAATTAGAGCTAGTAACTGCTAATTAACATGTAGTTAAATGGAATTAATTAGTAAATTGCAATAACTTTCCAAATTAAATACTACAAACAGTTAACGGTTCTACCCGTTAGTGTCTACACCTGTCACTTTCGGTTCATCACCCAGTGTGCAGAATAAGTTATTCTTCACCCGAGGTAATCTTACAATCATTTCATAAATAAATTACATTTGAAATACAAATAGTTACATTCATATTGATTTACTGCATAAAATTTGGCATAACAAAAAAAAATTAGGTCAAAAATTCTATTTTATGTACATTTTACACTATATTTTTACATTTGTAATTTTACATAACATAAAAAAAATTACAACGATTATAGGTTTTCTTACGTTCTCTTTTTATGTCTAAAATATGACAAAATTTATGAAACGTAAAATTAAAATAGAGGTGGTGAAGAATAACTATTCCTCACCTAGGGTGACGAATAGTCAATCCTAAACAGAAGCGCACTGCATCATTTTGACGACGAGCACTGCAATAAAGACGAGTGAACTTCTCGTCGGAAAAAACTGCACGCGTTATTTTTTCGGTATTGTTTTCGCTCTAATTTTTTAACCCTTTATCGGAATGAGGCGTGTAATATATCATTGAAAAGCTATGGATTAGGCGCAACTTCGACATGTTGAACACTTTTCGAGATTCCACATGGTTTAAGAACAGTTTTGAAAATGGTGCGGCGGATGACGAGTGGCAGCGAGCGTTTTTCGTGTTTTTTTTCTAAGCCGCTTGTCGGAATGAAGCAAATGATACACCATTGGATAGATATCGTCGAGGCGCATCTTTTCCATATATAAATCTTTCTCTAATTCGTTACGGTTTAAGAGCAGTTTCAAATTTACTAAATCGCGGAATTCTGTTTTTCAAAAAAATTCAATTTTTTGTACTGTTTTCGCTCCAGTTTCCTAACCGTTTGTTGAAATGAAGCGTATGATATGCCGTTGGAAAGCTACGGACGAGGCGCAACTTTCATATGTTAAAATGTTTTTGAGATTCCGTACGGTTTTTAGTTAATTTTAAAAATCATGCGGCTGACGACGATAGGCAGCGGCGGTTTTTTTGTGATTTTTTTATAAATCGCTGATCGGAATGATTCAAATGATACGCCCTTGGAAAGATATCGCTGAGGCGCAACTTTTTCATGTAGAACACTTTCGCTAATGTGTTACGGTTTAAGAGCAATTTTGATTTAAATGAAATGCGGACACTCTTTTTTTCGCGAGACCAAAATCGACGAAAAAACTGCATCAGACAGATGAGTGCACTTCTTCAGACAGACACCACACTGCATCAGACAGTCAAGTGAACTTCATTATTTCTTTTGTCGGATGTAAATTTTTCTCAGCCGAGTTTTTGACATCTTTTTTTCAACATTTTTTATGACCGAGAATGGACCGCAGGGACGAGGGAAGTGAACCGCGACATATATCAAAGCTAACCGCATTACTTATTTGTTGTTTTGCTAAAAAAATCGCACTTTCATGCTGTGTGCAAGTGAACCTCATTACTCTCGAAAGTGAACCACATCCGAGAACTGCATGAGGCGAGTGTAATTCACAATTGAGGGGAAGTGAACCACGTCACAAACTAAAGTTAACCACATGAGACGAGGTGGAGCGGAGTTCACAATTACAATTGCATACAACCGTACATCCCACATCACATAAAACACGCTTTTTGGACTACTCAAATAGGAACAACAAATTGCAAAAACAAAATCCACATCCTCGAACATGTTCACGCTAGGGAACTGCATGCCTCGTCGCCCACTTCTTCCCAGCATCGCACTGTACCAGACCCAGAAGACAATTGCACCACACAAGCAAAACAATGCAAAATGTACAGTAAAAATGAACTACATGGGTGATTAGGAGCACACTGAACACCCAAAACCACAGAACCTCGCTGGGAGCACCCAGTCAGCTGCATGGTTGAGGCATAAAAATACACCAAACTGCACGGTTGCCAGGAATCCGGTACTGACCGACCCCGTCAACCCGCTGGGATGGACTTGTTTTGGACCTCGCTCCTCGCCGAAGGGAGTTTGCACTCCGGGCGCAGGTAGTGGAGGTCGGATCTTGACATGGCAGTGAGAGGAGGCTGTCGTCTCCTCAGATGAAGCAACAGGAAAAGGCGTGGCGCGGCCAGCGCCATTGGATTTTCATAACAAACTGCAAAAGAATACTCAGTGAGCTGCAAAAAATATTGAAAGGAGTTGCAAACAGGGGGAGGCGGATCCAGCACTGAATGACGACTTGTGTTACGCACTGCACGCCGAGCTCAGACGAACCACACGCCCCGCCAAATAAGCTGCACGGAGAGTGAACTCTTTCAACACAACCATGCAGCAACACAAAATAACCTACACAAAATCAGCTAGTACAAAAGAAATTGACGGCATCACACAGCCATCCGAGCTGAAGTGCTTCACTAGAGAACCGGATCAGAACACACGATGCAGAACACACCAACGCAATGTGCACTGCAAGCTGATGCAGGAACCATCACGGGCGGTGCAATCTTCACAAATCACTACAAGCTGATGCAGGAACCAACTGCGTGGCGTTTGGTACCGAACAGCATGGCGACACTGTTTTCTAGCTGCTGCTCGACAGGGGACTGCCACAGAGCAGAGAAAGAGAGTTGCAAGATGGGGAGGCTGGTGGCCGCGGCTGGTGGCGCCGGACCAAATGGACTGCACCGAACCACATCATGCTCGCGCCCGAGCTGCATGCAGGGGGTATCGAACTGCAGAAGCCAAAAAAAAATTGCCGGCGCCCATGGTTGAGCTGCTAGAGGGCTCGCGGTGCACTGCTCCAGGGCTCGCGGCACACTGCTCGAGGATGGCAGCGGGTCTGGGCGGGCCGACGCGACGGCGGAGGTAGAAGGAGGCCGGGAAGGGAAGGGTGGGTTGCGGAGGTGGGGCGGTGGCACGGGAGGAGCAGTGGGCGGCGGCTTGGGGGAGCAGGTGGGCGGCGGCTCGGGGGCCGTCGCGCTCTGGCTCTCAAGCGGGCGGCGGCTCGGGGCCGTCGTCGCTGGATCCGCGCCTGGATGTCGCGGGGGCCCGCCGAGGCCTGGATCCGGCGCCGGCTCGTGCGGGAAAGTCGTCGGGGGCTGGGTGGCTTGCCGGCGATGGGAGGAAGGCCACCGGTAGGGTGGGGCGGGGTGGCTCGCCGACGAGGGGAGGGAGGTGGTGAGGTGGTGGAGGTGGTGCGTTGGTGGGGGAATGGAGGTGGTGCAGTGGTGGGGGAGGGGGCACGAGGAGATGGGGAGTGGTGGTGGGCGGGTGGGCTTGCCCTGGGTGAAGCTTTTTTTCGTGGGTAGGTGGCTGTGGTCGGGGTGTTAGCAGAATAAGATTCGGTGTTAGCAGAATAAGGTCTTAAGGGTGTTATTAGAATAGACCCACCTATATATATATATATATATATATATATATATATATATATATATATATATATATATATATATATATATATATATATATATATATGATATTCTAAGCGTGAGTGTAGAATAACTTATTCTACACCCCTAGTAACGCTATGTACAAAATCTAGTAAAACGTGTACAAAATGTAGTAATTGAAAATATTTTTTATCATCTAAGTTTGTAATTTACTACATTTTACTTAAAATTACTATATTTTACATAGTGTCTTACTGTATTTTGTATGTGCCGTTACTGGGGTATAGAATAAGCTATTCTACACTCACGCTTAGTTTAGCGTTATATATATATATATATATATATATATATATATATATATATATATATATTCTAAAAGGTAGGGAAACTGTTTGGCGCAAAGCAAAACGAGCCGCACCACTTGCATGTTTACCTTTTCCAACAAGCCAAACCTGGTGAAGCTTGCCAATACATTCTATATTGACCCTTATGGCTGCAACGTATCATCTTGCAAGACATAGGGTTACAACGCTATACTCAACTTCTCCCTGTGAGTGCATGGACACCACAAGACTAGAATGATATCTCCGATGCATGACTATATTGTAAGCTAGCCCACGAGCTAAGTAGGTGTGTATTAAAAAGCACTGGATCTACAATGTAATACTTGACACATGATGTATTCTCGGTACTTCATCATCCACTTTGCATGTCAGCTATCGATCCAGGGACTGACACAGTAAGCGCAGAGATTTGGGCCCCGTTCAGGGACCGGGTCGTGACAAAAGAAGTATCAACTCGAATGAATATGAAAATACTAATCAAATGGAAGAATTTATAAACATTAGTGATGTATGATACCGAGTGTGCCATAAGTATTGTAGCATATTAATCCCATTGGTTTGTGTGTGTGCGCGCCCTTTAGTTTCTTACATAAATTTATTTTTGATTCCTAAAATATCTTCAAATGATAAACGGGAAATTTTATAGACCCACACCCATTAGCCATGACATTTCCGTTCATATTGCACAACAAATGAATAATTTTTTAATTCAACAAGCAAACTAGAAGAAGCGAGCAATTGTCTCTGATTAACTTTATTTTCTCCGGGAATGATGGAAGAGGTACTTTATTCATATTAAAATCCTGATAAACATGCACATGAAGAGACCAAACTCAACAGACAATATTCCACATACATTGTACGAATTAATTTCTAAAAATATCCAGCGATGAAAGGTAGGGCACTTGGTCAATTTGATAGAGAAGTTTCATGGGTGGAGCAAGCTAATTGATTGGTCATTAGCCAACCAATAAGGGCCCATTAGTTTAGTGCACGGCGATCGATTCGTCCCTCTGACACATCAGCAAGCAACTTGTGGTTAAACTTGAGAAAGTTCCCAACAAGGTAAAAGATCTCTTTTTTGGTGTTCTCCTCTGGGACGTCGACCACAAATGACTCAATCACCAGTGCTCCCGGATGACCATCAATGACCTCATGGTGGACCGTCAAAACAGATGAATAGTTCTAGAAAAATAAAAATAAGACACGATTTTAGTATCCTAGAAAAATAATCTCATAACAATCAACCTCAAGTGTGCTCCAACTACCAATATGTGGGTACTTGATAAAATAATACTTCACTCACACACACGTACACATGTCTGTGTGTCCAGATATGTATATTAAAGTGCATTACCATTATTATATATGTGGTCTGAGTGGGTTCACGTGTGGAAGTGTTATATGATCTACTTTCTTACCTATGTTTTGTTTCTAACCATTAATTTGAACATTGTAAACCAACATTTTTCTAAAAGTGTCCATGTATAATTGTGAAGACAACTAATGAAAATTATGTATGTAATAATATCTTTTGGAACTTTATTGTAAACATACACTAGTAAAACAAACTAATCAATTGTATTCCATTGACTTCAAATGAGAAATGATATTATTTCCTTGATAGAGATGTCTTTGATGCTAATTTAAAAGAATTATGAATATTTATTTAAATATAGTTGTACATTTGGTATCATTTTTACTGCTATATGGAATATTTCATACTAAGTTTATAAGGCCCAAGATGTCAAAAAAAGTTGACAGATGATGATACATATTTGTTGGTAGAACGGCCACTGTATAATAGAATATAAAAATTAAACATACATTGGAGGCTCAAAATTAGTTACATACCTTCAACGGATGATCACCATCAATAAACTTGACACTGAGGATGTGCTCATTGTCATCGAGCAGCTCCAATCTCTCGATGCTCCATTTTCCAGGCAACCCACTTTTGAGAGTGACCTCTCTAACACATCCTGGCTCAATGTTCCCTTGCATCACACAGTTTTCCACAAAACGCTTGTAAACTTGTGGCTTGTCAAACCTCCTCACAACTGACCAAACCTAACATGTAATGAACACGCAAAAGGACATGAATTGAATCGATATTAGTAAGCTCCACGGTATGTATGATTTGACATAATGTGTACAATTAAGGCATTAAGTTAAATGTCATTTCATATGCATTATCAACAGATCATCCACATAAAATGCTTCATGTTCTCAAGCACTTTAGTGTGATAAATGTGAAACTAAAATATAATCATTTTATTTGAATATTTCTAACAGGTTAAAACATTTCTTTTGCTAAACTCCTATGTCTTTTAGATTGTTTTGGTAGACTAAAAGGTATCTATTGTTACATGAGAGAACTATGATAATAAGAGTGAATGTGATATACTAAAGAATGGCTCTATTGCTAATATTTTATCAAGTCAAGACAATGATATGATAAAAAAATCATATGAGAAGTTGCCAATCCAAACGAGAGTGCAATTTCATTTTGTTGGGAAAATAATTATGGTCACACTAGTTTATTGTTAAGCCATACTAATTATAAATAATATGTATTATGTTATAAATAGTACTTTATTAAATTACAAGTATTGTGAACAGGTGTCGCAAATGTGTACTAATCAAAACAAGTGTGGGTTTTTTTCCTAAAAGCTTCTTAAGATTTTAGTTTATGCAACCATAGTAGTAGAAATTAGTATCAATTTATTTGTCAAATGAGCCATGGGTTCATGTCATCGTGGTAAAAATTGCAATAATATGTATCTACTCTAAATATGTAAAATGTCAATGCAATTTAGAGGCTGGTATAGAAAAGTTCATTGCCATTTGAAGATTTATGTTCCCTATTTTCCCAAGCTATCGATGAGCTCAAAATTATACAAAATAAAAAATTTAATGTGTGCCAATCACCAAGAGGTATATTCTCAGACTGTCCAGATTCACCCGACTAACAACCAAACCAGACAAATGGTATTTCCAAACCCACACACAAAAATTTTGAAACCCCACTCCGCAATCAAAACAAAGAACGCCTAAAAACGTGAAGGGGCACTTGTGACTAGGAGAGAAACCGTACACCATGACAGTGGTGGAAATAAAACTCAATAGCTCAGGAGCTCAATGGGTGCTTGAGAACTCAGATGGAGCTAGAGTGTTTCCTTGTTATGTGGGTGGCCCAAAAGTTCCCTTATTCCATGGTGTGCCTCATCATTAGTTCGACACCATATTGTTCTAACTGTAACTAGCTTTTTGACGAACAACAGTAACTAGCTTTGTACAACTATTTGCTTGGCAGCAAGAGCATTACTAGTTATGTAGGTGGCTATTGGCGTTTCCTTACTCCATCATGTATGGGAGGGACTGTCACTTTACCATAACATTCTTTTGGTATATTTTTCCTATAGAGCCATTATCTTTTTTTGCGGTGTCCTATAGAGCCATTATCATGGTGACTTGAATGTTCCCTTAGAGGCATGTACAATGGTTGATAACGTGTTCTTTTATATAGTACACATGAATTAGAGAAGCCAAACAAGCATAGTATAAGATAGATTATGTCTTAGTGCTATGGTGCTATTAATGTTTATAGATCCTAAATATTATGATGTGATTAAAAGTTAACTAAAAACATATGAATAAGAGAACACATCTCGTAATTGTAGGCAAATATCTTACCTTTCTTATTAAGAGATGATTCCTGAGCTAAGAGAAACACCTCTTTTTCGTTTCTCTCTCTTCCACCTCACCAATTATCGTATGAGGCATCGCTAAGATAGTACAAGTGTACATGCCCTTACTCCATGGGTGGCTAGAGAGTTTCCTTATTTCATGACATGTTCCATGCCACCACTAGTTCACTCTGACTCCTTTCTAGCAATAATTACTTTTTATCATTGTTGTCTTGTTGTTAGGGTGTTTCCTTCTTAAGTTAAGTGTGCGATGTCTACATTAGTTTGTCACACCTTTTCTCTACCAATATAGTTTTTCTGTATAGGCTAGAGTGTTTCCTTAGTTCATTGGTGGCTAAAGTTCTTATATTGTGGTGTGTGCCCGTTGGTAAGCCTTTGCCAATTTGTTCTGATGTTGTTTTTTGCATGCACCTATTATCTCGGTGGCTAGGGTATTTCCTTATTTTATGATTTGTAACATTCTTTATTATCTGTCATATACCATAGCACTATCAATTTTCCACATGCGCTACTACTCACTCTGGTTGTGCGAGATATCAACCCTTTTAGCTATGGATGGGACGTTGAAATTATAAACCAAAAAAGAAACCCCAAAATATGGGGTTAATTCATTCTCTTTTTTTGGTGCGTAAATCACATGTGAAAGTAATCAAAGTTATTTCAGTCCATGGTCCAGATTTTTTAATCTCACAGTATGTGCCACACCACCATCAGTTTGTCACTACTCTTTTCTGGCAATAACTATTTTTCTGCTAATATTGTCTTCTTGCCATAGTATTTCCTTATTTAGTGGTGTATGATGTGCTTGCATTGGTTTGCCATAGATCATTTCCTTAGTACATGGGTGGCTAAAAAAATCTTATCTTGGCATGCGCCAGTTGGCAAGCCATCGTCAATTTGTCGCAAGGTTATTTTTTGTGTGCATCTATTTATCTTGGTGGTGTTTCTTTATTGTGTTGAGTGTAACGTTCCTAATTATGGTGTGTATACCACAACACTGCTCTCTAACTCAACACCCTGGTCATGCATGATTTCGGCCCTCTTAACAATGGATAAGCATAAAAACCGTAAACCAAACCAAAAAAACAAATGGTAAGGTTAATTCATTCTTATTTTGGTGCCTAAATCACGTGTGAACAATGAAAATGATCCAGGTTAACGAAATGGACCAAATACATCCAACTTCCCAGCCCTTGCATATACCCTATAACTAGGCAACAAATAAAACATGCCTAATTGGTCACATGTGTCGCCCGAGCCCCCACAACATCCTTATCTGGCAGGAAGCGGTAGACAGTGTGTTGCTTGCTGGTAAACTCGTCAGACGTGTGCCACTTTGGCTACTCCTAAAGTCCTACCGTGCACGAGTTCATCATCTTTGCTAACTCCTTCCCCCACCCCTACCACACCCCATCGCCCACGATTTGTCCAACACCATGGCACTCTCGACCTAAGTAGCTGACCTCATCTCCCTTCCCATCGAGCATGGTAGTCGACCTTCCCATTGCATGATGCGAACCATATGCATCTTCATCCCCACGTGAATCCCCCCAAGACCTTTGTTTTCTTCTTTCTCAAATCTAATGGTTCACTCCAACTAAAAAAAACTAATCAGTCACTTTAGTCTAACTTAGGGATTGGACAGAATCATCGGTTCCTATAATTTCTGAGTTAATTCGGTCAACACTCTTAGAAAACAAAAAATATGTAGAAACGGAAATTTTGAATGGAGAAAACAAAACAAAATCGACTACAAACCCCTACGCTCAACCCATATAGGTCACGCGATTAGCCTCAAAGTGCATCCGCCTGTTGATTAATATATTTCTTAGACTTCAATGCCAATCAAAATCAGAAACCGGCAACTACCAAGAACTTTTTTTATGACAAATTTGGTTTTAGATGGCATGCGACGCATGCAAGAACGATGTATAACTTGAGAGGTAGGCATGTGTTTCTTACGGTTTGGAGGGGCGCCTTGATGTGCTTGGCGATGAAGGAGGTGCACTGGTTGGTACCTGGCTCATGTTGGTGGAACCGCCGCACGTACTCCATCTCCTCTGGGCGGAGCACGGTGTGCTCGTCCCATGGCCTCCAGATCCCATCCGTGCCCACACCGCTGCTTCCGCCATCCATCTTCACTCTCCCTCCTGCGTACAGTACTCTTAACTAGGGGATTGAAAATGAGCTAGAAATTGTGCCCTTATAACGAGGAGGTGGTGTCTTGCCGTGTAAATGTGTGATGTCCGTTACTACTTTTTTTAGGCGGGTCCTTTGCATTTATGTTTTCTAGACACTGTTTATTTTTAGATTACTCGCCACATACACCATGTGGTTGCGAGTCCGTTACTACTATTGAATATCAGTAGCGACGCTCTCATGGAGGTTTGTCTTTTGATTGAGTCTAATTAGCTTTTTTCTGTTGAGGCAAAAGAGCTTGATTAGGCAATCTCATAAAGCTTTATTAAGTCGTTCAAATGTTTACAGAGACAAAAATAATTGCCGTGTTGATCTACCAAGCATGGCGGTCAACCCAAAGACAAAAGAGCCCACCGGAAGCTCCTAGACGGCGCCTTATGCGGCGGCTAGAAGTCCTGGCGCCCACTAGCTACAGCAAATGGGTCAGCCCATTCCACCGTCGCATGCAGTACCTCGCCTTAGCGCGTTCGATTCGTCGGTCAACAGTTGACCGGTCAACCATTGGCTTTTGCAAAAAAAACGAAAAATAAAAGAAATCTGAAAAAAAACTCTAAAATTCGAAAAAAAAGTGTGAATTGAGAAAAATTCATGGATTCTGAAAAAAAAATCATAGAATTGGAAAGAACTTCACAAATTTGAAAATAAGTTCATCGATTTTGGAAGAAAAAAGTTCATTGATCTTGAAAAAGATTCATCGAATTTGAAAATAGTTCACAAATTTGAAAAAAATCATTGATTTTGAAAAAATCATCAGTTTTGGAAAAGTTCATCAATTTTTAAAAACCTTACTGTTTTTAAAAATCACTGATTTTAGAAAACAATCATAGTTTTTGAAAAAAAAACATCAATTTTGGAAAAAAAACTCATGAATTTGAAATAATCAGCAATTTTAAAACAAAAAACAAAAAATGCTTGCCCATTTAGCAAAGAAAAAGAAAAAACCAAACAAAACCATTTCAAAAAAAGAGAAAAATATATTTTTAAAAAAAGGCTTCCAACTTGAGAAAGAATAAAAGGAAAAACCGAAGTTACTAGGCACTTTTTTTAGCGACTGTTAGTAGGCACATGTGTTGTGATGTCCTGGTAGTTGGTGCGCTGCTCTGCGAAGGTTGAGGTCTCGAGTTCGAATCCGGCCTGCTTGTTTTCAGCGCGTATTGCAGTGCGTTGTGTTTCTATCTGGTCTTTTGATGTGCTCAGTTAGTCAGATTTCCATCAAGAGGTGTACAGGACACAAGCCCCAAGCCAGAAGAGATGACCCAAGATTTGAGAATTTTTGTCAAAATACAACATGCTATTGAACTAAAAGCTTTACTAAAGATGCACACTATTTTTTTAGTTAATCTACAAGTTGCTGCTCATCTTGAAAAAAATGATCGCAATTAGGTGTCCGCCACAATCACAAGGTTACTGGTAATTCAAACTCAGTACGGGTGGCATGACTTCACATTTCAATGCAATATTGAAGCTAAACTTTACATGGGATTGTCAAATCGTTCTCTTCTCTAAATGATGTGCCAATCGAATAACACACTCCCCGCTGTTACCAAATAAATATGGCCAATGTAAATATAATGGAACTTAGGAAACTGGGTCACAAAGATTTGTCAGGCGAGGATGATATTAACAGACATCGGAAAATTTATAGAACTGGGACGAAATTCATACTGCATCAGTTCAACAAACGTAAGTGCGTGTATGCAAAAGGACAGGTCAACGAAATTCTGGTACGACCAAAGGTGTCTGCCAAATGTACCAGGTTGCGTATTTGGGACTGCAAGTTACATCGCATATATGGGATCAGGAGTGGTATTTATAGTTATCTAATGAGCCTGAATATTGTGTAGAGAAACTACTTTGTTCCTTTCATACTCCCTCCGTCCGAAAAAGCTTGTCCAACCTTGTCTTTCAAATGGATGTATCTAACACTAACTTGGTGCTAGATTCATCCATTTAAGAGACAAGCATTTTCAGATGGAGGGGGTACTATACTGAATTTGTGAACTAGGAAACATTCATCTTGGCGGCAGCGCCAAGTACAAGAAATTGCCGAACTGAAACTGAAAAAGAACCTAAAAATATGAAGGGGACAGAACCACCAGATCAAGTCAAGGGCCAATAACTCTGATACTGTTTCCCAGATGCCTGGTGAAATTGCTAATAGCATCACCGTAATCAAACTGTTGTCCAGGATATGCAACACAGCAAATACTTGTAGGGACATGCATTTAAGGTGTGTTTTCATCTTACAATGAAAGACTGAAAACAAGTAATGTGGAAGCTCGCCGTACTGCAAGCATGACCTGTATCTGTATGAGACAACTTGTTATCAATGCACAGTTTGATTACTCACTCGAAACACAGGTACCAATATGGAGTAGCATATTGTCGGCACCCCGACCGTAGATTCAAGGACACTTACTTTGATGGAAGATTATTTTGACCGTAGACCTGGAATGTTGCTCAGTCCCATCTTTTTAAGGATAAGCTTAGTCAGTGCTGGAGGATTGTTGAGCCCCAGACTTCTACTGAACTCATTAGCCAGCGATACAAGCTGGTACTTATCACGGCCGATTTGCTTATTCGAATTATAGTAACCAAGCCATGCTTGATACGCAGATTCCTTATCTTTCACCTCCACATGTGCAAGAGCTTTCTCAACCTAAAACAAAAATAAAAATGTGCAACATAGCATTATGACACATTGAACTCATCAAATATTTTAAATAAATTAATGACAACATTCCATGTAGATGGCTTTCTAAAGTAGGTTCATTTTGCTACTGCCCTCCACGGTTGCGCCTACAAAAAAAAATTCTACCTATTTCGTTGTTTCATCCTATTGTGTGCCTTGAAAATATTGTGATGGCTTTCCAAACATTCGTTTATTTTGCTACTTCTACATATTCATGGCTAATGTGATGTAAGATTAACTAGACACAAATTTGCGAAAACATCAACAGAGGGAAAAAAACAACCGGAAAACGATCAGAACCAGCCAAATCCTGAACCAAAGAAGGGTCTAACACTTCTTCGGATGGTGCAATTTTCTATCATCGATATGTCCATTGCTATTTTGCATGTCAAAACACCAACAAGTTGTGCACTGGTGAAGGAGCTACGGTACCTTCCGTTTAGTGTCCAAATCAATTAGTGGTAGTGTTGCCTCTGTAATAGGCAAATCTTTGATACTTCTCAAGAAGTATTCTTCCCATGGTGCCAACAATAAGACTCCGCTCCCCTCATTACCTTTGCGGCCAGTTCTACCAAGACGGTGGATATATTGCTCCCTGTCACTCGGAACACCCAACTGCAATGACCATCATATCAGTTCACTCCGATTTATAATAACATGCGTAAGGACACAAAAGATAAGCATGTTCATATTTAGTTACAACTAATTATTTATAGTTGCATGTGGAAGATATCTTTCTGAGTGGTTGTAAAGAGCAAATAGAAAAGAAAATTCTTATCTACCCAATAAATAAGAACATAGACAACTACTCCCTCCGTTCCCAAATAATTGTCTTTCTAGCCATCTCAAATGGACTAAACATATGAATGTATGTAGACATGTTTTAGAGTGTAGATTCATTCATTTTACTCCGTATGTAGTCACTTGTTGAAATCCCTAGAAAGACAATTATTTAGGAACGGAGGGAGTACAATACAAGAGGTTGGTTACCTGCAGAACTAGTGTGACATTAGGATAATCAACACCCCTAGCAGATACATCAGAGCTAACAAGAATAAGACCCTTTGATTCCTTAAATTCTTTTGATATCCTGGTTCTGTAACTTTGTGGCTTTCTGGAGTGGATCTCACGTACGTTCAACTTCAGTTCAGACAGGAGTTCAGCAACAAGACTTGTTACTTTTGCTGTTGTACAAAACACAATCACCTGCATTTGTCTTGTCATAAATCTGTGTATAGTAGTGACTAGAGAAGACACTGCAAAGTCAACAATTAAATTACCTTGTAGTCAACATTTTCCGAAATATGGTCCGTTAAAAGACCATATAGGATAGAGAATTGTTTATCTAGTGGCGCAACCAAATGCATTTGTTTCACCTGAATATGGTAATAATAAGCATCATGTTGGATAATAAAAAGCAAAGTTGAAGCAATTAACAAGTGCATGGTTGAAAATATACCTGTGAATGTGTTTCCTCACTTCCTTCTTGAACAGTGTTGACAAATTCAAGATCTCTTTTCATGGCAACATGACATACTTGACGAACCTAGAATTAGTACAAATTCAGTATATATTGACCAAATAAACTGATTGCTTGAGTGGGTTTACTCAGTATACCTCATCTGGAACTGTAGCAGAAAATAGGAGTGTTTGGCGCTGTTTGGGGAGTGCAGCTACTATTCTCTCGATATCAGTTCGGAACCCCATATCTAACAAGCGGTCAGCTTCATCAAGAATAAGGAATTTGACGCCCATCAATCTAGTAGCAAATCCTGGTGTGTTCTCCATATGATCCTTAAGCCTTCCCGGTGTAGCTACCAGAATCTGCATATTAGCATTACTTTCAGATCATGACATGTGACCATAGGAAGAGCAAGGATTATTCAGCGAGCTATTTCCAATCACCTGGCAAGGGTTTGTGTGCATGCGTTTCTGCTCAAGAGCCATCCTAGTGCCACCAATTACAAGTTGTACTCCAATTGATGGATGGAATTTAAGAAGTTTGTTAGCCTCTGCAGCAGCCTGATCAGCAAGCTCGCGTGTCGGGCACACAACAATAACACTAATGGGTGGTCTTTTTTTATCATGGTCATGAGGGGGCAATTTGGAGACAACTTCAATGGCTGGAAGCTGAACATAAACAATGGTGAATTACAAATTGAGATCGAATGAAGCCCTAAATAATTAAATACAAGAAAAATATCAATACTCAAGCAGGGTATTTACCAAGAATGCCACAGTTTTTCCGGTTCCTGTCCTTGCTTTGGCCAGGACATCCTTCCCTGCAGAGAAAAGGTTTGTTAGTTTGTCAGCAGTGACTAAGATGCAATTTAAGTTAAGATATTTTCACGGCTGTGTACAGCCAAACAAGGCACAGCTCAGATTGTCCAGGTTGTCCTCCCTTCAAATCAATTAAAGGTTCGCATCGTGTTTCTTGTGCCATAGTAATACTTCTGTCAAAACAATTATTTGCAGCACAAACACACCAAGTCCATCTTCAATGTCCAAGTTCAGTGAGGTTGTTTCAGTTATATTTTTAATCAGAAGGCTCATAACTAATTGTTGTAATTCAAGAATTTATACATAGGCTGTTAAAGCCAGCTGAAAGATTATTACTCAAAATTTCAGGAACCTATACATAGTTTATGTTTTCTGAAGCTTGTATAGACCTTATAGTTATAGCCATTGTTGAGGAAATCGTTAACCACTAGCTGCTCGGTTCGCTGGCGAGTAGGGGATTAATAGGCTAATTGGCAAGTTAATCGGCCAATTAATCAATTGATTGGATGATTTACAAGTTTATCGGCTACTCAGTGACCCTATGGGTAGGGATTAATCGGCAAGTGAACTAGTTAATTGGACGAATTCTTGACCACTTATATAGCTACTGAGAAACTATGGGAAGTATCATCACTATAAGGCCATATGGTCAATTCCACTGATGTGTTTTAATATTAATTGTTGCGTGTTGATTTTTGCATACAGTAAGGAGATTCGGTATAAGTGACCTATAAAGGAGATGAACAATTCACTCATGCATGCTCATTAGTCACAACTCCAGAATATTGTGCTTTTGCCTTGAAAAGAAAACTATGTTGGCAAGACTGAAGAGCATGAAGCAGAAGTGAATGAAGCTGTGGATTGTGTTGTGGTGAGTGTGCATATGGGCAATGCTATCTATGTAGTATGTACTGAGTTGTTGGGCATGTTCTGTTCAATAAGATAGCTGAGCTGTGTGACTGTTAGATGTGCGGAGCTATAAACAGAAAGGTTTTCAAGAGGGGTACTGTAAACTAAGCATTGGTTAATATAGAGGTATTTTTATGTTCTCTCCCCCCAGCATCTTCTCCTTCACTGATCCCCAATTCCTTGTTCTGTCCACAATACCTTTGTGCCTCAGTAGCAGTGACGAGACATAAAAAAACTGAGGGTGGTGGTTGGTGAAGGGTGAGGTGAGGTGAGTGAGCTATCAATTGGCTCTCCACCCTACAAGTGTTCATCATCTCTCAATTTAGCTTTCCCAATAATCATTAAATACAGGGTCAACGCACTTCCATATTTTTTCTGTAAGGGTGTGTTTTTATAACACAGAAATGACTAGAAGCAGAACAATCCTTATGAGTTCCAATATAATATAGCCTAATGCCCTATTCCTCCTGTCAGTTATCGAAGTTAACCTGTTAAATATTTGAGCAACCAAAACATGGGCCATTGGACATCGTGAAGCAGTTACTTATTTTTGTCCGCCACCTCGGCTCTTCAAGTCCATCAAAACAAAGGAAGTGGCATCGGTGAGTGGTGCAAAAATGCATGTGAAGAGAAGGGAAGGAAATGAAGCCAGCTAAGCGAATAATAGGTAGCCTTTAGACATCAGGGGGCCAGTAAAATGAAAAGGGTTAACCAAGGAACGGTGGAAGAGATTTTTAGAAAATGGGAGTTGTGGGGGTATATTTGGAAAATGAAAAGATAAAATGCCTAGAAGGAGAGTGGTAATGGATAATGTTCGTCCCTTTGTATAGCCTGTGAGTCCTAACAAGAAAAGATATGCAAACCATAAAGTAAAATCATAACTGTCCACGTATACAAACAGCACGGTGTTAACCTTTAAGTATAATAGGAAGCGTGGCCTCCTGAACCGCAGTCATCCGTTCATACCCAGCAGCTTTAACACCTTTTAATGTCGCGGGAGAGAGAGAACATTCATCAAACCTATGATGTAAAACAAAAAAAGATCCAACAGGATAGGGCATTAGAGATTAAAAGGTTGCTAGGTGTGTTATCAGCACATATGCTCTTAAATCTCAATACATGTCTGCAACTATTTGGAAAGAATGCAGATGGCCAATTAGAGATCATAAGGACGTAATAAGCCAAAACAATCCGCCCATAATCATAGCACATGGCTGACTATAGTTTCCATGAAACATATCATTTCATAGACCAGGGTATCACAAGCTGCAGAGACATTGAGCAAACATAATTATACCAAGTTCTATTTTAATATACAAAAATCACAAGAAGTAATAAGAATCAGCTAATTTAGCAATAGAACAATTTGTTGCCCTCAACACTATGCTACAAATGTCATATATTTTCCTCGTCACATGGTGGGGTCACAAAATAACAGCTTCAAAACTAAGAAAAGAATCATTAAGCAACTTAAATTATGGTATGGTTGAGAAAATAGACACAACCTCCATTCACTGCTGCAAGTAAGTGGATTGCTATTGACAGGTCATCATGATTTAAAATGTGCATCCTTTGTGCACTTCCAGTACAAAAGCCAACTAATGCAGCTAGATGAAATCAATCCTGATTAAGTTAGTCATTAAGAAGATAGTGATACTTGGATAGTAGTCAGTAACAGTTTCTAGTAGAGCATGACTCTGAACAAGATATATTTTCTTCACTGGCATAAGGTCCTAAAATTTATTAGAATTAAGGATAACTTTCAATACAAAAGCCAACTAATGCATCTAGATGAAATCAATCCTGATTAAGATAATGATACTTGGATAGTAGTCAGTAATAGTTTCTAGTAGTGCGTGACTATGAACAAGATACATTTTCTTCACTGGCCTAAGGTCCTGGAATTGATCAGAATTGAGGATAGAACAATACTGAAGTTTCTAATAACCCACCCCATATTCAAGGATCATGGAACCTGTGTACACTATGATGAAAACACACCAAACAACAGGCAAATACTAAATATCTGTTTGCACTTCCAAGGATAGGAGGCTTTGCGGCCAAGTTGGAGGCAGCTATAGAAGTTCTCATTAACTTCGCATATGATAACTAAGTATAGTGTTAATTGGGATGAAAGTGATGCTATTTGTTGAACTAACATTTAGGCAAATATCACAAAAGTGAATAAAAAAGACCCGAGATAGCAAGCAGTCATTCACGCGCTTCACAACTCAAATATATGCATGACCTAACATATATCTATCCTATGCACGGATATATGATCACAAAGTAACAATCTAACTAGTCGCCATAGAGAAAAGAAAACAAAGTACAACACATACAGAAAAATTCCATAACAATGGCAGGATATATTTATTGTGAATTAGAGAAAGGTTGAGCAAGAGCTACCTTCTCTGACTCAAATACGAATCAGCACCTCCATTATCTCTTGTGCCCAGTACAGTCTCCTGTTCAACTGACTCAGAAGAGACAGATTTCTTAGCTGCACTGTTCACTAAATCCTCCTGGCCAGAATCATCACCAGAGAGACCATCCTCAAAACCCGATGGCCCATCATCCTCATCAACTTCCCCTGACTCACTATCATCCTCTGATGAACCAAAATCAGACATTTTCCGACCCTTTGACCGTCGATCACCAAAATCCACATCCCTGACTTTACCTCCTCTACGTGATCCCAAACTCCCCATCTTCTCTGCTCTCCCACCACGATTATGCCTTCCACCAGAAGCTCCAAACTCAATTGCATCATCGTCGTCGTCGTCGTCATCGTCGTCATCCAAATCACTTTCCGTACCTCTTCTGCGTGACAAAGTTGACATCCTTCCACCACGGCCACGAATTCCCCTGGGAGACCCAAAACCAACTTCTTCACCACTGTCATCCTCTTCATCATCCAGATCGCTTCCCCTGCCTCCTCTGCATGACAAACCTGATGCCCTTCCACCACGGCCTCGTCTTCCCCTGGGAGACCTAAAACCAACTTCACCGCTGTCATCCTCCTCGTCATCCAGATCGCTTCCCCTGCGTCCTCTACCTGACAAATCTGTTGTCCTCCCACCACGACCTCGCCTTCCCCTGGGAGACCCAATCCCAGATTCTTCATCATCCAAATCACCATACCTCCCTCCCCTGTGTGACACACCCGATGCCCTCCCGCCTCGGCCACGCTGACCCCTCGAAGACCGAAACCCAGCCTCATCACCAAAATCACCTCCCCTCCCTCCTCTCTGTGAAAACCCCGAAGACATCCCGCCCCGCCCTCGCCTTCCCCTCGCAGAACCAAACCCAGATTCACCATCATCACTGAGATCAGAACTCACCACCCTCCCCCTTCGATCAGAGCCAGGCCTATCGCCCCCGAACCGACCACCACGACTATCGCTGCCGAATCGACCACCACGCCTGTCGCCACCAAACCGACCACCACGACTATCGCCGCCGAACCGACCACTGCGACTATCGCCGCCGAACCGACCACCACGCCTATCACCGCCAAAATCCCCGCCGCGTCTCTCTCCGCCGAACTCACCGCCATCAAACCTCGACCTCGTCGGCGGTCCCCCCGAATCCCTCCCTCTTCGGCCTCCCCTGGAGGCAGCGGGTTTGCGAGTGGAGGCCTCGCGCTCGTCGCCGCTGCTGAGACCAAGGTTGAAGGAGTCGGCCTTGATGTCGCTGACCCAGTCGCTGAGGTCAGCCTCGTCCTCGATTAGGCTCCGCGCGGCGCCGCCGGTGCGCGAGGAGAGGAAGCGGGTGCTGATGGGAACGGCGGCGCCATTTCCCGGCGGGATGGGGTGTAGGAGGGAGAGAGAATCAGCACGGCGGGCCGCGGAGAAGGAGCCTGCCGCGGCGCGGCGGAGGAAGCCAAGCAGGTGATGGCGGCCTCGCATGGCGGAGGTGCGGGGTTGAGTTTAGGGTTTAAGGGAGAGACGGCGGCGTCTCGGGGCTTATGGCATTTTGGGGGGGCTTTAGGTTCAGGTTCTGAAGAGGGAATGCTGATCAGAGATTCACTGAGCAAGTTTAGGTTGATTTTTGGTGAGCTCTCATGGCCGTCCGATTTTCAGATACGAAAAAAACCATTTCCAGACGGATCTGAGGGAGGATCTCCTCTCACGGACAAATTCCTGGCTCGCCCATGCGTCGCTCCTAGGCTTCCGCCCGAGCCGCTCGCTAGCAGCCATCTTCGCCGCCACCCTCCATCCCATGGTGCCCACGACACAATGTCGTCACGCAAAGCCCGGCTGGTGCAGTTTGGAGGCTATGTGTGCCGGACCAAAGCATCTCAAACATGATAAAAATTACATTGAGATTTTGATACCATCTAACGGTCACTACTGTCATTAGAACGTGTTGCCAACGTGTCGCTGTCGTTGCCCCCTTATCGAAATCGGCTTGACCTTCCTGATGATAGCCGGGAAGTTTCTTCGTGCATGTGCCCATAAGGGCCAGCGTCCTGGAGCCGCGGTCGTCGTCGTTAACCCTTATATAGATCTGAAACAGTTGTCACCAAATCTCGCCATATGATGAGAAAACACTAATCTCGCCACCCCCAAGAAGAAGGCAGGAATTTACGCTTGAGCTCCGCTACTACGTCCAGACAAACGAAGGAGGGTTGAAACCCGAAAGACAAACTTGAAGAAGAAGCAATGTCATCCGCCCAAGCGCCGCACCTACGAGGATTAGAAACCTTAACCTAAACTACTAACCAAAGTGAAGGCAACGGGTTCTCCTCCCCCGCCACCGGGCATCGGAGCGGCGGGCAGAGGGGAGGAAAATCCACGGGCTCGTCAGTGAAGTATGGAGGGGAACCCTAACAGCTTAGGGTTAGTGGAGGAAACGAGAGAAAATTGCGTACCTCGGCCACCCCCAATTCTCATTTTTTTTGGGGGGGGTCTCAGAGCCAGAGCAATGCAACATAGAGAATTTCGCATCTCTAAAATTGATTTTTCAGATGTACATGGTGCCTTAAAATTGGGCAAATCTCATAAGTTGGCCATCTAGTTTGAAGAAAGGAGTGTATGTACGAAACGATCAGTGGAAGAGAGCCATAAATCAAATGTCGTGAGCAAAATGAATAATTTTTTTAATTGTATTGACACTTTTTTTTCTAAAATTCATGAGGCTAAATGCAAAATAGAAAAACATGCACAAATGTGGGATGGGGGAAGGGGGGGAGGGCATCAGCCACGCCTCAATTGCCTCAGCCACTATGTAAGATGACATACAAGGTTGCATCGCATCAGCCACGCCTCAATTGCCTCAGCCACTATGTAAGATGACATACAAGGTTGCATTCTCGTAGAGCATCGACACTCGTACCCACTCATATCCCCCTATACGTCCGAGTGTATGGTCCGGTCATGAAAATGTGATCCAATCGGACCCCTCAAACCAACCTTATATGTTCGGGATGTTCGATAACCCCATACACAATCCCGTGGTGGATATGGGGAGGCCCGGATGCATCCGTCATGCCAGACTAACGGACACGCCTACGCAAAAACTCATCGATCCAACGGGACCTCAAAGATCCGCCGCATTCATGTCACTGCTCCAGCTCGTCGCCTGAGGGGCCAAACCTGGCTATTTAAGTCGGGGGGGGGGGGGGCTTCACAGCCCTAGCCGCCTCCATTTCATCCCTCCTGTAAGTGCATCTAGTGCCACCCCTAGTTGGTTTTGGAGTATTGACGACAAATGTGGTTGAGGGACTAATGCATTTGTGAGAATTGCAGGATAACGCAGGTAGTGTCCCTCATTGATTCGGTTTACCTACCGGAGATGACCCTAAAATGTATGAAGACATTGACGACAATGGTGGTATGTGAAGATATTCACATTGAAGACTATGACATGAGAAGACATTGAGTGAAGACTATGGAGCCGAAGATCGTGGTCGTTTCGTTGTTTCCTTTTCTTCTTTGTTGAGTCGTAGGAACCACCGTCATCGTTAAGTGGGGTCCAAGTGATCATAGTCGAGAATGGTCAAGTGATAATCAACCCAAATCCTATGTTTTCGAGCGAAGACAATGAGAGCAAAACTTATCCAGAGTGGATGAGTCGCTTTGCTTGTAGCCCAAGTAAAGTTGCCGTGTGTGTTTGAAATCGACCATTGGAACACGTGTCGGTTCCTTAGTGACCTGTGGTCATTTCGGATATATCGGTCGGGTTGCCTAGTGGCTATAAATAGCCCACCCCTACACCATAAATTGGTGGCTGCTCGAGTTAGTGCACGGCTTTTGTCGCTCGAGAGCAACCCACCTCAAGCCTTTGAGAGAGAGAATCCTTGCGAGGACAAAGCCCAAACACCCGAGCCAAAGAGTGTTAGGCATCATCAAGTTTTCCTGTCATGTGACACAAGACTTATTACACTTGAGGACTGTGAATCCTCCGGCCGGTTAGGCGTCGCGTTCGAGCATCCAAGAGTCATTGTGGATTGCCGGTGAACGCAGATCTGTGAAGGTTCGAAGTCTACCTTGAAGACTTACAGAGTGATTGGGCGAGGACTGTGTGTCCTTAGCTCAAGGGGAATAAGGTGAAGACGCGGTCTTCGAGTTGAATCTCAGCCTCCCTAACGGATGTACAGTTGTCACAAAGAATCGAACTGGTCCAACAAATCTGTGTCTTCAACAAGTGATCGGTTCTATCCTTCCTCCTTTACCTTGAGTTTTGTCTTCGTGAAGTCATTGCTTATATGTCTTATCTGTTTGACTTCATTGCTTGACTATTATCGTTGTTTGGCTTCATACTATCTTCCATCCTGATCCTACTACCGAGCTGCTATTAGTCTTGTACTTTCACGTTATTGCATACTAGACTATGGTTTGCTTGTTGTAGTTCATCTTCCGCTGCATATCAATTAGGTCATTTCTATTGTTTGTCTTCGAAACATTCGTGTTTTGAAGACTTCCCTAAAAATCGCCTACTCACCCCCCCCTCTAGTCGATAACTAGCACTTTTAATTGGTATCAGAGCAAGGTACTCCCTTGTTCTGTGTGATTCGGTTTAACCACCGGAGTTTCAGCTATGTCGATCGCAGGATAATCAAAGTCTCCGCTGCTTGCCCCGTGTTCGATGGAACTGACTATCCCTACTGGAAGAATAAGATGTGCATGCATCTTGAAGCCATTGATGTCGACCTCTGGTATGTCGTCAAGAATGGCGTTCCCAAATCTGGTGAAGGTGTCACCCTAGCGATGTCAAGAAGTTCATTCAACTGGACTCAAGCGCAAAGAACATCATCTGTGGTCATCGACCAAAGGACGAGTATGGCCGTGTGAGTGCTCCGAAACGCCGAAGCTAGTGCGGGACTGGCTATCCAAGGTCAACGAAGGCGTCTCAACCCAGAGAGATCAAAGAATCAGTGTTCTTTGCAACCTCTTCAACCGCTTCAAGAGAAACGACAATGAAAATGTCCAGCTCACGTTTGATCGCCTCACTGACATCACAAATGAGCTTCATGCTCTCGGCGCCACTGAGATCACCAAGCATGAAATCGTCAAGACACTCTCGAGATCACTTGACAGCTCTTTTGACACCCTTGCCCTCATGATACAAGAACGTCCTGACTTCAAGACACTCGATCCGTCTGATATACTTGAGAGGCTTAACACACATGAGTTCTAGCTTTACGAGAAAAGAGATATCTATGGTCCCAACTATGGCCGAACTCGCTTTGAAGGCAAAAGTTGTTTCCTCATCCAAGAAGAATCATTGCGGTTCGATGATCCCAAGACATTGGAAAGGAACTTGCTATGCTTGTGAAGAAATTCCAGAAGTTCACTAGGAAGAAAGGCTTCAGAAAGTCTTCACGATCCAGCTCAAGAAATGATGAAGCTTCCACTCATGACTACAAGAAGAGAACCTGTCACAAGTGCAAGAAAACTGGACACTATATCTCTGAGTGTTCACAGTGGGACAATGAGAAGAAGAAGAAGAAGAGCAAAGAATATGATTCTGGTGACAAGAAGAAGAAGAAATCTTCAAAGTCTTCTTCCAAGTCCTCATCAAAGTCTTCATCTCATAAGAAGAGCTCATCTGGCAAGGCTCGTGCTTTTGTTGGCAAGGAAATGGATTTAGAGGAGGAGTCTGCTTCTGAGGAGGTGGAGGTGGAGTCTGAAGAGGAGTCCGACTCTGGCGTTGTAAGTCCGGCTTTAGCCACGACCTATGTTGCCAAGTCCATCTTCAACATCAAGACAATGGCTTCTACACCAACGCAAGCCGATGACAAGGACGACCTGCTCCCACCTATCGCTTCATGGCACGCGGTGCCAAGGTAAAATCACGTGATGCTTACTTTCAAACATCAAGTGAAGATGACTCGATTGTGAACCCAAATCCAGCTACAAAACACTTGCTAAAATTGCAACCGAACAACAAAGAGCTATGGAACATACTCAAAAGTGTTAGACAAAAGCGATGACTGTTGGACACGGAAATGACACGTTCACAATCCTTAGTTGAAGACATTAAAATCTTCATGCTAAGTACCAAGAACTTGAAAGTCGTCATGAAACGCCTCAACTACTCATGAAAAGCTCTCCTATGATTATCTTCAAAGGAAGCAAGAGCTTGAGAAATTGAGGCGGCTCATGAAGATCTTCAAAAGAGAATGAGTCACTTCGCTCAACGGATCGGTTCCGTTCAGGATGGATTTGAACCACCATGTATAAAATGCCTTGAGCGTGATATAGCTACCTCTGTTCTTTGAATGTTCAACTGCTGCATTGTTGCATTGTCTTCAACTACTAATGTGGTAACTAACCCCTCTGCGGAGGATACCATCGCTATTGTCGATGAAAATGCTAGGTTGAAGACATTGCTTGAAACAGGATGTATAAAAGTCCGAAAGGGCATCGACACTTATGCGATGTCCTCAAAAGCGATTCTCGAACGAAACCCTAGGAAAGAGGGTGTTGAGTTCGAGAGGAAAATGAATGTTGATGGTTCCTATCGAAGCCCGAGCAAGATCCCAAAACCACATGGGTTGTCGCAAAGGGACCTTCATGGATCCATCCGCCTTATCTGGCTTTACTGTGCTAACCCTATTATCATTGATGAATCCTTTGATGCAAACTATAAGCTGTTCAAGAATCAGAATGGTGAAGTGTTTGCTAGGTATATTGGTACTAATTGCAGGAATGGACCCCCTATGAAGAAGATCTGGGTTCCCAAAAGCTGTCTTGAGAATCTTCCAGTGAATGTCATCATGACACCACAGGAAGAAGACAAACCCTGACCTAAGGCGTCATATGGTCCAAAGGCTTCATCTGACAGAGGACTCACCCGAGTCACCCTAACGCCAATGTTTTGCAGGAAACCGTACTCAAGTTTATGAATATGAGCGTGTGTCTTCAAACCGCTATGTTCATAGAACTAAGAACTTTTTCGCCTATTCATATGAGTATCATTCATCTCCTGCAAGGCTATTTGCTAGGGCTCCAAAGCGAAATTCTCGAGATGTCTGCACTTAGACTCATTGCTTCTAAGCCACCCTCAAGATGTGGGTGGTTAAGAAGAATTAACTCTCTTTTGCAGAAAGGGTCTCCACGAAAATCAAAGGCGTCGATGCTATTTTGGGGACCTAAAACATCTTGTAGGGCACAAGATCAAATGCCCAAATGGTCTCACTATGTATTTTGTTCTGAATCGTTTGCCATTCATCCTATCAGTCCTAATCTTGATTTAAGCTTCAATAATCCACTTGCCCGTCAAATGTTTATGCTTCACAATGCTCTTGGTGAAGCCTATCCCCTAACTGCATCAGAGGGTATGACACCTCATGCTTGTAATGGATTATGGACGGTGGATGCACTAATCATATGAATGGTGATCAAGTCTTCTCACGGACTCAACCTTACGTCCATCCGACAAGAGTCACATCACATTTCTTGACCTTTGGTAAAAGCAAGGTATTGGGTCTAGGTAGAGTTGCAATCTCAAAGGATCAACACATGGATAAAGTGATGCTTGTTGAATCCCTTGGTTTCAACTTGATGTCCATCTCAATGCTTTGTGACTTGAACATGATTGTGATATTCGGAAAATATCGCTGCCTTGTACTAATGGAATCGACAAGTCCCTAGTCTTTGAAGGGTATAGGAAAGATGATCTATACATGGTAGATTTCTCAAGAGGTCCACACTTGCCGTATGTCTTTTGCAAAAGCTTGAATCTTGGCTCGCATCGGAGGTGGGGCATGTTGGCATGAGGAACTTACACACACTCGCCAAGAAGAAGCATGTCATAGGCATCGAAGGTGTCAAGTTCAAGAAGGATCATTTGTGTGGTGCTCGCGAAGTGGAAAGATAACTAGGCAAAGCACCCTCAAGACAATCATGACGACATCTCAACCCTTCGAGATGTTACACATGGATTTGTTTGGCCCTACTCATTACTCTACCCTCACAACAACTGCTTGTCTCTATGGCTTCGCCATTGTTGATGACTACTCAAGATACACATGGGTGCACATAATTCTCTACAAGATCAAGCGCAAGATGTCTTCAGACGCTTCGCCAATCGAGCAATGAACAATTATGGCGCCAAGATCAAGCATATCGAAGTGATAATGGCAATCAATTCAAGAACACGGACTTGATCTTTATCTCGATACCATGGGAATCACTCATGAGTTCTCTCGCCCATACACACCTCAAAGCAAAATGGCATCGTGGAGCGTAAGAACAGAACCCTCATTGAGATGGCTCGAACGATGCTCGACGAGTACAAGACACCAAGAAAGTTACGGCCGAAGCCATTGATACAGCTTGTCACGCCATCAACCGTGTTTATATCCATAAGCTTCGAACAAAACTTCCTATGAGCTCCCATCGGCAAGAAGCCAAATGTCGCCTACTTGAGTATTTGGGGCTAAGTGCTGGATCAAGGATCCCCATCACAAGTCAAAATTTGAACCCAAAGCTCACGAAGGCTTCATGCTCGTTACTGGAAAGGACTCACACTCTTACGTAGTCTTCAATCTCTATCTCTACAAAATCGTCGAAATCAGATGTGCGATTTGATGAAACCAATGGTTCACAAAGAGAGTTCCTGCCAAGTACACTAGAAGAAGCTCCGCCCAAATAATCTATCAAGTCGATGGGAACCGTGAAATCATGCCAAATGAAGCACACTCAAGAGGAACTTATCATTTCGCACCTAACCAACCGAAGACAATGCTCACCAAGACAATCCTCCCAATGAAGACAATGATCAGCATGAGAAAAGTCTTCGTCCAGTTCATCCTCGAGTTGCAAATGAAGTACAGATTGAGAAGATAATCGATAGCATCAATGCACTTGGTCCGCTTACTCGCTCAAGAGCAACACAGCTAGCAAATTTCTGTGGGCACTTTTCATTTGTGTCAATATCAGAACCCAAGAAAGTTGCTAAAGCCTTTATGGAACCAGAATGGATACAAGCTATGCAAGAAGAACTTCAATAGTTCAAGCTGAATAATGTTTGGGAATTTGTCAAGCGTCCTGACCCTCGCAAGCATAACATTATTGGCACCAAATGGATATATTGAAACAAGCAAGATGAGCATGGTCAAGTCGTCAGAAACAAAGCACGGCTTGTGGCTCAAGGATATACTCAAGTTGAAGGAATTGACTTCGATGAAACATTTGCTCCTGTAGCTAGGCTTGAAGCCATTCACATACTACTAGCCTATGCTAACCACCACAACATCTTACTCTATCAAATGGATGTGAAGAGTGCATTTTTCAACGGCAAGATTGAAGAAGAAGTATATGTCGCTCAACCACCTGGCTTTGAAGATCCAAAACATCCTGATATGGTGTACAAGCTAAATAAAGCATCAGATGGCCTCAAACAAGCTCCTCGCTACCGGTATGATACAATCAAAGACTTCATGAAGAGCAAAGGCTTCAAACCTGGATCCCTTGATCCCACACTCTTCACGAAGACATATGATGGTGAACTGTTTGTATGCCAAATATATGTGGATGACATTATCTTGGCCGCACCAACCGAAGTATAGTGATGAATTTGGATACATGATGCAAGAACAATATCGATGTCCATGATGGGAGAGCTCAAGTTCTTCCTTGGTCTTCAAATTCACAAGAAAGAAATGGCATCTTTATATCTCAAGAAAAATACCTCCAAGATTGTCGAATAAGTTTGGAATGCAAGAGTGCAAAGGATACACGACGCCAATGCCACCAAACACCACTTGGGTCCCGACGACAATGGTAAAGAGTTCGATCAAAAGGTATACCGCTCCATGATTGGTTCCTTACTTTACCTATGTGCATCTAGGCCAGATATTATGCTTAGTCTTTGCATGTGTGCTCGATTCCAAGCGGCACCAAAGGAATCGCATCACTTAGCCGTGAAGCTTAATTCTTCGATATTTGGCTCACACCCCAACACTCGGATTATGGTATCCAAAGGGCTCAAAATTTGATTTGGTTGGATTTTCGGATGCTGATTATGTGGTGACAAGGTGGATCGCAAGTCTACATCGTGCACATGTCACTTTCGGGACGATCACTTGTCCGTTGGTCTTCAAAGAAGCGTAACTGTGTGTCACTCTCAACTGCAGAATCTGAATACATTGTCTTTGGATCTTCTTGTGCTCAGCTTCTATGGATGAAGCAAACTCTCAAGGACTATGGCATCAATCGACACAAGTACCTCTCTTCTGCGACAACGAAAGCGCCATCAAGATTACCAACAATCCATCCAGCAGACTTGAAGACAAAGCACATTGAAATTCGCCATCATTTTCTCGTGGATCATGTCATGAAGAAAGATATTGACATCATTCACGCCAACACCGAAGAGCAATCGCGATATCTTCACAAAGCCCTTGGATGAGAAAAGGTTTTGCAAGTTACGGTGTGAGCTAAATATCTTGGAATCCTCAAATGTCCTGTGATTAAGCACACATCCTAACACTTATGCATGTTGATGACTTAGATGTGCGACACACGAAGTAACGTATGTCTTCAATCTAATGAAGACTTACATTCTGAGTGTGAATACATTAACGTGGAATTTGACTTTGGAGCGCCACGATAATTGTGCGTCGTGCCTGGGTCTAATACTTCCTATACGGTGGGTAACGCCACCACCAAATTTCTTTGTTTGAAGTGTTTCACTCATGGCGTTATTTCTGCAATATCTTCGCATTTGATTTGTCTTCAACTTCAACTTATCTTCATGATTTTCTTCACTATGTTGATTTGGTTGCTGTCTGATATATATATATTGTTCTGTCCTCTACAGCATTCACTTATAGCTATGTCTTCAAGTTGAATCTTTTGAACTAAGTGAATGTGATCGGACCCTAATCTCTCTATGCTTTCTATCTCAAACTCTATCTGTCCAAATCATATGCATTCTATTGAAACTGTCGAATGTCTTCTCTCGTCCTTGTCGCCAGAAGACACGAGACAAACTTTAAGTCTGTTTTAAATGATTCATCCTTACTGTTGAATTCCGGAGAAGCTGGAACGACCATCCGACAAACTGGCGAAGTGGGAACGTGGGACAACTCGAGCATGTTGCATGCTTTCCACGTGCCCTCGGATGTGAACCGCCAGGCACTCACAGAATTGCGCTGTGCCGCACACCTCCCTTATAAATACCTGTCCCTGCGGTAAAGAAAATCTTCTTCCACCTCTCCACCTCGTCAAAACCCTAGCGCCACCGCTAGCTCTCGACGACGCCGGCGACGAAGCGCTTAGCTGCCGCGACCTCTCCGACGCCGTCTTCACGCCGGCCGCGAACATCTTCATCTCCGCCGCCGCCGTAGGTGTCCTCCGTCGCCAAGTTAGGCACGGTGGATTGAACTGCTCGGCCTCCCTTCTTCCCGTCTAGCAGTTCTTCGAAGTGGTAAATATAACTCTATTTTTACCATCTGTTTGATCTTCAAGATTCATCCTACTTACCAAAATTGGTTTCGCCCATACTATGTTAGAACTATTCATGCGATCTCAGATCGCCTAGTATATTCACTTAAGCTTCACAACTAGTTCGATTCCTCACTTGTACTTATTCACGGATTCGCATAAATCTGGAACCAACTCTCGGCAGATAAGTGAATGTCTTCGCATCATGAGGTCAATGTCTTCAAACTGATTTATCTTCAAAATCTTACGAGAATGCATATGACCTCTTCCCTTCCTCGCATCTCTAATGCTGTCACGGTACATGTCCGTGGGAGAATCCCTTGGTTCTCATAGTCTGCATTCGCTTGCAGAATTCTTACAAGATCAAACTAACTCTCCGAAGCCGCCTCCTCTCATTCAAAGCAAACGCAAGCCCTTGAAGCCTTTGAACGTGAAGCCATTCAGTTTGAAGCTCATGGCTGCGATAAATCGATCCAGAAGGGCGGCGACACGCCGTGAGGGAACCTCAAAAGATCGCTCGATGACCTCGCAGAGCTGTACAAAACAGATCCCAAGAGACTTACAATCAGCGCAAGACGCGAATCCAATGGATTCGTCGATATTGGGCTGAACAGTGGTTCAAGTACAATTTCGTCACACAGAATATGCCGAGAAGAATGCTATCGAAGCCCTTGGGGTGATATTCTCTTCGAGGCCTTCCTCCCAAGAACATGCCCGAAGCTATTGCACAAGGTTTCTATCCTTGCATGGTCCATGGACCTCACCGAGAATGCCGACCCAACGCCTTTGCTCGTGTCGTGGACGATAATCTCTTCAAGCGAACTTCCAAAGACGCAAAGGCTTCGCAAAGGAAAACAAGAAGTCATTGGGATTAGACTTCAACCTGGTCCCTCTGCTCCCCGGCCGACGGCTCACGTGACGCCGAACCCAATGTCATCGGTCCCTTTTCAAACCTTGATGGCCGCATCACCTACATCCTGGTCCAAGGTGCCAAAGTGGATCACTCTGATGACGATGCTGAGTCTGATGAAGCCCCAGCTCCAGCTCCTGCTCCTGCTCCAAAGCCGCAGGCTTAAGAAAGTCAAGGCTCCAAAGTCACTGCTCCTCCAAAAGCTTCACGTGAAGCCATCGCCACCGCACCTCCCCAAGCTAGTGCACATCGAAGATCAATCCAGATCTCCAAGAAGACGGAGAAGAGAAAGAAAATTGTCAAGAACACCGAATCGACATCGACCCTCGCTGCCATTCTGCGTGAAGAGCACATTGATCTGTCAAGTGATGACGATCTTGCGACGATGCTCTTGAGCAACTTATCAAGAGCAAAGAAGAAGCGAAATCTTCAACAACTTGCCTCTTTGATGTGGCAATCATCCATCACTTCATTGATGAGTGGTTTGACACACCAAACATCAGCTTTGAAGATCTGCAACTTCCTATTGGCCTCAGCGTCTCCTTCAATGGAGCCATTACTTCTGAGCTAGCTCTTGCTCAGCGCATTGTTGAACTGAAGCATAAGATTGACTATGAGAAGGCTCGTTCAAGAAGCATATGGCTGCACTCAGCGTGCGGCAGACGTCCAAAACTTCAAGGTCATGCTGCACGACCTCAAGGAAGCCTTTGTCAAGAAGCGTGAAGAAGCCAGAGGCTCTCGTGAGCGCATGAAGGCTCTGCCGACAAGTGCGTGCTTGCCTACAATGAGGCCGAGAAGCGCAAGGCTCTTGGCCGTTCGCATCGACCCTGGATGGCTGCAAAGAAAAAGAAGTCTTCAATGACCAAGCTGCACCTTCAAGGCAGGAAGAACCCGCATAGTCTTCCCAAGCAGCATGACTGCTCGAAGCCAAAGGTCCGGCCAACCGCTTCAGGAAGAATACGAGGGCTGCCAAGGCTGAAGCCGTAAAAGGAAAAACTCGACGCCTCGATGCTGCTCCTCCAAGAAGAAGCTAAAGACCAAGAAGAATCGGGCTGCTCCCACAGAGCCCTTGGTTGTTGAACCCATTTCGTGGTTCGCCCCCCGCCGCAACCCAAGAACTTCAGATGACTGCTCATGAGCCCGCTTCCACAGAGGCCTCAAGTGAAGAGATTCAGCAGAATGATCCCATCATCGCCAAGACATTGGTCACCATGACAATGTTGAAGATGATGAAGTTCTTCCTCAAATCGAGTACAACGTCGCATCATCGCCTGTTCGTACGAACAACAAACTCATCAGCATTGGTCGTCCTCGGACGTCAATTGCTCAGGATGCTTCATGGGCTGATCACCCTCAACAACAAGACTCCCCCAGTACTCCCCAACATCAAGTCACTCCCCAACAACAAGTCACTCCCCAACAACAACAGCAAGAAGAAGAGGAAGACTTTGAGGCCCGTGCAACCCCATCTCCAAAGGCGCCGCCAACGTTTATGAGCTTCGCAAAGGTCAAAGGCCTCAAGTACCTCTTTCGGCTGCTCTGAATGAGAAGTGCACCACCAACCTGTTGCACGCCAAGTGTTTTCGAAGCCACTCCAACCGTGAATGTCTCCGAGTCCGAAGCCAAAGCTGCTGAAGACAATCCGCCGCATCACCAAGACACCCAAGAAGAAGAAGAACGTGTCCCTACACCCCTCAGAATCAAGAAGTTATACCTGATATCAACGTGCCAGTGCCCGACCCTCCAGCTCCTCAAGTGGAGGTTGAAAACATTGAGGCTGTGTCACGCCCAATATGCGACCCTATCCAAAAGGAACTCGACGGTCCCACCAAGGATAGACCCGCATATTGAAATGTTGGGGAACGAGTAATTTCAAAAATTTCCTACGATCACGCAAGACCATGGTGATGGCATAGCAACGAGAGGGGAGAGTGTCCGTCCACGCACTGTGAGACCGAAAGCGAAGCGTTATAACAACGCTGTTGATGTAGTCGACGTCTTCACGATCCGACCGATCCAAGCACCGAACGACGGCACCTCCGAAGTTCGCACACGCTCAGCTCGATGACGATCCCGGACCGATCCAAAGAAAGTGTCGGGATGAGTTCCACAAGACGACGGCGTGGGACGATGTTGATGCTCCACCGACGCAGGCTTCGCCTAAGCTCCACGACGATATGACTTCTCCGGCGCAGGCTTCGCCTAAGCTCCGCGACGATATGACCGAAGTGGAATATGGTGGAAGGGGCACCGACACGGCTAAGGAAAGATCCGTAGATCAACTTCGTGTCTTGGGGTGCCCCCGCCTCGTGATATAAAGGAGACAAGGGGAGGTGGCGGCCCTAGAGGAGGCGCAAGACTAAGGAGGAGTCCTACTCCCACCGAGTAGGACTCCCCTCTCCTAGTTGGACTAGGATTGGAGGAGGGAAGAGGAAGGCGCGCCCCCTTCCTTGTCCTATTCGGACTAGAGGGGGGGGGGGCAGCCCACCTTGGCCTGCCCTTCCTCTTCTCCCATGGCCCATTAGGGCCCATAGACTTCCGGGGTTCGGTAACCTCCCAAGACTCTGTAAAATCCGATTTCACCGGAACACTTCCAAGTCCAAACATAGGCTTCCAATATATCAATCTTTATGTCTCGACCATTTCGAGACTCCTCGTCATGTCCGTGATCACATCCGGACTCGAACAACCTTCGTGCATCAATACTTATAAAACTCATTATGAATCTGTCATCGAAACGTTAAGCGTGCGGACCCTACGGGTTCGAGAACTATGTAGACATGACCTAGAACCATTGTCGGTCAATAACCAATAGCGGAACCTGGATGCCCATATTGGTTCCTACATATTCTACGAAGATCTTTATCGGTCAAACCGCATAACGACATCGTTGTTCCCTTTGTCATCGGTATGTTACTTACCCGAGATTCGATCGTCGGTATCCAATACCTAGTTCAATCTCGTTATCGGTAAGTCTCTTTACTCGTTCCGTAATACATCATCTCACAACTAACTCATTAGTTGTAATGCTTGCAAGGCTTAAGTGATGTGCATTACCGAGAAGGCTCGAGATACCTCTCCGACAATCGGAGTGACAAAACCTAATCTCAAATACGCCAACCCAACAAGTACCTTTGGAGACACTGTAGTACTCCTTTATAATCACCCGATTACGTTGTGACGCTTGGTAGTACCCAAAGTGTTCCTCCGTAAACGGAGTTGCATAATCTCATAGTTACAGGAACATGTATGGGTCATGAAGAAAGCATTAACATACTAAACGATCAAGTGTTAAGCTAACGGAATGGGTCATGTCAATCGATCATTCAACTAATGATGTGACCTTGTTAATCAAATAACAACTCCTTGTTCATGGTTAGGAAACATAACCATCTTTGATTAACAAGCTAGTCAAGTAGAGGCATACTAGTGACATACTGTTTGTCTATATATTCACACATGTATTATGTTTCCGGTTAATACAATTCTAGCATGAATAATAAACATTTATCATGATATAAGGAAATAAATAATAACTTAATTATTGCCTCTAGGGCATATTTCCTTCAGCCTCCCACTTGCACTAGAGTCAATAATCTAGATTACAAAGTAATGATCCTCACACCCATGGAGTCTTGGTGCCGATCATGTTTTGCTCGTGGAAGAGGCTTAGTCAACGGGTCCGCAACATTCAGATCCGTATGTATTTTGCAAATCTCTATGTCTCCCACTTGGACTTGGTCCCGAATGGAATTGAAGCGTCTCTTGATGTGCTTGGTCCTCTTGTGAAATCTGGATTCCTTTGCCAAGGCAATTGCACCAAAGATTGTCACGAAGATCTTCATCGGTCCCGATGCACTAGGTATGACACCTAGATCGGAAATGAACTCTTTCATCCAGACTCCTTCATTCGCTGCTCAAGCAGCTATGTACTCCGCTTCACATGTAGATCCCGCCACGACGCTTTGTTTAGAACTGCACCAACCGACAGCTCCACCGCTTAATAAAAACACGATCCGGTTTGCGATTTAGAATCGTCCGGATCGATGTCAAAGCTTGCATCGACGTAACCATTTACGACTAGCTCTTTGTCACCTCCATATACGAGAAACATATCCTTAGTCCTTTTCGTGTATTTCGGGATGTTCTTGACCGCTGTCCAAATGATCCACTCTGGATTACTTTGGTACCTTCCTGCCAAGCTTACAGCTAAGCATCGTCGGTCGGTACACAAGCATTGCATACATGATAGAGCCTATGGCTGAAGCATAGGAACATCTTTCATTTTCTCTCTATCTTCTGCTGTGGTCGGGCATTGAGTCCGACTCAATCTTACACCTTGTAAACAGGTAAAAACCTTTCTTTGCTCGATCCATTTTGAACTTTTTCAAAACTTTATCAAGGTATGTGCTTTGTGAAAGTCCAATCAAGCGCCTTGATCTATCTCTATTGATCTTGATGCCCAATATGTAAGCAGCTTCACCGAAACATCTCATATGTTCCGCGACATTTCGAAAAACATCTTTCATGCCTCAACTCTAAACCGTTTAACTGAACTATCACGTAGTCATCAAAACGTGTATGTCCGATGTTCGCAACATCCACAAACGACGTTTGGGGTTCAAAGCACAATGGCGGTGCATTAAGGACATAAGCTTTCTCGTCCGCATAATCGCTACTTTCAACTTTCAACTATATTTTCTCTAGGAACATATCTAAACAAAGGAACTAAAGCGTGAGCTTACGACATAATTTGCAAAAGGTCTTTTGACTATGTTCATGATAATTAAGTTCATCTTATGAACTCCCACTCAGATAGACATCCCTCCGGTCATCTAAGTGATTACATGATCCGAGTCAACTAGGCCGTGTCCGATCATCACGTGAGACGGACTAGTCATCATCGGTGAACATCTTCATGTTGATCGATTATACTATATCGACTCATGCTCGACCTTTCGGTCTCCGTGTTCGAGGCCATGTGCGCACATGCTAGGCTCGTCAAGTTAACCCCAAGTGTTTTTGCTGTGTAAATCTGTCTTACACCCGTTGTATGTGAACGTAAGAATCCATCACACCCGATCATCACGTGGTGCTTAGAAGCGACGAACTGTAGCAACGGTGCACGCTGTCGGGGAGAACACTTCTTGAAATTTGTGTAAGGGATCATCTTATTTACTACCGTCGTTTCTAAGTAAACAAGATGCATAAACATAATAAACATCACATGCAATTATATAGTGACATGATATGGCCAATATCATTTTGCTCCTTTGATCTCCATCTTCGGGCTCCATGATCATCATCGTCACCGCATGACACCATGATCTCCATCATCATGATCTCCATCATCGTGTCTCCATGAAGTTGTCTCGCCAAC
Organism: Aegilops longissima; assembly: GCA_021605205.1. NCBI lineage: Eukaryota > Viridiplantae > Streptophyta > Magnoliopsida > Poales > Poaceae > Aegilops > Aegilops longissima. The sequence goes on from CM038682.1 coordinate 538,714,250, forward strand.
TTATTACTTCTACTACTATGGCTCTTGGTTAGCAATAAAGTAAAGTAATTACATGGCGTTGTTTAATGACACGCAGGTCATACAATAAATAAAGACAACTCCTATGGCTCCTGCCGGTTGTCATACTCATCGACATGCAAGTCGTGAATCCTATTACAAGAACATGATCAATCTCATACATCACATATCATTCATCACATTCTTCTTGGCCATATCACATCACATAGCATACCCTCGCAAAAACAAGTTAGACGTCCTCTAATTGTTGTTGCATGTTTTACGTGGCTGCTATGGGTTTCTAGCAAGAACGTTTCTTACCTACGCAAAACCACAACGTGATATGCCAATTGCTATTTACCCTTCGAAGGACCCTTTTCATCGAATCCGTTCCGACTAAAGTGGGAGAGCGGCACCCGCTAGCCACCTTATGCACCAAGTGCATGTCACCGGTGGAACCTGTCTCACGTAAGAGTACGTGTAAGGTCGGTCCGGCCGCTTCATCCCACAATACCGTTGAAACAAGATTGGACTAGTAACGGTAAGCATATTGAACAACATCAACGCCCACAACTACTTTGTGTTCTACTCGTGCAAAGAATCTACGCAATAGACCTAGCTCATGATGCCCTTTGTTGGGGAACGAGCAGAAATTCAAAATTTTCCCACGTGTCACCAAGATCTATCTATGGAGAAACTAGCAACGAGGGAAGGAGAGTGCATCTACATACCCTTGTAGATCGTTAAGCGGAAGCGTTCAAGTGAACGGGGTTGAAGGAGTCGCACTCGCCGTGATTCAAATCACCGATGATCAAGTGCGAACGGACGGCACCTCCGCGTTCAACACACGTACAGCCCGGTGACGTCTCCCACGCCTTGATCCAGCAAGGAGAGAGGAGAGGTTGAGGAAGGCTCCATCCAGCAAGCAACACAATGGCATGGTGGTGATGGAGGCGTGGCAATCCCAGCAGGCTTCGCCAAGCACCAAGGGAGAGGAGGAGGAGGAGGCGGGGCTGCACCAAGAGGAGAGAACTCATGTGTTGGGCAGCCCAAAACCTCAAGTATATATAGGGGAAAGGGGCTGCGCCCTTTAGGGTTTCCACCCCAGGGGTGCGGCCAGCCCTAGATGGGACTTGGGGCGGCCAAGAGGGAAGGAGTGCCTCCCAAGTCAAGTGGAGGCCCTCCCTTTAGGGTTTCCCCCTTCCATGCGCATGGGCCTTGGGGGCTGGTTCCCTTGGCCCATTATGGCTAGGGCGCCTCACAGCCCATGCTACTGTATTGACGTGGTGGAACAATTTCCGGACCTCCGGACTGTTGGGGAACGAGTAATTTCAAAAATTTTCCCACGATCACGCAAGATCATCGTGATGGCATAGCAACGAGAGGGAGAGTGTCCGCCCACGCACTCGTGAGACCGAAGCGGAAGCGTTATAACAACGCGGTTGATGTAGTCGACGTCTTCACGATCCGACCGATCCAAGTACCGAACGACGGCACCTCCGTTCAAGACACGTTCAGCTCGATGACGATCCCGGACTCCGATCCAGCAAAGTGTCGGGATGAGTTTCACAAGACGACGGCGTGGTGGCGATGTTGATGCTCCACCGACGCAGAGCTTCGCCTAAGCTCATGACGATATGACTTCTCCGGCGCAGGCTTCGCCTAAGCTCCGCGACGATATGACGAAGTGGAATATGGTGGAAGGGGCACCGCACACGGCTAAGGAAAGATCCGTAGATCAACTTGTGTGTCTTGGGGTGCCCCTGCCTCAGATATAAAGGAGACAAGGGGAGGTGGCGGCCCTATAGGGCGCGACTAAGGAGGAGTCCTACTCCCACGGGAGTAGGACCCCTTCCTAGTTGGACTAGGATTGGAGGAGGAGAAGGGGAGGGCGGCGCCGCCCCCTTCCTTGTCCTATTCGGACTAGAGGGGGGGGGGCGCAGCCCACCTTGGGCTGCCCTTCCTCTTCTCCTATGGCCCATTAAGGCCCATTGACCTCCCGGGGTTCGGTAACCTCCTGCACTCCGTAAAATCCCGATTTCACCCGGAACACTTCCGATGCCCAAATGTAGGCTTCCAATATATCAATCTTTATGTCTCGACCATTTGAGACTCCTCGTCATGTCCGTGATCACATCCGGGACTCGAACAACCTTGGTGCATCAATACTTATAAACTCATTATGAACTGTCATCAAACGTTAGCGTGCGGACCCTACGGGTTCGAGAACTATGTAGACATGACCTAGAACCATTCTCGGTCAATAACCAATAGCGGAACCTGGATGCCCATATTGGTTCCTACATATTCTACGAAGATCTTTATCGGTCAAACCGCATAACGACATCGTTGTTCCCTTTGTCATCGGTATGTTACTTACCCGAGATTCGATCGTCGGTATCCAATACCTAGTTCAATCTCGTTACGGTAAGTCTCTTTACTCGCTCCGTAATACATCATCTCACAACTAACTCATTAGTTGTAATGCTTGCAAGGCTTAAGTGATGTGCATTACCGAGAAGGCTCGAGATACCTCTCCGACAATCGGAGTGACAAAACCTAATCTCAAATACGCCAACCCAACAAGTACCTTTGGAGACACCTGTAGTACTCCTTTATAATCACCCGATTCGTTGTGACGTTTGGTAGTACCCAAAGTGTTCCTCCGTAAACGGAGTTGCATAATCTCATAGTTATAGGAACATGTATGAGTCATGAAGAAAGCATTAACATACTAAACGATCAAGTGTTAAGCTAACGGAATGGGTCAAGTCAATCGATCATTCAACTAATGATGTGACCTTGTTAATCAAATAACAACTCCTTGTTCATGGTTAGGAAACATAACCATCTTTGATTAACAAGCTAGTCTAGTAGAGGCATACTAGTGACATCTTGTTTGTCTATATATTCACACATGTATTATGTTTCCGGTTAATACAATTCTAGCATGAATAATAAACATTTATCATGATATAAGGAAATAAATAATAACTTTTATTATTGCCTCTAGGGCATATTTCCTTCATCTCCCACTTGCACTAGAGTCAATAATCTAGATTACATAGTAATGATCCTAACACCCATGGAGTCTTGGTGCTGATCATGTTTTGCTCGTGGAAGAGGCTTAGTCAACGGTCTGCAACATTCAGATCCGTATGTATTTTGCAAATCTCTATGTCTCCCACTTGGACTTGGTCCCGAATGGCATTGAAGCGTCTCTTGATGTGCTTGGTCCTCTTGTGAAACCTGGATTCCTTTGCCAAGGCAATTGCACCAAGATTGTCACAGAAGATCTTCATCGGTCCCGATGCACTAGGTATGACACCTAGATCGAAATGAACTCTTTCATCCAGACTCCTTCATTCGCTGCTTCCAAGCAGCTATGTACTCCGCTTCACATGTAGATCCCATACGACGCTTTGTTTAGAACTGCACCAACCGACAGCTCCCCGCTTAATAAAAATACGATCCGGTTTGCGATTTAGAATCGTCCGGATCAGTGTCAAAGCTTGCATCGACGTAACCATTTACGACTAGCTCTTTGTCACCTCCATATCGAGAAACATATCCTTAGTCCTTTTCGTATTTCAGATGTTCTTGACCGCTGTCCGATGATCCACTCTGGATTACTTTGGTACCTTCCTGCCAAGCTTACAGCTAAGCATACGTCAGTCCGGTACACAGCATTGCATACATGATAGAGCCTATGGCTGAAGCATAGGAACATCTTTCATTTCTCTCTATCTTCTGCATTGTGGTCGGGCATTGAGTCGACTCAATCTTACACCTTGTAACACAGGCAAAAACCTTTCTTTGCTCGATCCATTTTGAACTTTTTCAAAACTTTATCAAGGTATGTGCTTTGTGAAAGTCCAATCAAGCGCCTTGATCTATCTCTATAGATCTTGATGCCCAATATGTAAGCAGCTTCACCGAGGTCTTTCATTGAAAACTTTTATTCAAGTATCCTTTTATGCTATCCAGAAATTCTATATCATTTCCAATCAATAATATGTCGTCCACATATAATATTAGAAATGCTCTGAGCTCCCACTCACTTTCTTGTAAATACAAGGCTTCTCCAAAAGTCTGACAAACCCATATGCTTTGATCACACTATCAAAGCGTTTATTCCAACTCCGAGAGGCTTGCACTGCACCATAAATTGATCGTTGAGCTTGCACACTTTGTTAGCACCTTTTGGATCGACAAAACCTTCTGGTTGCATCATATACAACTCTTCTTCTAGAAATCCATTCAAGAATGCGGTTTTACATCCATTTGCCAAATTTCATAATCATAAAATGCGCAATTGCTAACATGATTCGGACAGACTTAAGCATCGCCACGGGTGAGAAAGTCTCATCGTAGTCAACCCCTTGAACTTGTCGAAAACCTTTTGCAACAAGTCGAGCTTTGTAGACAGATTACATTACCATCGGCGTCGGTCTTCTTCTTAAAGATCCATTTATTTTCAATGGCTTGCCGATCATCGGGCAAGTCAACCAAAGTCCATACTTTGTTCTCATACATGGATCCCATCTCAGATTTCATGGCTTCCAGCCATTTGCGGAATCTGGGCTCACCATCGCTTCTTCATAGTTCGTAGGTTCGCCATGGTCAAGTAACATGACTTCCAGAATAGGATTACCGTACCACTCAGTGCGGATTTTGTTCTGGTTGATCTCGAGGTTCAGTGACAACTTGATCTCAAGTTTCATGATCTTCATCATTATCTTCCTCACTAATTGGTGTAGGTGTTACAGAAACTGATTTCGTGATGAACTACTTTCCAATAAGGGAGCTGGTACTATTACCTCATCAAGTTCCACTTTCCTCCCACTCACTTCTTTCGAGAGAAACTCCTTCTCTAGAAAGGATCCATTTTAGCAACGAATGTCTTGCCTTCGGATCTGTGATAGAAGGTGTACCCAATTGTCTCCTTTGGGTATCCTATGAAGACACATTTTCGATTTGGGTTCAAGCTTATCGGGTTGAAGTTTCTTCACATAAGCATCGCAACCCCAAACTTTCGAAACGACAACTTTGGTTTCTTGCTAAACCATAGTTCATAAGGCGTCGTCTCAACGGATTTTGACGGTGTCCTATTTAACGTGAATGCGGCCGTCTCAAGAGCATAACCCCAAAATGATAGCGGTAAATCTGAAGAGACATCATAGATCGCACCATATCTAGTAAAGTGCGACACGACGCTCGGACACACCATTGCGCTGTGGTGTTCGGGTGGCGTGAGTTGCGAAACTATTCCGCTTTGTTTCAAATGTAGACCAAACTCGTAACTCAAATATTCGCCTCCACGATCAGATCGTAGAAACTTTATTTTCTTATTACGATGATTTTCAACTTCACTCTGAAATTCTTTGAACTTTTCAAATGTTTCAGATTTATGTTTCATTAAGAAGATATACCCATATCTGCTCAAATCATCTGTGAAGGTGAGAAAATAACGATATCCGCCACGAGCTTCAACATTCATTGGACCACATACATCCGTATGTATGATTTCCAATAAATCTGTTGCTCTCTCCATAGTACCGAGAACGGAGTTTTAGTCATCTTGCCCATGAGGCACGGTTCGCAAGTGCCAAGTGATTCATAATCAAGTGACTCCAAAAGTCCATCAAGATGGAGTTTCTTCATGCGTTTTACACCGATATGACCTAAACGGCAGTGCCACAAATAAGTTGCACTATCATTATCAACTCTGCATCTTTTGGTTTCAACATTATGAATATGTGTATCACTACTATCGAGATTCATTAAAATAGACCACTCTTCAAGGGTGCATGACCATAAAAGATATTATTCATATAAATAGAACAACCATTATTCTCTGATTTAAATGAATAACCGTCTCGCATTAAACAAGATCCAGATATAATGTTCATGCTCAACGCGGCACCAAATAACAATTATTCAGGTCTAAAACTAATCCCAAGGTAGATGTAGAGGTAGCGTGCCGATGCGATCACATCGACTTTGGAACCATTTCCCACGCGCATCGTCACCTCGCCCTTTGCCGGTGTTCGCAATCCGTAGTTCCTGTTTCGAGTTGCAAATATTAGCAATGTAACCAGTATCAAATACCTGTGTACTCTGCGAGCTCTAGTAAGGTACACATCAATAACAAGTATATCACATATACCTTTGTTCACTTTGCCATCCTTCTTATCCGCCAAATACTTGGGGCAGTTCCGCTTCCAAAGTGACCTAGTCCGCTTGCAGAGAAGCACTCGCCTGTGCTTAGGTCCAGACTTGGGTTTCTTCTCCGATCAACAACTTGTTTGCTGTTCTTCTTGAAGTTCCCTTCTTCTTCCCTTTGCCTTTCTTCTTGAAACTAGTGGTCTTGTTGACCATCAACACTTGATGCTCCTTTTGATTTCTACCTCCGCAGCTTTTAGCATTGCGAAGAGCTCGAGCATAGTCTTTACTAACCCTTGCATATTATAGTTCATCACGAAGCCTTTGTAGCTTGGTGGCGTGATTGAAGAATTTGTCAATGACACAATCATCCGGAAGATTAACTCCCAGTTGATTCAAGTGATTGTAATACCCGACATTTTGAGTATGTGCTCACCGATGTAACTATTCTCCTCCATCTTGCAGCTATAGAACTTATTGGAGACTTCATATCTCTCAATCCGGGCATTTGTTGAAATATCAACTTCAACTCCTGGAACATCTCATATGCTCCATGACGCTCAAAACGCCGTTGAAGACCCGGTTCTAAGCCGTAAAGCATGGCACATCGAACTATAGAGTAGTCATCAGCTCGCTTTGCCGACGCTCACAACTTCGCTCAAGATCTGCAGCAGCTCGTCACCCAGCGGTGCTTCGGGACGTAATTTTTACGTGCAGCAATGAGGATTATCCTCAAGTTACGGACCCAATCCGTGTAATTGCTACCATCATCTTTCAACTTTGCTTTCTCAAGGAACGCATTAAAATTCAACGGAACAACAAAGACGAGCCATCTATCTACAAGAAACATAGACAAGCAAAATACTATCAGTACTAAGTTCATGATAAATTTAAGTTCAATTAATCATATTACTAAGAACTCCCACTTAGCAGACATCTCTCTAGTTATCTAAGTGATCACGTGATCCAAATCAACTAAACCATAACCGATCATCACGTGAGATGGAGTAGTTTTCAATGGTGAACATCTTATGTTGATCATATCTCGCTATATGATTCACGCTCGATCTTTCGGTCTCCGTGTTCCGAGGCCATATCTGTATATGCTAGGCTCGTCAAGTATAACCGAGTATTCTGCGTGTGCAAAACTGGCTTGCACCCGCTGTAGATGGACGAGAGCTTATCACACCCGATCATCACGTGGTGTCTCGCACGATTTAACTTTGGCAACGGTGCATACTCGTGGAGAACACTACTTGATAATTTTTAGTGAGAGATCATCTTATAATGCTACCGTCAATCAAAGCAAGATAAGATGCATAAAGGATAAACATCACATGCAATCAATATAAGTGATATGATATGGCCATCATCATCTTGTGCTTGTGATTCCATCTCCAAGCACCGTCATGATCACCATCGTCACCGCGCGACACCTTGATCTCCATCGTAGCATCGTTGTCGCCTCGCCAACTATTGCTTCTACGACTATCGCTAACGCTTAGTGATAAAGTAAAGCAATTACATGGCGTTGCATTTCATACAATAAAGCGACAACCATATGGCTCCTGCCATTGCCGATAACTCGGTTACAAAACATGATCATCTCATACAATAAAATATAGCATCACGTCTTGACCATATCACATCACAACATGCCCTGCAAAAACAAGTTAGACGTCCTCTACTTTGTTGTTGCAAGTTTTACGTGGCTGCTACGGGCTGAGCAAGAACCGTTCTTACCTACGCATCAAAACCACAACGATACTTCGTCAAATAGACTCCGTTTAACCTTCTCAAGGACCGGGCGAGCCACACTCGGTTCAACTAAAGTGAGAGACAGACACCGCCGGTCACCTTTAAGCAACGAGTGCTCGAGCGGTGAAACCAGTCTCGCGAAGCGCACTGGCGTAATGTCGGTCCGGCCGCTTCATCTCACAATACCGCTGAACCAAAGTATGACATGCTGGTAGGAAGTATGACTTGTATCGCCCACAACTCACTTGTGTTCTACTCGTGCATATGACATCAACGCATAAAACCAGGCTCGGATGCCTTTGTTGGGGAACGAGTAATTTCAAAATTTTCCCACGATCACGCAAGATCATCGTGATGGCATAGCAACGAGGGAGAGTGTCCGCCCACGCACTCGTGAGACCCGAAGCGGAAGCGTTATAACAACGCTGTTGATGTAGTCGACGTCTTCACGATCCGACCGATCCAAGTAGCGAACGACGGCACCTCCGTGTTCAGCACACGCTCAGCTCGATGACGATCCCGGACCGATCCAGCAAAGTGTCGGGATGAGTTTCACAAGACGACGGCGTGGGACGATGTTGATGCTCCACCGACGCAGAGCCGCCTAAGCTCCGCGACGATATGACTTCTCGGCGCAGGCTTCGCCTAAGCTCATGACGATATGACCAAGTGGAATATGGTGGAAGGGGCACCGACACGGCTAAGGAAAGATCCGTAGATCAACTTGTGTGTCTTGGGGTGCCCCTGCCTCAGATATAAAGGAGACAAGGGGAGGTGGCGGCCCTATAGGAGGCGACTAAGGAGGAGTCCTACTCCCACCGGGAGTAGGACTCCCCCTTCCTAGTTGGACTAGGATTGGAGGAGGGAGAAGGGGAAGGCGCGCCCCCTTCCTTGTCCTATTCGGACTAGAGGGGGGGGGCGCAGCCCACCTTGGGCTGCCCTTCCTCTTCTCCTATGGCCCATTAAGGCCCATTGACCTCCCGGGGTTCGGTAACCTCCGGTGCTCTCAGTAAAATCCGATTTCACCGGAACACTTCCGATGTCCAAATGTAGGCTTCCAATATATCAATCTTTATGTCTCGACCATTTCGAGACTCCTCGTCATGTCCGTGATCACATCCGGACTCGAACAACCTTCGTGCATCAATACTTATAAACTCATTATGAACTGTCATCGAAACGTTAAGCGTGCGGACCCTACGGGTTCGAGAACTATGTAGACATGACCTAGAACCATTCTCGGTCAATAACCAATAGCGGAACCTGGATGCCCATATTGGTTCCTACATATTCTACGAAGATCTTTATCGGTCAAACCGCATAACGACATACGTTGTTCCCTTTGTCATCGGTATGTTACTTACCCGAGATTCGATCGTCGGTATCCAATACCTAGTTCAATCTCGTTACCGGTAAGTCTCTTTACTCGTTCCGTAATACATCATCTCACAACTAACTCATTAGTTGTAATGCTTGCAAGGCTTAAGTGATGTGCATTACCGAGAAGGCTCGAGATACCTCTCCGACAATCGGAGTGACAAAACCTAATCTCAAATACGCCAACCCAACAAGTACCTTTGGAGACACCTGTAGTACTCCTTTATAATCACCCGATTCGTTGTGACGTTTGGTAGTACCCAAAGTGTTCCTCCGTAAACGGAGTTGCATAATCTCATAGTTATAGGAACATGTATGAGTCATGAAGAAAGCATTAACATACTAAACGATCAAGTGTTAAGCTAACGGAATGGGTCAAGTCAATCAGATCATTCAACTAATGATGTGACCTTGTTAATCAAATAACAACTCCTTGTTCATGGTTAGGAAACATAACCATCTTTGATTAACAAGCTAGTCTAGTAGAGGCATACTAGTGACATACTGTTTGTCTATATATTCACACATGTATTATGTTTCCGGTTAATACAATTCTAGCATGAATAATAAACATTTATCATGATATAAGGAAATAAATAATAACTTTTATTATTGCCTCTAGGGCATATTTCCTTCACGGACCCCTCCGGAATCCTCCGGAACCTTCTGGAAGCTTCCCGGTACAATACCGAAAAAACCCGAACTTTTTCCGGAACCCGAACAACAACTTTCCATATATAAATCTTTACCTCCGGACCATTCCGAACTCCTCGTGACGTCCGGGATCTCATCCGGACTCAACAACATTCGGTAACCACATACAAGCTTCCTATATAACCCTAGCGCCACCGAACCTTAGTGTGTAGACCCTACGGGTTCGGGAGACAAGCGACACATGACCGAGACGTTCTCCCGTCAATAACCAACAGCGGGATCTGGATACCCATGTTGGCTCCTACATGTTCCACGATGATCTCATCGGATGAACCACGATGTCAAGGACTCAATCGATCCCGTATACAATTCCCTTTGTCTAGCGGTATTGCACTTGCCCGAGATTCGATCGTCGGTATCCCGATACCTTGTTCAATCTCGCTACGGCAAGTCTCTTTACTCGTTCAGAACACATCATCCCGTGATCAACCCCTTGGTCACATTGTGCACATTATGATGATGTCCTACCGAGTGGGCCCAGAGATACCTCTCCGCTTACACAAGTGACAAATCCCAGATCTTGATCCGTGTCAACCCAATGGTCACTTTCGGAGATACCGTAGTGCACCTTTATAGTCACCCGATTACGTTGTGACGCTTGATACACCCAAAGCACTCCTACGGTATCCGGAATTGCACGATCTCATGGTCTAAGGAAAAGATACTTGACATTAGAAAAGCTTTAGCATACTGAACTACACGATCTTTGTGCTAGGCTTAGGATTGTCTTGTCCATCACATCATTCTCCTAATGATGTGATCCCGTTATCAATGACATCCAATGTCCATGGTCGTGAAACCGTAACCATCTATTGATCAACGAGCTAGTTAACTAGAGGCTTACTAGGGACATGGTGTTGTCTATGTATCCACACATGTATCGCTGTTTCCGGTCAATACAATTATAGCATGAATAATAAACGATTATCATGAACAAGGAAATATAATAATAACTAATTTATTATTGCCTCTAGGGCATATTTCCAACACTTTGTTCTCATACATGGATCCCATCTCAGATTTCATGGCTTCCAGCCATTTTATGGAATCTGGGCTCACCATCGCTTCTTCATAGTTTGTAGGTTCGCCATGGTCAAGTAACATGACTTCCAAAATAAGATTACCGCACCACTCGTGCGATTTTACTCGTTGACCCACGAGGTTCAAGAGCAACTTGATCCAAGCTTCATGATCATCATCATTAGTTTCCTCACTAATTGGTGTAGTTGTCACAGAACCATTTCTTGTGATGAACTACTTTCCAATAAGGGAGCAGATATGATTATCTCATCAAGTTCTACTTTCCTCCCACTCACTTCTTTCGAGAGAAACTCCTCTCTAGAAAGGACCCGAATTTAGCAACGAAAATCTTGCCTTCAGATCTGTGATAGAAGGTGTACCCAACATCTCTTTTGGGTATCCTATGAAGACACATTTTTCCGATTTGGGTTCGAGCTTATCGGTTGAAGTTTCTTTACATAAGCATCGCAGCCCCAAACTTTAAGAAACGACAACTTTGGTTTCTTGCCAAACCACAGTTCATAAGGCGTCGTCTCAACGGATTTTGACGGTGTCCTATTCAACGTGAATGCGCCGCCTCTAAAGCATAACCCCAAAACGATAGCGGTAAATCGGAAATAGACATCATAGATCGCACCATATCTAGTAAAGTACGACACGACGCTCGACACACCATTTCTCCGTGGTGTTCGGGTGGCGTGAGTTGCTAAACTATTCCACATTGTTTCAAATGTAAACCAAACTCAGAACTCAAATATTCTCCTCCACGATCAGATCGTAGAAACTTTATTTTCTTGTTACGATGATTTTCCACTTCACTCTGAAATTCTTTGAACTTTTCAAACGTTTCAGATTTGTGTTTCATTAAGTAGATATACCCATATCTCGCTTAAATCACCGTGAAGGTGAGAAAATAACGATACCGCCAAGGCCTCAACATTCATTGGACCACAAACATCAAGATGTATGATTTCCAACAAATCAGTTGCTCGCCCATAGTTCGGAGAACGGCGTTTTGGTCATCTTGCCCATGAGGCACGATTCGCAAGTACCAAGTGATTCATAATCAAGTGATTCCGTAAGCCCATCAAGATGGAGTTTCTTCATGCGTTTACAATCGATATGACCTAAACGGCAAGTGCCACAAATAAGTTGCACTATCATTATCAACTCTGCATCTTTTGGCTTCAACATTATGAATATGTGTATCACTATCGTCGAGATTCAACAAGAATAGACCATTCTTCAAGGGTGCATGACCATAAAAGATATTACTCATATAAATAGAACAACCATTATTCTCTCGATTTAAATGAATAACCGCCTCGCATTAAACAAGATCCAGATATAATGTTCATGCTCAACGCCGGCACCAAATAACAATTATTTAGGTCTAAAACTAATCCCAAGGTAGATGTAGAGGTAGCGTGTCGACCGCAATCACATTGACTTTGGAACCATTTCCCACGCCAAGATCGTCACCTCGCCCTTTGCCGCTGCTCGTTTATTCCAGTAGTCCCTGCTTCGAGTTGCAAATATTAGCAATGTAACCAGTATCAAATACCCAGTGCTACTACGAGCTCTAGTAAGGTACACATCAATAACATGTATATCACATATACCTTTGTTCACCTTGCCATCCTTTTATCCGCCAAATACTTGGGGCAGTTCCGCTTCCTGTCCGGTCCGCTTGCTTAAGAAAAACACTCGCCAGTGCTTAGGTCCAGACTTGGGTTTCTTCTCTTGATCAGCAACTTTCTTGCTGTTCTTTTGAAGTTTCCTTCTTCTTCCCTTTGCCCTTTTCTTGAAACTAGTGGTCTTGTTGACCATCAACACTTGATGCTCTTTCTTGATTTCTACCTCCGCTGCTTTTAGCATCGCCAAGAGCTCAGAATTGTCTTAGTCATCCCTTGCATATTATAGTTCATCACGAAGCTCTTGTAGCTTGGTGGCGTGATTGGAGAATTTCATCAATGACACTATTATCCGGAAGATTAACTCCCAGCTGAATTAAGTGATTGTTATACCGCACATTTTGAGTATGTGCTCACCGATGTAACTATTCTCCTCCATCTTGCAGCTATAGAACTTATTGGAGACTTCATATCTCTCAATCCGGGCATTTGCTTGAAATATTAACTTCAACTCTGGAACATCTCATATGCTCCATGACGCTCAAAACGCCGTTGAAGACCCGGTTCTAAGCCGTAAAGCATGGCACATCGAACTATAGAGTAGTCATCAGCTCGCTTTGCCGACGCTCATAACTTCGCTCAAGATCTCGCAGCAGTTCTGCTCACCCAGCGGTGCTTCCAGGACGTAATTTTTCTGCAGCAATGAGGATAATCCTCAAGTTACGGACCCAGTCCATGTAATTGCTACCATCATCTTTCAACTTTGCTTTCTCAAGGAACGCATTAAAATTCAACGGAACAACAACACGAGCCATCTATCTACATCAAACATAGACAAGCAAAATACTATCAGTACTAAGTTCATGATAAATTTAAGTTCAATTAATCATATTAAAAACTCCCACTTAGACGACATCTCTAGTCATCTAAGTGATCACGTGATCCAAATCAACTAAACCATGTCCGATCATCACGTGAGACGGAGTAGTTTCAATGGTGAACATCACTATGTTGATCATATCTACTATATGATTCACGCTCGACCTTTCGGTCTCCGTGTTCCGAGGCCATATCTGTTATATGCTAGGCTCGCCAAGTTTAACTCGAGTATTCCGCGTGTGCAACTGTTTTGCACCCGTTGTAGATGGACGAGAACTTATCACACCCGATCATCACGTGGTGTCCGGGTACTACGAACTTTGGCAACGGTGCATACTCGTGGAGAACACTTCTTGATAATTTTAGTGAGAGATCATCTTATAATGCTACCGACAAACAAAGCAAGATAAGATGCATAAAGGATAAACATCACATGCAATCAATATAAAAGATATGATATGGTCATCATCATCTTGTGCTTGTGATCTCCATCGCCAAGCACCGCCATGATCACCATCGCCACCGGCGCGACACCTTGATCTCCATCGTAGCATCGTTGTCGCCTCGCCAACTATTGCTTCTACGACTATCGCTACTCCTTAGTGATAAAGTAAAGCAATTACATGGCGCTTGCATTTCATACAATAAAGCGACAACCATATGGCTCCTGCCGATTGTCGATAACTCGTTACAAAACATGATCATCTCATACAATAAAGTATAGCATCACGCCTTGACCATATCACATCACAACATGCCCTGCAAAAACAAGTTAGACGCCTTCTACTTTGTTGTTGCAAGTTTTACGTGGCTGCTACGGGCTGAGCAAGAACCGTTTTACCACGCATCAAAACCACAACGATATTTCGTCAAATAGACTCGTTTTAACCTTCTCAAGGATCGGGCGAGCCACACACGATTCAACTAAAGTGAGAGAGACAGACACCGCCGGTCACCTTTAAGCAACGAGTGCTCGGAGCGGTGAAACCAGTCTCGCAGAAGCGCACGCTGTAATGTCGGTCCGGCCGCTTCATCTCACAATACCGCTGAACCAAAGTATGACATGCTGGTAGGCAGATGACTTGTATCGCCCACAACTCACTTGTGTTCTACTCGTGCACATGACATCAACGCATAAAACCAGGCTCGGATGCCATTGTTGGGGAACGAGTAATTTCAAAAATTTCCTACGATCACGCAAGACCATGGTGATGGCATAGCAACGAGAGGAGAGTGTCCGCCCACGCACTGTGAGACCGAAAGCGGAAGCGTTATAACAACGCGGTTGATGTAGTCGACGCCTTCACGATCCGACCGATCCAAGCACCGAACGACGGCACCTCCGAAGTTCTGCACACGCTCAGCTCGATGACGATCCCGGACCGATCCAGCAAAGTGTCGGGATGAGTTCCACAAGACGACGGCGCAGGACGATGTTGATGCTCCACCGACGCAGGGCTTCGCCTAAGCTCCACGACGATATGACTTCTCCGCGCAGGCTTCGCTAAGCTCCGCGACGATATGACCAAGTGGAATATGGTGGAAGGGGCACCGACACGGCTAAGGAAAGATCCGTAGATCAACTTGTGTGTCTTGGGGTGCCCCTGCCTCAGATATAAAGGAGACAAGGGGAGGTGGCCGCCCTAGAGGAGGCGCGCAAGGAGGAGTCCTACTCCCACCGAGTAGGACTCCCCCTTCTCCTAGTTGGACTAGGATTGGAGGAGGGAAGAGGGAAGGCGCCGCCCCTTCCTTGTCCTATTCGGACTAGAGGGGAGGGGGCGCAGCCCACCTTGGCCTGCCCTTCCTCTTCTCCCATGGCCCATTAGGGCCCATAGACTTCCGGGGTTCCGTAACCTCCTGTACTCTCAGAAAACCCGATTTCACCGGAACACTTCAAGTCCAAACATAGGCTTCCAATATATCAATCTTTATGTCTCGACCATTTCGAGACTCCTCGTCATGTCCGTGATCACATCCGGACTCAACAACCTTCGTGCATCAATACTTATAAAACTCATTATGAACTGTCATCGAAACGTTAAGCGTGCGGACCCTACGGGTTCGAGAACTATGTAGACATGACCTAGAACCATTCTCGGTCAATAACCAATAGCGGAACCTGGATGCCCATATTGGTTCCTACATATTCTACTTAAGATCTTTATCGGTCAAACCGCATAACGACATACGTTGTTCCCTTTGTCATCGGTATGTTACTTACCCGAGATTCGATCGTCGGTATCCAATACCTAGTTCAATCTCGCTACACGTAAGTCTCTTTACTCGTTCCGTAATACATCATCTCACAACTAACTCATTAGTTGTAATGCTTGCAAGGCTTAAGTGATGTGCATTACCGAGAAGGCTCGAGATACCTCTCCCACAATCGGAGTGACAAAACCTAATCTCAAATACGCCAACCCAACAAGTACCTTTGGAGACACCTGTAGTACTCCTTTATAATCACCTAGTTACGCTAGACGTTTGGTAGTACCCAAAGTGTTCCTCCGTAAACGGAGTTGCATAATCTCATAGTTACAGGAACATGTATGGGTCATGAAGAAAGCATTAACATACTAAACGATCAAGTGTTAAGCTAACGGAATGGGTCATGTCAATCGATCATTCAACTAATGATGTGACCTTGTTAATCAAATAACAACTCCTTGTTCATGGTTAGGAAACATAACCATCTTTGATTAACAAGCTAGTCAAGTAGAGGCATACTAGTGACATACTGTTTTTCTATATATTCACACATGTATTATGTTTCCGGTTAATACAATTCTAGCATGAATAATAAACATTTATCATGATATAAGGAAATAAATAATAACTTAATTATTGCCTCTAGGGCATATTTCCTTCATGAAACGCTTTTGCAAGGTGGATATCATTACATCAACATTACATAATAGATGGGGATACATACATAAGGCACAAATGCCACAAGAATACATCAACATCATATACAAGAGATCAACATCCGACTACGGATGAAACATAAATGTAAGCTCAAACGACATCCACTCGCTAGCCAAAGCTGCCGACTGGAACCTATCCCCGATCGAATAAGAAGCGTAAGAAGAACTCCAATACAAGCAAACATCGCCTCACGCCATGATCATCGCAAACCTGTACCTGCAATGGTGGTGTAGTAATCTGTGAGCCACGAGGACTCAGCAATCCCATTACCATGGGTATCAAGACTAGCAAAGCTTAATGGGAAAGGAAGGGTAAAGTGGTGAGGTTGCAGCAGCGACTAAGCATATATGGTGGCTAGCATACGCAAATGAGAGCGAGAAGAGAAACAAAGGAACGGTCGTCAACTAGTAATGATCAAGAAGTGATCCTGAACTCCTACTTACGCCAAACATAACCCGTAAACCGTGTTCTCCTCTCGATCAACCCCAAAAGAGACACTCACGGTTACACACACGGTTGGTGTATTTTAGAAGAGTTTGCTTAAAGTTTACTACAACCGGATATTAACAAATTCCCATCGCCACATAACCGCGGGCACGGCTTTCAAAGTTTATACCTGCAGGGTGTCCCAACTTAGCCCATGATAAGCTCTCGCGATCAACGAAGGATATTCCTTCTCCCGTGAAGACCCGATCAGTCTCGGAATCCGGCTACAAGACATTTCGACAAAGAATAAAACAAGACCAGCAAAGCCGCCCGGATGTGCCGACAAATCCCGATAGGAGTCGCACGTACCTCGGTCTCGTGGCACACCGGATAAGTCAAGCTACGAGTAAAACCAACCTCGAGTTGCCCTGTGGTGGCCCCAAGCAGTTGCTTCGGTTCGGACCAACACTCAAGGAGCACCGCCCAGTGGGGGGCTAAAATAAAGATGACCTCGGGCTCCGAAACCCAAGGGAAAAGGGTATAGGTGAGGCAAATGGTAAAACCAATGTTGGGCCTTGCCGAAAAGTCTTATTCAAAGCGAATCGTCAAGGGGTCCCATAAATCACCCGACGCGTTAGGGACGCAAAATCCGGGAACATAATACCGATATGACGGAAACTAGGCGGCAAGAGTGGAACAAAACACCAGTGCATAAGGCCGAGCCTTCCACCCTTTACCAAGTATATAGATGCATTAATAATATAAGATATATTGTGATATCCCAACAAGTAAACATGTTCCGACAAGGAACAACATCTCCATGTTCCAACAAGGAACAAACTTCATCTTCACCTGCAACTAACAACGCTATAAGAGGGGCTGAGCAAAGCGGTAACATAGCCAAACAACGGTTTGCTAGGAAGGGTGCAAAAGGTTAGAGGCGACATGGCAATTTGGGATGGATTGAAAGCAAGTGATAGGTATCGCAAAGCATAGCGAAAGAACGAAGCAACTAGCATAGCAATGATAGTAGTGAGATCCAGGGTAGCGGTCATCTTGCCTGAAATCCCGCAAGGAAGAAGAACGAGTCCATGAAGAAGACGAACGGATGAAGCCGAACCAAGCGTAGACGAACGAATCCTCACGATCGCAACGAAACAGGAACTAACAAGAAGAAGCACACAACATGGTAAACACACCACACAGAAACAAGGCATGATGCACAACAAACATGATGCATGACAAATCTAGATGAGGCTACTCATGGCAAGAGATGATGCATACAAGAGCAGCCATCAAAACAAGTTTAAATGAGGCCGGAAACAACATAGAACAATCCCGGTAAGTCCTCATATGCAAATTTCGAAATTGGTCCAGATCTGAATAAACCTTATGTTCAAGTTGTTAAACAGCAAGTTAAGATGCACCACGATGATCTACACGAAATTCTAGTCAAGTTACATATAAAGTTCATTAGATTCGGAGCTACGGGCTAGAAGATATGAGCAAAACAAGATAAGCATGGAATTGATGCAAAATGCATACAAACATCAAGCAAACACCTCAAAACATGGATGCAACATGATAATATGAAACTACATGTAAAAACAAGCAAGTTTCATATAGAGCACACTCAAAACGGAGCAACGGTTCAACACATACACACAAAACAAGTTATAGCAACAATCTGTCCGAAACAGCAACTAGGCATATTGCAAGCATCAAAACAACATGCTACAGGACCTCAACATGAAAACAAAAGGCATGGGCATGATGTACAGGTAAAGCATTACAAAACATGAACACTGAGCTATCTCCAGAAATCACTAGAACATGCTCAAAATGACATGGCAAGATTGCAACTAATAACAGTTTCAGGCATTGGCAGAAATAACATCAGGTTGCAATGTTTAGAGCTATGAAACAACATGTTACAGGAACTTATAATAGCAAAACAAGGCATGGCATGAATCTACTCAAGCATAGAACAAAAGTCCCTTACTGACCATAAGCCAAAAAGGATCAGAAAATATGATGGCACCCATGTAAACATGGCAAGTTTTATTACAGATTTAAACATGACAGGAACAACAATGAGTAGGCATGTTGGTGAGCTTGAACCACTCAACAGAGAGCAATACATGGCATGACAAGGCACCCAACAGTAAGAAGACATGGCATAGAAGCTATACATGGCAAGAACAACATCATAGCATGCAAGGATCAACCACAACAACCTTGGCAAAATTGAATAACATGTAAACAATCTGCCAGGAACATTTTATAGCAAAAGTAGAGCTCGATTAACTCAAGCTATGGCACTCCATAATTGCAAACAAGGGCATGGATGGATAGAGAAAGACATGTAGAACAAAACATCCTTACTGAAGTATCTCAAAATATGCATGGATCTCTTGGTAGCATCAAGTTAACATGGCATGAAAATATCAGCAAAACAGAGCTGAAATCAGCAACATCAGGACACCTAGTTTGCATGCTTGTGCTAGTCACCACATAGATCACAAAAATATATAGCAAGCACCACTGGAAAGATGGCATGGCATATTACAAAACACATGTAGGACTCAAGTCCATAGGATGCACACATCAATCATGGCAAAAATGACAAAAGTGCATGTTCTGTTAAGAAACAGAAACTAACATCACATAGCCCTCTTCCAACAGCATTTCGGGCATCAAGATGAGCTCAAATGAAAATGATGCAATGGAATGAAATGATCTACTCTTCGAGACGAACAATTTGACATATTACACGCGCAAAACGGAGCAACGATGACAGAGTTATGATGCGATGAAAATGCAATAAAATATGCAACAATTTCGGGGACTTGGTTGATTTTACCTCCAAAAAGTCAACGGACGGAGTGGTTCGGGACGGAGAGATCCAGGCAGGGACGGGCGTTTGGATCGGTGTGGTGGTGGATCTCATCCACCTCCGAATCCGGCCGAGGAGAGCTCCGCGAGCTCGGGCCCGGCGAGGCGAGGAGGAAGGAGCGGCGGCGCCGAGGCACGCCGGAGATGACCGGGCGGCGAGGAGGCAGGGCCCGCCGCATGGGGAGCTCGGCGAGGCGCCGTGCGACGGCGGCAGCCGCCGGTGAGCTGGATCCGCCACCGGCGCGACGGGCGGCGCGCACGGCGGTTGGCGGCGGAGGAGAGGGCTTGGCGCGCGCTGGCTCGGAGGCGGCGGCGGCGGCGGGCGGCGCGGCGGCGGGTCGCCGGGCGGAGCTGGGCGCGCGGGCGCAGCGGCGTGGCGCTTGGCGGCGCTGGCCGGGCGGCGGCGCACGCTGTGGCCGGGAGGCGGCGCAGATGGGCTCAAGGGGCCCGATTCGGTCCCATGGGCGGCGGCGGTGGGAGGCGGCGGCGCCACGTGGCAGCCTCCCATTGGCTGCGGGCGGCGGCGGAGATGCGTCCGCCGGGACGGACATGTCCGCGCGCGCGGAGGAGAATTTTAGGGTTTGGGGTAGAATTGATCCGCGAATTCGAAGGGGAAGGTGTATTTATAGGTAGAGGAGCTAGGAGAGTCCAAATGAGGTGCGGTTTTGCCACGCGATCGTGATCGAACGCATCGAGAGCATGGAGGGAGTTTGGTGGGTTTTGGACCAGTTTGGAAGGGGTGTTGGGCTGCAATACAAAAGAGGCTTTTGCGGTTACCCGGTTAACCGTTGGAGTACCAAACGACCTCCAAATGGCACGAAACTTGACAGACGGTCTACCGGTGCTATACCAAGGCCGCTTGACAAACCTCGGTCCATTCCGAGACCGTTCAACACCCGCACACGAAAAGAGGTAAAAGGGAGCGCCGGGAGACATAGGAGTGCCGGATTGCAAAACGGACAACGGGGAAAATGCTCGGATGCATGAGACGAACACGTATGCAAAATGAAATGCACATGATGACATGATAAAAATGCAGATGATGACATGGCAAAGTGCAACACGCAAGCAAATGACATGGCAACAACGGCAAATAACTGGCAGACACCTGGCGCATCGAATCCGGGGCGTTACAGGCTGCCACCTCCAACACCAATGAAGCCAATGACGTGGTCATGGCTGAAGCAAATGTGGAGCCTGCACCAACAGCTCCTGAAGCCAATGAAGGAATTGTGCTCAAGCCAATGAGGCAACTGCTCCCAAGCATCACGAGCAGCACGAAGCCTCGCTTGTTGCCACCGCCCAGATTCCGCCACCAAGGCCCTACACAATTGAGCAAGCATACAACTATGGTGGGCTAGTCACAGAAGATGGCCGCTCGTCCCTCCGCCTCATGCCTCGGGTCCTCGGTTCGACTATCATATTGAGCATAGGCCTCAGTCCAAGCGAAGCCAAGACTGCCAAGGTTTCGTGCACCGCCACCTCAACAAAGTTCTTTCAATGCAAATGGCTTCAAAGCCCACAACACTTTCTTTGACAAAGGCAAAGAACCCCTACACAAGGCCAAGGATCTCATCCGACCGTTTTCGAGCTATCAGCAAAGAAGCTATTATTCATGCGCTCAGATGATTAAGGGCGATTTTCCTCATATCGCCTCGACACTAAAGCCATTGCGGACTACCGTGCTTAGAAGAAGCACTTGATTGCTTTCATGATGCAGTCCGCTTGGTTTCAGCATGCATAAAGAACTTTGGAATGAAGAATTAGTGCTTCAATTCTATGCTACCCTCCACATCCGCTGCTACAACAGAGACACAAAGACATGGGTTCTCGAGTGGATGATCGGAAATGTTCATCATGAAGCCAAAGCTCTTGACCTCATTGAGCTCACAGCCTACCCACTCCCGGAGAGCTGTTTGAACTCGATGTCAACTCCACCGCGATGCAATCGGAGAGCATATTTCATAAGCCGTAACTCGACATGAGTCGATGCTAAGCATGATGAAGCCCAGCCACACACGATGTGAATACCTCAAGACTTCTTTGTTGATGACCTTGAGTATCCGCCTCGCACCATATATCACATCATCGTGAACTCTATGGCCAATCAAAGGGCATTCATCATCCGCAAAATCGAAGGAGCAATGAAGACATTGGTCTTCTACATCCTCAATGGCATCGCTTCAACACGCAAGAATTCTTCATCCGACAACCGGCTGCGTCTGGATCGATCTATTTGGTCCAAGTTCTATGCTCCATGGGTCATGCGCCTCATCAAGATGCACTCGCTATCAACTATCAACCCTCCGCCGCAATCATCTAATCTTTCTACCAGAGGTTGATATGTCTGCTCAAGCCATATACCCCGAGCCCGCCAAAACGCCACTAAGTCTTCGTAATGCAGATCACCATAGCTTCTCTCAACCCATGGAAGGCGCCCAAAGATCTCTCGTGTCTATCCCCGGCTGGGAACACACGTCGCCTCATCATGCACGGATGAAGCCATCGAGAGCACAATTGGCCAAAGGCCTCGGAAGCGCTCTTGAGTCCTCAATGATCGAGAACTTCTTGTGGCGCCGCATCAAAAGCAAGATAAGCATCACTCCTGGCTCAAGCGCCAAATGCAAAGCCTCTTGGTGGACGCCAATCGCATTCAAACCTTGCCACCAAGAATGCTTTTGTCACTCACGAGACACGTCGGCGATCATGGAAGAGTTTGACCGCCAAGGTCAAGCAGATCTTCAAGACGATGGCTTCACCGAACGCTTCAAGTTTGACTCCATCCTCCACGGAATGCAGTCCCACGACGAACTCCATCACTTGAAGACTCGACTATTCTTCCTCCGCTGCAATCGTCAATGCCAGAGTGATCGATGATGAAGCCGATGCTACTTCACCGCCCCTACTACGCAAGAATCGACATCGCGCCAAGCTCGCCTCGCACCGCCAACCAACAACGACAACCTGCTACGTCATCTTCTTGAAGAGGACGAGTAGATGCTCTATGTCTTCAAACCTTTTGGTCCCATCGACAAAAGGGGAGAAGCATATGAGTTTGGTAGTCTTCAAGCGGGTTCATAAGGGCGGTTGCACTATATTTTGCCTAGTGTTTACAACTCTCGCTTTTGATACATTTGGTTCTTTGAGTTGTAACACTTAAACTCGATGGTCGTCTGCTACTTATTTGCTTTACTCTGGTGCGATGATAAATTCCGCATGTGCGACGATAACTTCCGCATTTAGATCATTCTGCAGACGTCCATTTTTCATTATGCATGTCATTCTCTTAGCTATATCATTTCATGCATGATGAATTATCTTCATAAGTTGAAGAGGATCTCCACAAGTACAACCTGCCATGTGCATTTGCATTCCAAAAGCAAACTACTTATATGCACATCTTCAGGGGGAGCCTTTGCCACTTATGAAGACAATTCCCTATCCTTTACAATTTCACATATTTTATCCCCGTTGAAAACTTCAACCAGTTTGTCATCAATCACCAAAAAGGGGGAGATTGTAAGTGCATCTAGTGCCACCCCTAGTTGGTTTTGGAGTATTGACGACAAATGTGGTTGAGGGACTAATGCGTTTGTGAGAATTGCAGGATAACGCAGGTAGTGTCCCTCATTGATTCGGTTTACCTACCAGAGATGACCCCTAAAAATGTATGAAGACATTGACGACAATCGTGGTATGTGAAGATATTCACATTGAAGACTATGACATGAGAAGACATTGAGTGAAGACTATGGAGCGCGAAGATTGTGTCGTTTCGTTGTTTCCTTTTCTTCTTTGTTGAGTCGAGGAACCACCGTCATCGTTAAGTGGGGTCCAAGTGATCATAGTCGAATGACTAAAGTGATGCTCAACCCAAATCCTATGTCTTGAGCGAAGACAATGAGAGCAAAACTTATCCAGAGTGGATGAGTCGGCTTTGCTTGTAGCCCAAGTAAAGTTGCCGTGTGTGTTTGAAATCGACCGTTGGAACACGTGTCGGTTCCTTAGTGACCTGTGGTCATTTCGGATATATCAGGCCGGGTTGCCTAGTGGCTATAAATAGCCCACCCCTACACCATAAATTGGTGGCTGCTCAGAGTTAGTGCACGACTTTTGTCGCTTGAGAGCAACCCACCTCAAGCCTTTGAGAGAGAAATCCTTGCGAGGATAAAGCCCAAACACCAAGAGCCAAAGAGTGTTAGGCATCATGAAGTTTTCTGTCGTGTGACCAAGACTTATTACACTTGAGGACCTGTGAATCCTCCACCGGTTAGGCGCCGCGCTCGAGCATCCAAGAGTCATTGTGGATTGCCGGTGAACGCATCTGTGAAGGTTCGGAAGTCTACCTTGAAGACTTACTAGAGTGATTGGGCGAGGACTGTGTGTCCTTAGCTCAAGGGGAATAAGGTGAAGACGCGGTCTTGAAAGTTGAATCTCAGCCTCCCTAAACGGATGTACAGTTGTCACAAAGAATCGAACTGGTCCAACAAATCTCGTGTCTTCAACCGGTGATTGGTTCTATCCTTTCCCTCCTTTACCTTGAGTTTTGTCTTCGCGAAGTCATTGCTTATATGTCTTATCTGTTTGACTTCATTGCTTGACTACTATCGTTGTTGGGCTTCATACTATCTTCCATCCTGATCCTACTACCAAGCTGCTATTAGTCTTGTACTTTCACGTTATTGCATACTAGACTATGGTTTGCTTGTTGTAGTTCATCTTCCGCTGCATATCAATTAGGTCATTTCTATTGTTTGTCTTCGAAACGTTCGTGTTTTGAAGACTTTCCTAAAAATCGCCTATTCACCCCCCCTCTAGTCGATAACTAGCACTTTCACCTCCTCCTCCAGTCCACGCCGCCACTGCACCCCCGACCGCGCCCTATTCCGCTCTGACCTCATCTTCCGCCGGTAGCCATGGTTCGTCGTAGATTACCTACTACAAGATGTTGACCCCACAACGATGGGCGGAGATGGAGGCACGACGCGCCGCTCGCATTGCAGCTGGCTTGCTTCTGGACTCTTCGAAAGAGCAAGAAGGAGAGCAGGATGTGGCGGCGGAGTAGGAGGCGCCTGACATGGAGATGAAGGAGGTGGAGCTGTGGGATGAAGAGGAGAAGCATGGTGTGGTTGATCCGACACAGGGGCAGGCCAGATTCAACATAGAGGACGTGCTGGCAGAGTTTGAGGTCGCCCAAGCGGAGGAGGTAGTGGAACATCAGGTCATCCTCGAGCTCATCCAACCCAATGCGGAATTTAAGTGTGAGCCGCTCTTCACAAAACAAGGAGAACGTGTCGGAGTTTCGCCCGGTCGCCAACGACCATGAGGCTGGCGGCTTCAACAAAGTCGTCATCGACATATCCAATAACGAGTAAATCGTTTCCTTGTTTTTAGCTATGTTCGTGGATGAATTTAATGTTACATGTAGTAGTATGGGTATAAGGATGAGGAAATGAGAACTATGATTGTTTTTAGCTATGTTCATGGATGAATTTCATGTTACACGTAATAGTATGGGTATAAGGATGAGGAAATGAGAACTATGATTGGACACATGTAATAGTATGGGTATATGAGGAAATGAGAACTATGATTGCAATGTCTGCGAAATGAGGGGCGCCTGATCGGCCCGAATTTGTTTACTCTAGTTATAGATGCTCTTAGGCTCATCTACACCATCACCGAGGGATGGCGCAAAAGATTGCAGTGGTAAAAAGATTTATTTCTATTGTGTTGATGTTTCCTACCCACAAAAGAAAAATGTTATCTTTTACAGGGAAAGAAAAAAGAAAGCTGTTGGCTCACAAATTCTTTTTCTTTTAACACGGCTCACAAATTCTTTGATTTCAGTGCGTCAGCTTTATTCTATTCGCCTTCTAAACTTCTTATCGCTCCTTCAAATCACCAGGCAAAGACTACGGCATATTCTATTTCAAGGCACATACAATTGTACTGTAATGTCGACATCTTTTCCTAATTTAATTTTGATAATTAACATGCTTAGATGCATTAAACAATAGTTGCTAGAAAGCACACTTTGAAATAAATAGAGTACAATCAGAAGGTGCGAATCTGAATAACACATGTCTAGTGTTAATTTTTGAATTTTGTCCAGCATACTAGAGTAAAAGATTTATTTGCAAAAAAAAAAAAACTAGAGTAAAAGATTCTGGATAATCTTTGTACTTCAGATATACATATTTCAGCGTGGTGCATAAAAGCAACAAAGAAATATGTAGTTTGCAAGTTCTAGATCCAATTTAGGATCTCATGACATGAGTATGCCATGTAGACCTCGGTTTTGTGAATAAACTAAACTGAACACAAAACACTAAAGAAAATACTCCACACTCCTTCAATTATAAAGATATGATGATGTTGTGGTGTAGTGGTAGTAGTAGTATGCCCTAGGCCTTCTCCATTTTGTTGATTTTGTGGACCCAACTCCTAACGGATCTGATGCAATTTCACTAAGTGATAATCAGATGCAAAAAATTCCCTACAAAAAGATCCAACAATTGGCCAGTTTCTTTCACAGCCGTTGGAAGTCTTATACCAGTCATAGATCAGAGGAAGTGAAAAAACTTCACTGCCACCAATATCCGTCACGTATCATACGCTGTTCAGTGGTGAAATCGCACCACAATGCATGTAATGTTGTCTGAGCTGTGCCGAGAGTGGGCCATTTCCGTCAGCTTCACTGCCGCCACCTCAGGCTCGTCCGTTGCTCTCATAAGTGAAATAACATCCTTGTTTGTAAAAAAGACACAAAATATGATTAGCAGTGGACCAAATGAAACGCACAAATAATATGGAAGACCATGTTCACCATATCGATTGTGCCAACAAGCAGCTAGATCTCTAAACCCATATGGGCCGAACATGAGCGTTTGGGTATATGCACTGGTAAAAAAAAACTAAACAAGGCTCTCTAAACCTTTCCAGAGGCAACTCTCAGTACTATCAGCAAACACAAGCCATGCCGCCATATGCTGTGTTACAAACTTAAAATCGGTACCTCATTTTGCACGACATCCCAAAGACCATCTGTAGCGAGAACCAGGTATTCCAAGTCACTGCTGACCTGCGTTTCCTGCATTTTACAGTAGAACAGTACAAAAAATTCAGCAAGTGACACTTAACATACTTTTCAAACAGCAAGACCTTAAGTGAAGTTGCGTTAACAGTAGAATACTAAAAAATCCTGCATTCAAAGGTACCAGAATCTAAATAAACTTCAGAACACACCATTCCACTTTCCAGTGAAGTGGTGTTAACTGCTTGAGGCCCTTCGTCCCGTTTCATAAATTAACCTTCTGAAATGAACTGTATAATATGACTAACATTGTTGTGACTTTACTGTTACCAGATATACACAGAATATTCTGTCAATGTCGGTTATCCTTATTCTCAGGCAATCTGCATATGTACATGCCTCTCCAGAGTCCTGACAAACAACTACAGGATAGCAAAATCCTGAAGGATTGCCAAGGAACCCCATATGGTACTTACACCCAAATAAGGATTCTGAGCATGCCCTGATATCTAATCACAGAAATATCATCTATTACCGTTAGAACAGCCCCCCCACACACACACACACCCTCGTTTCCCTGGAAAAAAACACATCCCCTCTCTGTTTCATCCGACACCTCTTTCACCTCCCACTCAAAATACCAGGAAAAGAATCCTCTCTCAGAGACAAATTAATGTAGGTCTTCCCACCTCACAAACTCCTGAAAATGAGGAAATGTGAAACGTTCCACAAAAGATGCCACTCATAAGATAAAACTACAACATCATATCTTGTATCACTGAAATAAGTTATTATGGCAGACAGCAATAGACGCAAGTGACCCCGCAAAAAAAAAAAAGCAATAGACGCAAGTGTCTCTCACTGGGACATGAAAATATCCATTCATAGGAACGTCAGATCAATATGTGCCGGATGATAAAAATGTTAACATGCATGATTTCTTTTAGTTTCGCACAAGTAGCATAGATTATTCTACTTACAGTTGGAAGACCAATATAGAGACCCAAGTTAAAAGTTGTAACTTCAGGATTGGAGTTAAGGTTGCAACAAGAATCTACTACCATCATCCAACAAATCTACAGGACAATTATAAAATTCCCACTGTTTGATTCAGCAAGCAATGGTCCAGATCACAGGTGATTAAAGGTGCCAGCATCCCAATATTTTCTCAACTGATCAATCAGTAAATGACATTATTTTATTAGACGGAATGAACTTGCAGTTTCTGAAGGACTGCAGGAAATCCATTTGAATTCAGGTTGATAGTCTGTAAAGTGGGTATTTGTCATTTGTACTCAGGTTGATGGTCCGTAAAGTGGGAATTCATTATTCCTCATGTGCATGGCGAATGTATATTTGGGTCTACAAAAACAAAAACAGCATGAGGAAACTGGTTCCTTCCTCAATAACACTTGAGTACTAAACTAACTGAAGTTTCAGGAACTGGGAATTAACACAGAACTAAACATAAATTAGATACCTGAATGTCAGGCTCTGCTATCACATAATTCTTCAATGAACGGTTGCCAAATGCACGGGACATTGCCAGAATTCCATCAACCCTCCAAGTAAAACCTGCAGAAGAGCTCATATGAAAACAGAAAAAGAAACAAAAATGATACAGTATTTCTGAAGAACCTTCAACTAACAGAAAAATAGGAGAAACATGTGGTGTTAAACATGTACGCAATCAGTTGTGCAATCTCCCCATTTTAAAAACTTTGTATTTGAATAAGGAAAAAGTTCAGGTGGGCTTATAGTTCCCCATTGATGCCTCAAGAATATAAGATGAAGTCAGCTAATAACCTCGATTTTTGCTAGCTTCCACATCCAATTAAGTTGAAGCTAGCTCTATCACAAGAGTATTGTAAGGAAAAAGAGGTCTTACCATCATAACTAACACCACCTCCAGCATTCTCAATTCTCGTTCTCTCATCCTTTAAGTTAGGTTTATGGTCATCTGAGAGTGGGATAGCTATAAAACACAGGGACAAACATGTCTTCTTATATTATTCACGGGTAAAAAAGGAACCAGAGAACAATTAGTGTTCACAATTTGTAGAGCAATATAGCGACATAACAAAGTACACATGCATGAATGAATTGAAAAATATGAGGTGAACAGTTAATAACTGAATTTAGTATTTAGTAGGCCAGAGTAATCATTCCTTAACACAATAAAATAAATACATGAAAAACACTCCTTTCATAATTGGGACTCAGAAGACAGATGTCAAATCCCTAGCAAATACTCCCTCCGTCTCAAAATAAGTGTTGCTGATTTAGTTCAAAGTTGTACTAACTTTGTACTAAAACAGCGACACTTATTTTGGGACAGAGGGAGTATCATTTAAGCAAGTTTAAGTGTACTATTAACTACACCACAAGGATATGGTAGCCACTGGATGGAAGAGTGTTTCAGTGTAGAGTAAGCTTGGCAGCTGTTGTATTGGATATTGGTAAAAACATCTTCACTAACAAAAAATACGAGAAGAAGAATATTACCTTTGCCACCTTTTAAAGCGATAGCACGTGAATCACCAACATTTGCTACATAAATTTGGTCACCAACCAGAACAGCAGCCAAAGCAGTCGAACCATCCTCCCTATAAGGAGTGGTTACCGACTCTAAGAAATCAGCATCAGTTTTCAGGAAGGTCGCCTCTGTTTTTCAGAAGTAATCAACAGTGATAAGATAAGTATGATGCGGCACTGGGAAGGGCCTTACTACGCAAGAAGGCATAGTAAACAGAAGAAAAAACACATTACTCAGAGCAAGCTTTGGGTTTCTCAGGAACTGAGGATGCTCGATAAGGTTGTCAAGCAGATGTTCCTTTAGATATTCAGCGGCAAGTGCTCCTGCATGACCTAGTGTACCAAATATTTAAAAGCATAAACATGGTATCCAATGAACTACAGACTAATGAAGGCATGTTTTAAGATAATACCATCAAATACACCAAACAAGCTAACTGACTGTCCCTTCATTTTAGCGAACTTTACATCGTAGCGATCCTCCATAGTAGGTCTCCTCCCCTTAAAACTTGAATATCCGCAGCTCAGCTTACCATCCTCACTGGCAACAAATTGTTTACATTACATCAATCCAAATAGTATGTCAATCTCTAACACCACAAAGAATCATGAGCACGTGAAGTGAAAGGAATAGGTCAATGGCTAGAAGATAAATTTAATCATAGTGTAATTATTATTTTAGAAGTATTCACAATGAAATACAGTAGCCAGGTAGCCAACATTACTAGGATTGTACAAAAGTAACTATCTAGGATGTTTCAGAAGCTAATGAAGCACAGCTGAATCGTGTCTTATTTTCGATCATGCTTCAGAGTAGATGGCATTGCCACATTCCCTAGCATTTTATCCAATCGGTATCTGTCAATGGAGCTCTTGGCGCGGCGGTAGCATAAATCCAGATTGAATGCCCGCTGGTGAGCATCTCGATATGGTCACCATCCATGGATTTCCTCGAACACGCCAATGGCGGACACTGGCATTAAGCCCATCACTAGGTGAGATGGTCATTGGACCTTGAAATTACCTCTCTAAGCCGCCGCTAATCAAGTTACGCAGCACCGCTCGTCTCGTCGCCAAGCCGCGCCGCGGCTGCAGCTGTGGTAGAGCCGGCGAGGACGAAGAGGAGGATTCAGGAGTCGTCCTGCCCCCGGAGCCTGAGGCCACGGCCCGGAATCCGCGCCCGCTGGGCGACGCGCGGGGTGCCGCGACGGAGGCGGTCACCCGCCGCCGGCCCGCCGCTGCAATGCCGACCAGGCCACGCAGGTTGGCGGCAGTGGCGCGTGCCATCCGGGTCTTGGGGGTTCTGGATGAGAGAAAAATGGAAAAGCGGCGGTTATTCAAGGGTCGCGCTGGACTTGGGCCCTTCGCCTTTTGTGAGAAGACTCTCCACGTATGGAAATGTGCAGGGCACACGTGGCAGCGTGAAACCATATGGAGAAAAATTGCCTCTTTTTTCAGTCAATGAGAAAAAAATGCCAAAACACTGCTATATGGGGCGCGGAGTATCTGCTCCGGAGCTTAAATACTGTCTAATGAAGAGTAAAATCGAAACAAATGATTTAACAAATCAAACTTTTGTTTGGTAAACTTTGACAAAAGTTTATTTTTACTTGCAAAAACTTATCATGAAAGGAAATTCATGGAAGTCGTGGAAAAATGGATGCTTAAAAAATGCTAGTATATGTGAAAGCATTTTGTAGTTTCCATGAATTATACGAATATTATTTCGTGATAAAATTTGTTAAGTCTACAAAATATTTGTCAAAAATTGACATGAAAAAATTCAATTTTTTTTCAAAAAAAAAATTTACAGTTCGTTGTGAGCTCATTTGAGCTTGGAGGCAGAAGAGGACTTTCATACCATATCTTCCTTCTATCTAGAGAAGGACTATCATTTATATGCGCAAGAATTATGATGAAGGGTGATTGAGCTTCTTTGTCATCTATAAATACACCCTCCCTTTCCCTCTCCCCCCCTGCTTCTGCCCACCAGCGAAAACTTCATCATGGCTCCAAAGAGGAAGGCGCTGAAATCCTCGAAGTTGAGTTCACGATCACGAGGCGGGGCCTCGCCGCGTCCAGTCTTGCCTAGTCCCGCTTTAGGGAGGCGGAGCTAGATCGAATCAGATCGTGGCTGGTGTCGGCGGCCCGGGAGGATGTGTAAGGGAGTCCCGGACTAGGGGGTGTCCGGATAGCCGGACTATCGTCACGGCCGGACTCCAAGACTATGAAGATACAAGATTGAAGACTTCGTCCCGTGTCCGGATGGGACTTTCCTTGGCGTGGAAGGCAAGCTTGGCGATACGGATATGTAGATCTCCTACCATTGTAACCGACTCAGTGTAACCCTAACCTATCCGGTGTCTATATAAACCGGAGGGTTTTAGTCCGTAGGACGAACAACCATTACAACAATCATACCATAGGCTAGCTTCTAGGGTTTAGCCCCCTTGATCTCGTGGTAGATCTACTCTTGTACTACCCATATTATCAATATTAATCAAGCAGGAATAGGGTATTATATCACGCCCAATATGCGACCCTATCCAAAAGGAACTCGAAGGTCCCACCAAGGATAGACCCGCATATTGAAACGCTTTTGCAAGGTGGATATCATTACATCAACATTACATAATAGATAGGGATACATACATAAGGCATACAATGCCACACGAATACAACATCACATCATATACAAGATCAACATCCGACTACGGATGAAACATAAACAGAAGCTCAAACGACATCCACCCTGCTAGCCCAGGCTGCCGACCTGGAACCTATCCCCTGATCAAAGGAAGAAGCAGAAGAAGAACTCCAATACAAGAAAACATCGCTCTCACGTCATGATCATCGCGAAACTTGTACCTGCAACTGTTGTTGTAGTAATCTGTGAGCCACGAGGACTCAGCAATCCCATTACCATGGGTATCAAGACTAGCAAAGCTTAATGGGAAAGGAAGGGGTAAGGTGGTGAGGTTGCAGCAGCGACTAAGCATGATATGGTGGCTAACATACGCAAATGAGAGCGAGAAGAGAAACAAAGGAACGGTCGTCAACTAGTAATGATCAAGAAGTGATCCTGAACTCCTACTTACGTCAGACAAAACCCAGAAATCGTGTTCTCCTCTCGATCAACCCCGAAAAGAGACACTCACACGTTACGCTTTACGGTTGGTGTATTTTAGAAGAGTTTGCTTCAAGTTTACTACAACGCGATATTAACAAATTCCCATCGCCACATAACCGCATGGCACGGCTCTCGAAAGTTTATACCCGTAGGGGTATCCCAACTTAGCCCATGATAAGCTCTCGCGATCAACGAAGGATATTCCTTCTCCCGGAAGACCCGATCAGTCTCGGAATCCGGCTACAAGACATTTCGACAGAATAAAACAAGACCAGCAAGACCTCCGGCGTGCCGACACCCCGATAGTAGTAGCACATATCTCGTCTCGAGCCACGACCGGATGAGCAGTCCGTACAACTAAAACCAAACCCCAAGTTTCCTTGAGGGGCGCTGCAAAAGCACTCTAGTTTGGACCAACACTTAGACAAGCATTGGCCCGGGGCTGAATAAAGATGACCCTTGGGTTAATTACTCCCAAGGGAAATGTAGGTGGTGGTGAGGCAAATGGTAAAACCAATGTTGGGCCTTCTTTGGAGGAGTCTTATTCAAAGCGAACTGTCAAGGGGGTCCCATAAATCACCCGACCGCGTTAGGGACGCAAAATCCGGGAACATAATACCGATATGACGGAAACTAGGGCGGCAAGAGTGGAACAAAACACCAGGCATAAGGCCGAGCCTTCCACCCTTTACCAAGTATATAGATGCATTAATTAAATAAGATATATGGTGATATCCCAACAAGTAAACATGTTCCAACAAGGAACAACATCTCCATGTTCCAACAAGGAACAAACTTCATCTTCACCTGCAACTAACAACGCTATAAGAGGGGCTGAGCAAAGCGGTAACATAGCCAAACAACGGTTTGCTAGGAAGGGTGACAAAGGTTAGAGGTTCATGGCAATTTGGGATGGCTTGATAAACAGGTAATAGGTAGCGCAGCATAGCGATAGAACAAAGCAACTAGCATAGCAATGATAGTAGTGAGATCCAGGGTAGCGGTCATCTTGCCTAAGATCCCGCAAGGAAGAAGAACGAGTCCATGAAGAAGACGAACGGATGAAGCCGAACCAAGCGTAGACGAACGAATCCTCACGATCGCAACGAAACAGGAACTAACAAGAAGAAGCACACAACATGGTAAACACACCACACATGAACAAGGCATGATGCACAACAAGCATGATGCATGACACGGCTACATGGAGCTACTCATGGCAAGAGATGATGCAAACAAGAGCAACACATCAAAGCAAGTTTAAATGAGGCCGGGAACAACATATAACAATTCCGGTAAGTCCTCATATGCAAATTTTCGAAATTGTTTCAGATCTGAATAAACCTTAAGTTCAAGTTTTTAAACAGCAAGTTAAGATGCACCACGATGATCTACACGAAATTCTAGTCAAGTTACATATAAAGTTCATTTAATTCGGAGCTACGGCCTAGAAGATATGAGCACAACAAGTTAAACATGGCATTGATGCAAAATGCATACAAACATCAAGCAAACACCTCAAAACAAGGATGCAACATTATAATATGAAACTACATGCAAAATCAAGCAAGTTTCATATAGAGCACACTCAAAACGGAGCAACGGTTCAACACATACACTCTATACAAGTTTAAATGACAAGCTGTCCAAAACAGCAACTAGGCATATTGCAAGCACCAAAACAACATGCTACAGGACCTCAACAAGAAAACAAAAAGCATGGGCATGATGTAAAGGTAAAACATTACAAAACATGAACACTGAGCTAACTCCAGAAATCACTAGAACATGCTCAAACACACACGGCAAGATTGCAAATAATAACAGTTTCAGACTTTGCAGAAATAACATCAGGTTGCAATGTTTAGAGCTATCAAACAACATGTTACAGGAACTTATCATGGCAAACAAAGGCATGGCATGAATCTACTAATTGCAGAGAATAAAAGTCCTTTACTGACCATGAGCCAAAAAGGATCAAAAAATATGATGGCACCCATGTAAACATGGCAAGTTATATTACAGATTCATACATGGCAGGAACAACAATAAGTAGGCATGTTGGTGAGCTTGAACCACTCACCACAGAGAAATAAATGGCATGGAAAGGCAACTCACAGTAAGAAGACATGACATAGAAGCTATACATGGCAAGAACAACATCATAGCATACACAGATCAACTACAACAACCTTGGCAAAATTAAATAACATGTAAACAACCTGCCAGGAAACATTTTATAGCAAAAGTAGAGCTTGATTGACTCAAGCTATGGCACTCCATAATTTCAAACAAGGGCATGAACGGATAGAGAATAACCATATGTTCAAAACATCCTTACTGAAGTATCTCAAAATAAGCATGGATCTCTCGGTAGCATCAAGTTTACATGGCATAAAAATATCAGCAGAACAGGGGCTGAAATCAGCAACATCATGAAGCCTAGTTTGCATGCTTGTGCTAGTCACCACAGAGATCACAAAAATACATGGCATACACCCCTGTAAAGATGGCATGGCATATTACAAAACACATGTAGGACTCAAGTTCATAGGGTGCACACATCAATCATGGCAAAAATGTCAAAAGTGCATGTTCTGATAAGAATCTGAAACTAACATCACATAGCCCTCTTCTAACAGCATTTCGGCCATCAAGATGAGCTCAAATGAACATTATGCAATGGAATGAAATGATGTACTCGTCGAGGCGAACAATTTGACATATTACACGCACGAAACGGAGCTACGGATGCAGAGTTACGGCATGACGAACATGGCATGAAAATGCAAAATGCTTCGGGGACTTGGAGGAATTTCGGAGTGGGGGAAGTCAACCTTCATATCAGATCGAGGCGGGGCCGAGCTCTCGCCGGAGCTGGCACCGGAGGCAAGGAGGGAGGCGGCGGAGGGGGAGCCGGCGACAGGCGGCGACGGAGGGCGCGGGGGGGCCGGACCGCTGGCGGCGGAGCTCGGCTCCGGCCGGCGGGCGGGGCAGGCATGGCGAGGGGGGGCCCATGGCGTGAGACCGGGCGAGGAGGCGCCAGGAAGGCGCGGCGGCGCTGGGCACTGGGCGCCTGGCATGGTGGCGGCGACCAGGCGGGGAGGGCCTGCTGGCTGGGGGGCAGCATGGTGGTGGTGGTGTGGCGTGCCATGTGGCGTGCCCGGGAGTGGTGCGGAGGCGGCGGCGCGGGGTGTCCGGCGGGTGCCGGACATGTCCGGAGGCGGCGGGGGAAGAGGCTAGGGTTTGATCTGCGCGGATTTTTTCGGGGGAGGCCACATATATATAGGTAGAGGGAGCTAGGAGTGTCCAAATAGGGTGCGGTTTTCGCCCACACGATCGTGATCGAATGGCGGAGAGCATGGAGGGGGTTAGGATGGGTTTTGGGCCACTTTGAAAGGGGTGTTGGGCTGCACACAAAAGAGGCTTTTGCGGTTACCCGGTTAACCGTTGGAGTATCAAACGACCTCCAAATGGCACGAAACTTGACAGGCGGTCTACCGGTGCTATACCAAGGCCGCTTGGCAAACCTCGGCCATTCCGAGAAAGTTTAACACCCGCACACGAAAAGAGGCAAAAGGGGGCGCCGGGAGACATAGGAGTGCCGGATTGCAAAACGGACAACGGGGAAAAAGCTCGGATGCATGAAACGAACATGAATGCGAAATGAGATGCACATGATGACATGATATGAAATGCAGATGATGACATGGCAAAGTGCAACACGCAAGCACATGACATGGCAAGGACGGCAAATAACTGGAAGACACCTGGCGCATCGAATCCGGGGCGTTACAACACTCCTCCACTAACAAGAGATCTCGTCCCGAGATCTTAGGACCGAGACGGAAGGGAAAAGGGATGAGGTGAAACAAGAACTCAAGAGAAGAAACAAAGAATCGAGAGTACTCAAGAAGAAGAGAGGAACGACGAGAATGACGAGAATCAAAAGCTCACGGAAATTAGATAGACTATGAAAGCACTCGTTCTAACCGGAGTGGTTAGAATGAGAAAAGAAACGAATAAGACTGAAAGGATTTAGGCAGCACACCAGTTGAACAAGGAAAGGATAGAACATGAACTTGAGAGGATGGAATAATACTTGATGAGATGCACAAAGCAATGCCTCCGGAAGAATTGAAATAGAATGAAAGATTTTAGAAGGAAGGATTGAATGGAGTTGTTGAGAAAATCAACAGCGAAAGAATAAGCTTGATGTGGACTTATGGATAACATCTCAACATTATGAGCTGATAACCAGCCGCAAACGGAAATGATTGGATAACTTAGAAGAACGAAGAAATGCAAAACTCCACTTCAAAAGAATAAGGAGAATTAATTGCACTTCGAGATGCGAGAAGAAAAGATACTTGAACTCCACCAAAAGAATCTTGATGAACACTTGAAGAATGAATTAAATCATGACGAGCCACCGTGAAGAACTCCAGTAACAAAAAGGATGGTGAGATAGAATGAAGGATGAAAGAATAAGATTAGCCTTGCGATGATTTAGATGGAGGTTCCGACGAGATGGCCGAGGAAGATTTGAACTCCGGAAAAGAAAAGATGAAGACACTTGGAACTAGAATTTATTCATCAAGAACAAACTCCGAAGAAAAAGATTAATCACTTTGATGAAATAAGAATAAGATTTATTGTATGCTTATCCTTCATCAAATTAAATTGATGACAAGCAGTGGATTTTGCATACTACTTATTCTTCTTGAAAAAGAATTGAGAAGTGACATCGCAGAACTTGAGAAGGTCTTCATGAATCACCGGTAGGTTGAAAAGAACGAATGGATTAATATGCTAATGAAGGAAAAGAATCTTGAACGAACCACCGTAAGAATTCGAAATGACTGATGAAAGAGAATGAATCACCGGGCAGAATTAGAAGAACCAATATGCTCGAGGGAATTTAGATGCAAAAGAACAAAGAGATCATGAGCTGAATAAAGAACACTTGAACGAAGCACCGGGATAATTGGATAACGGTAGCTGAAATGTGAGGACGAAGAATTCTTCTGGAATGATGGCCTCCAGTGAAAAGAAACAGAAATCAACTCCTGAAATACTCCGGATGGTTGAGAAAAAGAATTTGCATGACTAGAAACAATTGATAGGATAACATCGAGCTAGCACCACAAATCTTCGGGAGAACGGACAAGATTTAGGGAAAACTCTACTTCGGTCTTCAAATGAAGACGAGAAACACCACCAAAATTACTGAGATACTCCGGAAGAATGAAATGCGAAGAGGTTGAGTCAACAATGAAATGGTTTGAAATTGATCTTGAAAAAGGCATCTGACTGATGAAATTCATTCTTACGTCAAACTCCGAAAAGAATTAGAGAATAGCTCCGGATAATTAGAAGAGTCAGGTAAGATCCTGGGAAAAGACCTGTGGGTTAGGGCCCACTAAAGAAAACACCGTTGGAAAGGATTGTTGAACAGATAGATGATGCACCGGAACAATTGAAATATTTAAATGAGGTGATAACCTCGAATTAATTCAAACATAGACGAATCTCCTGAGATGTGTTGAACACTCCGGAAGGATAAATTGGCGAGAGGCGAACGAGCAGGGAAAACACTTGATCCAAGGAAAAGAACATGATTAATCCGAAAAACTTGAATTGGGTCCACCGGAAAAGAAAGAGATGAAGAATGTCGAACAAAACGAGAATTCACCGGTTGAGATAATTTACGAAAGACTGAAGAGGTTCCGCACGATGAGATAGCTGGTCGAGAGAGAGTCAGACTCCGGGAAGAAAAGGGTGGGTGGGCGGGAAAAAACAAAGGCAACTCGGGAGGGGAAACGACGAATGAGTTCAAGAGGAAAACCCCGGTTGAAATCATAGAGGAAAGAAAGCAAAGACTTCGCACGAGTAGGATGGATACTCGATTACGGACTCCGGTTCGAGAGGAAGAAGGAGGCGGTGGGAAAAACAAGGACAACTGAGGACAAGGAAAAACAACGACGTCGGAGGAAGAACTGAGGATTGAACTTGGCAAAGATGAAGATGGTCGAGTCGACTTGACGAGAAATGCACCGGATGAAAAGAGCTGAGGAACAACTACCGGAAAAACCAACTGCGTGATCCTAAAGAAAAAAAATTGAAGGGGAAGAGGAGTAATTCAAAACACCTACGTCAAGATTCCTCACCAGAGCGACGAAGGGGCAGAGGAGTAAAAAAGAATTCCTACTCTCCGATATAACTAGACTCCGAAAATAGTTTTCTTCTAGAATCAACAACGGCCAAACTACACGATCAATCAAGGGGGCTCCTAAGGTCGATCGAGGCTCTGATACCAACTTGTCACGCCCAATATGTGACCCTATCCAAAAGGAACTCGAAGGTCCCACCAAGGATAGACCCGCATATTGAAACGCTTTTGCAAGGTGGATATCATTACATCAACATTACATAATATATGGGGATACATACATAAGGCATACAATGCCACACGAATACAACATCACATCATATACAAGATCAACATCCGACTACGGATGAAACATAAATGAAGCTCAAACGACATCCACCTGCTAGCCAGGCTACCGACCGGAACCTATCCCCGATCAAAGAAGAAGCGAAGAAGAACTCCAATACAAGCAAACATCGCTCTCATGTCATGATCATCATGAAACCTGTACCTGCAATCGTTGTTGTAGTAATCAGTGAGCCACGAGGACTCAACAATACCATTACCATGGGTATCAAGACTAGCAAAGCTTAATGGGAAAGGAAGGGGTAAGGTGGTGAGGTTGCAGCAGCGACTAAGCATGATATGGTGGCTAACATACGCAAATGAGAGCGAGAAGAGAAACAAAGGAACGTCGTCAACTAGTAATGATCAAGAAGTGATCCTGAACTCCTACTTACGCCGACAAAACCCGAAACCGTGTTCTCCTCTCGATCAACCCGAAAAGAGACACTCACAGTTACGCATTACGGTTGGTGTATTTTAGAAGAGTTTGCTTCAAGTTTACTACAACCGGATATTAACAAATTCCCATCTGCCACATAACCGCGCACGGCTCTCGAAAGTTTATACCTGCAGGGTGTCCCAACTTAGCCCATGATAAGCTCTCGCGATCAACGAAGGATATTCCTTCTCCCGGAAGACCCGATCAGTCTCGGAATCCGGCTACAAGACATTTCGACAAGAATAAAACAAGACCAGCAAGACCTCCGGCGTGCCGACACCACGATAGTAGCAGCGCATATCTCGTCTCGAGCCACGACCGGATGAGCAGTCCGTACAACTAAAACCAAACCCCAAGTTTCCTTGAGGGGCGCTGCAAAGCACTCTAGTTTGGACCAACACTTAGACAAGCATTGGCCGGGGGCTGAATAAAGATGACCCTTGGGTTAATTACTCCCAAAGGAAATGTAGGTGGTGGTGAGGCAAATGGTAAAACCAATGTTGGGCCTTCTTTGGAGGAGTCTTATTCAAAGCGAACTGTCAAGGGGTCCCATAAATCACCCGACCGCGTTAGGGACGCAAAATCCGGGAACATAATACCGATATGACGGAAACTAGGGCGGCAAGAGTGGAACAAAACACAGGCATAAGGCCGAGCCTTCCACCCTTTACCAAGTATATAGATGCATTAATTAAATAAGATATATGGTGATATCCCAACAAGTAAACATGTTCCAACAAGGAACAACATCTCCATGTTCCAACAAGGAACAAACTTCATCTTCACTGCAACTAACAACGCTATAAGAGGGCTGAGCAAAGCGGTAACATAGCCAAACAACGGTTTGCTAGGAAGGGTGACAAAGGTTAGAGGTTCATGGCAATTTGGGATGGCTTGATAAGCAGGTAATAGGTAGCGCAGCATAGCGATAGAACAAAGCAACTAGCATAGCAATGATAGTAGTGAGATCCAGGGTAGCGGTCATCTTGCCTGAGATCCCGCAAGGAAGAAGAACGAGTCCATGAAGAAGACGAACGGATGAAGCCGAACCAAGCGTAGACGAACGAATCCTAACGATCGCAACGAAACAGGAACTAATAAGAAGAAGCACACAACATGGTAAACACACCACACATGAACAAGACATGATGCACAACAAGCATGATGCATGAAACGGCTACATGGAGCTACTCATGGCAAGAGATGATGCAAACAAGAGCAACACATCAAAGCAAGTTTAAATGAGGCCGGGAACAACATATAACAATTCCGGTAAGTCCTCATATGCAAATTTTCGAAATTGTTTCAGATCTGAATAAACCTTAAGTTTAAGTTGTTAAACAGCAAGTTAATATGCACCACGATGATCTACACGAAATTCTAGTCAAGTTACATATAAAGTTCATTTAATTCGGAGCTACGGCCTAGAAGATATGAGCACAACAAGTTAAACATGGCATTGATGCAAAATGCATACAAACATCAAGCAAACACCTCAAAACAAGGATGCAACATGATAATATGAAACTACATGCAAAATCAAGCAAGTTTCATATAGAGCACACTCAAAACGGAGCAACGGTTCAACACATACACTCTATACAAGTTTAAATGACAAGCTGTCCAAAACAGCAACTAGGCATATTGCAAGCACCAAAACGACATGCTACAGGACCTCAACAAGAAAACAAAAGGCATGAGCATGATGTACAGGTAAAACATTACAAAACATGAACACTGAGCTAACTCCAGAAATCACTAGAACATGCTCAAACACACATGGCAAGATTGCAAATAATAACAGTTTCAGACTTTGCAGAAATAACATCAGGTTGCAATGTTTAGAGCTATCAAACAACATGTTACATGAACTTATAATGGCAAACAAAGGCATGGCATGAATCTACTAATTGCATAGAACAAAAGTCCTTTACTGACCATGAGCCAAAAAGGATCAGAAAATATGGTGGCACCCATGTAAACATGGCAAGTTATATTACAGATTCATACATGGCAGGAACAACAATAAGTAGGCATGTTGGTGAGCTTGAACCACTCACCACAGAGAAATAAATGGCATGGCAAGGCAACTCACAGTAAGAAGACATGGCATAGAAGCTATACATGGCAAGAACAACATCATAGCATACACGGATCAACTACAACAACCTTGGCAAAATTGAATAACATGTAAACAACCTGCCAGGAAACATTTTATAGCAAAAGTAGAGCTCGATTGACTCAAGATATGGCACTCCATAATTGCAAAAAAGGGCATGAACAGATAGAGAATAACCATATGTTCAAAACATCCTTACTGAAGTATCTCATAATAAGCATGTATCTCTCGGTAGCATCAAGTTTACATGACATAAAAATATCAGCAGAACAGGGGCTGAAATCAGCAACATCATGAAGCCTAGTTTGCATGCTTGTGCTAGTCACCACAGAGATCACAAAAATACATGGCATACACCCCTGTAAAGATGGCATGGCATATTACAAAACACATGTAGGACTCAAGTTCATAGGGTGCACACATCAATCATGGCAAAAATGTCAAAAGTGCATGTTCTGATAAGAATCTGAAACTAACATCACATAGCCCTCTTCTAACAGCATTTCTGGCATCAAGATGAGCTCAAATGAACATGATGCAATGGAATGAAATGATGTACTCGTCGAGGCCAACAATTTGACATATTACACGCACGAAACGGAGCTACGGATGCAGAGTTACGGCATGACGAACATGGCATGAAAATGCAAAATGCTTCGGGGACTTGGAGGAATTTTCGGAGGGGGGGAAGTCAACCTTCAGATCAGATCGAAGCGGGGCCGAGCTCTCGCCGGAGCTGGCACCGGAGGCGAGGAGGGAGGCGGCGGAGGGGAGCTGGCGACGGGCGGCGACGGAGGCGCCGGGCGGGGCGGACCATGGGCGGCGGAGTTTCGGCTCCGGCCGTGAGGGGTGGGCAAGGGTGGCGAGCGCCATGCCATGCGGCGGAGACCAGGCGAGGCGTCGCTGGCGGAAGGAAAGCGCTGGGTGAGGCACTGGCGGCGGGCGCTGGCATGGGGAACCGCCTGGAGGCATGTGTGTGCGACCAGGCTGGGAGGGCCCTGCTGGCTGGGGCGGGCGGTGCGGGTGGTGGCGTGCCACATGGCGGCCCGGAGTGGTGCGGAGGCGGCGGCGCTGGGTGTCTCTGGGCGCGGACATGTCCGGAGGCGGCGGGGGAAGAGGCTAGGGTTTGATCTGCGCGGATTTTTTCGGGGGAGGCCACATATATATAGGTAGAGGGAGCTAGGAGTGTCCAAATGGGGTGCGGTTTTTGCCCACACGATCGTGATCGAACGGCGGAGAGCATGGAGGGGGTTAGGATGGGTTTTGGCCCACTTTGAAAGGGGTGTTGGGCTGCACACAAAAGAGGCTTTTGCGGTTACCCGGTTAACCGTTGGAGTATCAAACGACCTCCAAATGGCATGAAACTTGACAGCGGTCACGGTGCTATACCAAGGCCGCTTGGCAAACCTTGGGCCATTCCGAGAAAGTTTAACACCCGC
This sequence comes from Aegilops longissima, assembly GCA_021605205.1. Taxonomy (NCBI): domain Eukaryota; kingdom Viridiplantae; phylum Streptophyta; class Magnoliopsida; order Poales; family Poaceae; genus Aegilops; species Aegilops longissima. The sequence continues at coordinate 538,757,234 of CM038682.1, forward strand.
TTTACGAAAAAGAGGCAAAAGGGGCGCCGGGAGACATAGGAGTGCCGGATTGCAAAACGGACAACGGGGAAAAAGCTCGGATGCATGAAACGAACATGAATGCGAAATGAGATGCACATGATGACATGATATGAAATGCAGATGATGACATGGCAAAGTGCAACACGCAAGCACATGACATGGCAAGGACGGCAAATAACTGGAAGACACCTGTCGCATCGAATCCGGGGCGTTACATATTACCTCCATCGAGAGGGCCCGAACCTGGGTAAAAACATCGTGTCCCTTGTCTCCTGTTACCATCCGCCTAGACGCATGATTCGGGACCCCTACCGAGATCCGCCGTTTTGACACCGACATTGGTGCTTTCATTGAGAGTTCCTCGTGCGCCGCCATCGGTAGGATGCCTCATCTCGTCTTTAAAGACGATACCATCGCCAAAGAAGCCTTGGCCACTGGTCAGACTCTTCGGCTAGGCGGTTTTCTCATGACCGCTAGTCCGGCCATCGCGCCGACGATGACCTCTCGAGTCATCGAAACCAATCTCCATGTTAGTTCGGAACTTGCCGAACAGTTAGATCCGATCGAGCTCTTCTCCGTAAATGAGCTCTTGTATCGCATCGCCGCCCTGGGAGTCGCCACAGATTACGACCGGATCGGGCCTAAAACCGATCTGAGAGAGATCAACTCTCCCCAGGCTACCCATCATGTTGCTGTGATAGAGGAGCAATGCAGCGACTCTTCTCCTATCTTAAGGACTAGCTACGCCCGGATTCCCGATCCCTCCATGCCGGATTCCTGCGGAGGGACGGATGTCGATCAAGCCCTGAACTTAAAGTCGGTGGCGGGTCGGACTCATTGGATAGCACTCAAAATCCAAACTTCCGAGTTGAAACTTCCGGCCCTTGGGTCCTAAATTGGGCGGGTTCGGATTTAGTGCCACCGCCCACCCAAACATTAGCGATCTCTCTCGAATCCGCAAGAGCCCGCCAAGCAAGACATCATTCTTGGGCGATTCCTCCCGGTTATGAACAGGATAAAGGACTGCCGAGAGGAGGACGCAATACCAATCTTCTGCAATAATTGCATGGACAAGGGAATCCTAAACGCCATAAGTCGTCACAAAATTACACGCTCTGCTGACTTGGTGACCATCGTACAAAAATACTGTGCGATGGAGAGCGCCTGGAAAACCGAAAGTAAATTTTGGGATAATCCGGCCCCGAATACATCCCTAGTCCGGAACAAAAGGGCGCATCATTATCAAGCACCCGGGTTGAATACCAAAAAACCAAAACCCCCTAAAGGGTACAGAACCGTACTGGAGGGTTGGCTAAACGGACCCTGCAAAATTCATAGCAAAGAGGGCGCCACTCCAACTCATAGCCTTGAGCATGTTGGATACTACGGCAGTGGCCAAAAGTGGCGAAGAGCTTCTAGCTTCGAATCCCAGCCCAAAGAACACCGAAGACGGTGTTAATAGTCTTCAAGACTTTCGCATCAAATAACATGCTAAAACGACAACTCCATAACCTTGCGAAGTCTACCGGTAGCAACAATAAATCCATGGGTGACACGGCTATTACCTTCAATGCCGTGGCGAACCTAAATTCGAACTGCCGGGCACCACCGCATTGGTCCTCGGCCCGATAGTAGACGGCTTCGCCTTACTAAGGTACTCATGGATGGCGGCAGCGGACTAAACCTCATTTATGAGGAAACCCTCGAAAAATGGAAATAGATGGAACCGCATTGAGCGAAGCAGCACAACCTTTAGAGGAATAATCCTCACCGGAAGCATGCTGGGAAAAATCACTTTGGACGAAGCGTTCGCCTCGTCCGGACAATTACAGGTCCGAGGAGGTCACATTTCAAGTGGCCCGTTCAACAGCGGATATCATGCTTTATTAGGACGAGAGGCATTCACAATTTTTCAAGCTATACCCCACTATGGGTACATGAAGCTTAAAATGCCCGGTCCCAACGGAATCATCACTCTCAAGTAGTGATCTGAACATAGCACTCGCTACGAAAATAAGACAGCCGCACTAGCCCTCGAGGCACTATCAAAAGCCCTAGCGGCCGAGGAACTCACCGCGATCGCTCCACGGTGGATGGGACGATGTGATACTTGATAAAAGATCCAAGTCCACCTCTTTAAACCAGCGGATGAAATAGTCAAATTCCAAGTCCACCAACGGACCTTCAAAGACGGCCTCCATCGGGCACAATTAAACCCGATGTAGACGCCAGACTACGAGAATTTCTACAAGAAAATTGGGACATCTTCGTTGGCACCCTTCGGACATGCCAGAATCCCACGTCATTTGGCCGAGCACAGCCTAAATATCCTAAAAGGATTCAAGTCGATCAAACAGGCTCTTGCGCTTTTAGAACCCAAGAGGCAGGCCATGGGAGAGGGCTAGCCAAACTTTTGGAGGCCGGATTCATCGGAGATATAAAACATCCGGATGGCTAGCTAACCTGGTGATGGTACCAAAGAAGGATAAATCCTGGCGCCTATGTGTTGATTTCAAAGACCTTAATAAGGCTTGCCCAAAGGATCCCTTCCCCTCCCTCGAATTTATCAAATCATTGACGCTTCTGCAGGACACGACTCATTGTGCTTCCTCGACGCGTACTCGGCTACCACTAAATCAAGATGGCGGAGCTGCACCAAGCTGCAACAGCATTCATCACTCCATACGGCCCGCTCGCTTCAACACAATGCCCTTTGGGCTTAAAAACGCCGCGCAACATATCAGCGCATGATTCAGACATGTCTGGCAAACCAGATCGGCAAAACGGTGAAAGCATATGTAGATGACGTGGTCGTCAAATCCAAGCACGTCGAAACTCTAGTAGATGACTTGAGGCTCACATTCGACAATCTTCGAAAATATGACATCAAGCTCAATCCGGAAAAATGCGTCTTCGGCGTTCCAGCCGGAAAGCTCCTGGGCTTCATTGTGTCCGGTAGAGGAATTGAAGCAAACCCAACCAAGATTCAAGCTCTGTCACAATTGGATATTCCAAAAGACCTCAAACAAATACAAAAATTAACGGGATGCGTAGCGGCTCTAAGCCGCTTTATCTCCCGTTTAGGAGAAAAGGTATTACCTCTTTACCGCCTCCTCCGCCGCACCGAACACTTCGAGTGGACGGATGCCGCCATGGCCGGACTCGAAGAAATTAAGGCCATTCTGGCAACAAATCCGGTCCTGTCCGCGCCCAACGTGGGCGAACCAATTCTATTATACATCACCGCAACACATCAAGTTGTCAGCGCGGTGCTCGTTGTCGAACGAGAAACGGACGGACACCGGTTCCCTATTCAAAAACCGGTTTATTATGTGTCCACTGTCCTAACTCCATGCAAGTCCCGGTACCCACACTATCAAAAGATAGCATACGTGGTGTTCATGGCATCCCGGAAGCTGCGACACTACTTTCAAGAGTGTTCGATAACGGTAGCCTCCGAAGTACCTCTTAATGACATTATAAACAATCGCGATGCGACGGGCCGGATTGCTAAATGGGCCATAGAGTTCCTCCCATTCGACATAACTTATAAGCCACGATGAGCTATTAAGTCGCAGGTTTTGGCCGACTTCGTGGCCGAATGGACTGAAGCCAAACTCCCTAAAGAGTACGGCGCATACTCCAATTGGATCATGCACTTTGACGGCTCCAAAATGTTGGCTGGCCTGGGGGCTGGCGTCGTCTTGACGTCCCCAACCGGGGACACAGTCCAATACGTCCTTCAGATAATGTATACGGACTCCAACAACGCAGCGAATCACGAGGCCCTTACGCACGGCCTCCGGATGGCGATCTCCATGGGCATTCAACGCCTAGAGGTGCGCGATTCAAACCTCGCAATATCTCAAATAAACGGAGACTTTGGCGCCAAAGATCCGAAAATGGCAGCATACCGCAATGCGGTCCTAAAAATGTCAGACGGTTGAAGGGCTCAAATTTCATCACATAGCCGGGATAACAACCAGCGGCGGATATATTGGCACGCATCGGTGCAAAACGCGATGCCGCCCCACCCAATATCTTTTGGAACATTGTTAAAGCCATCCGTACTATGGGAAGGGAGTCCGCAATAACAATCCGGACCCAACCGCACCGCCTAACGCCAACACTCGACACAACCGAGGCTCCGCCCGAGATAACACCCTCGCTCACGAAATAATGGCGGTTATCGCCCGTGGACGGAACCATTCCTAGCCTACCTAACTAGGCAGGAACTCCCCAAGACCAAAATGAGGCTCGCTGCATAGTACGGCGTTCTAAAGCCTATAAAGTCCATGAGGAGAGCTTTATAAGAAAAGCACTACGGAGTCCTTCAAAGGTGCATCTCAAGAGGAAGGGCGAAACCTCCTGGCTGAAATTCATGCCGGACTGGGTGGGCACCACGCCGCAGCCGGGCCCTTGTAGGCAAGGCCTTTCGACAGGATTTTATTGGCCGACGGCCCGGCATCTGCGAGGACTTAGTCCAACGATCGTCGGTTGCCGACTTTTGCTAACCAAAGCCACATGCCACCCACCGCCCTTAAAACTATACCCATCACTGGCCGTTCGCGGTGCAGGGGCTTGACATGGTTGGACCCCTCAAGGGAGGAACCCACAAGCAAAAATACCTATTGGTCATGGTGGACAAATTCACCAAATGGATAGAGGCCAAACCAGTTAAAACGGCCGAATCCGGACCAGTGATAGACTTCATATCAGGGGTAGTGCACCGTTACGGTGTCCCCCACAGTATCATCACTGACAATGGCACCAACTTCACGGCCGATGAGGTCAAATCATGGTGCAAAAACATGGGCATCAAGCTCGATTACGCCTCAGTCTATCACCCTCAAACCAACGGCCAAGTCGAACGGGCAAACGGTCTAATCATGAGCGGCATTAAACCCAGACTAGTGCGGTCCCTCAAGGAATCTAACACGCACTGGGTCGAGGAGCTCGACTCCGTACTCTGGGGGTTGCGGACTACGCCGAATCGTACTAGCGGATTCACACCATTCTTCATGGTGTACGGCGCAGAGGCAGTCTTGCCCTGCGACATAATACATGACTCACCTCGCGTACGCATGTATGAAGAAAGAGAAGCCGAGCTCGATCGGCAGGACAGTTTGGACACATTGGAGGAGGAGCGCGACGTGGCAAAAGCTTGTTCCGCATTCTATCAACAGCAGGCTCGAAGATATCAAAGCAGGGAAGTATGGGCCAAAGCTTATAACGTTGGCGAACTAGTTCTACGCCTGCCGGACAAGAAAAAGGACAAACTCAAGCCCAAATGGGAAGGTTCCTTCATCATCGACCAGGTCCTGACTGGCGGAGCATACCGTCTGCGAAACGCATCGGATAACCGACTCGAGCCGAACCCATGGACGCAGCCCGTCTACGAAGATTCTACGCCTAAGTGCCGGACTCCAAGTTCGTCTCCTTCCTCCGTCCGCATTCTTTATTTTTGCTTTTTGTTGTCTTTTATTTCTCTCCTTCCCCCTTCTTTTTCTTGTAGCCTCTAGAGGCTCGTTTGCGCTTTTTCCAAGACACACTTGACGCGTTGTCGCGCTCATCATATTCGGGGCTTCTTTAATGAAGCTTATTTATCTGGGCTTCATGCCCAAGCACATGTGTTAAACTTCCGCATGTACCTTTTATTCACCATTATATGCATCGATATGACTTAAGTTTTGGCCAAGCTGGGTTGCTCGGCTCTGTGCTTACCCCTACGTTCCCGATTGTTGGCTAGGTGGTAAAGGAGCACCTCTGCGATTATTCTTGCCGGGTCACCGGATGTGTACCTCGACCGGGTGAAGCTGAAAGCTAGCGTTCTTAAGGGAATATTCGGTCGGTGAACTGAAAGATGATTTTAACTATTTACATCTGCCCCGGATGATTTTCTGCTTTATAGCAGCTCGACATGCACTTTAGGGCATGCATCCCAATAAAGGAACCCTTAACGGAACTATTCTCCCTGGAAGATGTTTCTTACTACCCATGTAATATAACATAACTAGTTGGGCACTTGTCTGATACAGCAACAATGACCCCTACTCCTGGTCTCCATGCATACGACGGTTCTTATATAACCACGAAGGTATTCGTACACACTCCAGACTATTGGGTCCGGAGGTCGAAGCGAAAAGGTCCGCTATGACAAACGATCTACAATCCGGCTAGAAGACATTCTTTCATGTCATATTTTTACATAGTCAACTCCACTCATTGTATTCCTCCTCAATGCCATCTAATAGGCTATCTAATTTACAATCTTGCTGGGAATACTTGGCGGCCAATTGTACTTGGCGTACACTAACTTACAGGATCTCCATCCCATCCGCCCCACAGGTCCGACCTCGGCCATGTGGTTTGGGTCACAACCGTGTACCGCGTCTTCACCATGGCCCGAGCCTCCTGGCGCCTTTGATGGCAGGCCGATATCTTCCATAGCCGGAAGCGCCGCCGTGCTCCTTGAAGCCGCTCCGCCAGCTCCCCAATGCCTTCGGGCAGGGAGATAGATGGCCACAAGGCTTGGCCGATGCCTTTCATCACCTGCCGGACTCGTTCGTGCAGCTGACGCAATTCGGGAAGAAGATCACCCGAAGAACTGGGCATCTCCTCCTTAGGATGACCTGTGAGAAAACCTACAAACATGTTTATGTTAGTGGCCTTCCTCGCCGAACTCTTTTCAAAGTTCGCTCAAGCACTTACTGAAAATGCCGCGACGAAGCTGCCGATTCTCCTTTACGGAGTCAGCTAGCTGGGCACGAACGTCCTTTAGTTCCTCACCCAGCTTGGTGTTGGCGTCTTGGAGGTTATTCTTCTCCTGCCGCACCCTCGTAAGCACACTCTTGCCGGCCTTTAATCTGGCGAAGAGCTGTTGCTTGTCCGGATCTAGTCCGGCGCCATCTGCAATGTTTTGTCGATTTACACACCGCCGCACTTCATAAATTATTTATCTTCAAGCGTATATTACGGAGAGGGGGTCTGTGGCTCCCCAGAGCGGCTAGTGCGGCCTCAAGTTGGGCCCTGCACTCTTCCAGCTCCCGGGACGATCGGGTATTCTCTTTCAGAAGATCTGCATAACAAAATGATCCTTAAAATAGTTATTCTAACTATTTTAAGTCTCGGGGGCTACTGGCATATATAACTGTCAAATTTCCTTTCCCGTATGTCCTTCACATACTACTCCGTGGCTCTGGCTAGACCATCTTGAGCGGCACGGAGGTGCACATCTCCCGAATCAAAGGCATTCAAGGCCTCTTGGGAGAAACACGCGTCACGAAGAACTGTCCGGCGGCGCCTATGATTCAAGGCGCTCTCCACCTCGGAGTTGGTGGCGGACAACCTGTCGGCATCCTCTATCGGAGGAGCATCCGATGCACGTCTTGTGCTCGCCTCAGCCTCCGGACCCGGCTTTGAAGCTTGTCCGGTGAAGGTTCGATCGGCAGCCTCTCCGGACTCAGTCCGGCGAGCGCTCTTTTTCCTGAAAAGAGCATCAGCGTTAGTACGCCTTCCAGGAATCAATCTTGGGAGTATGGTGACATGACATACCGTTGCGGCAGAGTTTCGATCCGGACCGCACTTCTTTTTAACCTACGGGGCCGCGCTGCCCCTTGTTGGCCAGCCGCCGCAGGCTCGGCTTCCCGCCTCGAAGGTACCCCCTGCGAAACACCATTGGTATACCGTGATCAAAAATAAGCACGGATGGGTCATTATCAGGGTTTTGGGATCTTGGTCTCAGTTACCTGTGGGGCTGGAAGTATTCCGGGGTAATCGGCCGTAATGGCTACCAAAGCATTGTCGATGCTAAGCTGGTAGAACACCCCGTCGATCAACTCCACCGTTATATCCGGATCCTCTTCGGAGGTCGGATCGAGGGATCGCTCCGGATCCTCGGGTTGTGGGGGCGGGCTCTATATCTTCTCCACAGTCCGGCGCAGTTCCGGCGCAAAAACCATTAAATCAGATATTTAACTACGGGAATATGGATCGGACAGGTCACAAGGATGTTTGCTTACCCAGCTTCGAGGATTATTTGAAGAAAACTCCTTCAGTGGGTTGACACGGAGGAAATCCTCCTCCTCTCCTTTTTACATGGCAGACAAGATCTTCACCAGTTCGGTGACCGATCCTGGCCCTTTGTGGCCATGGCGGGTGGCATCGTCCTCCTCGTTGAAGTCCCACATGGGATGGCCCCTGTATTGGAGCGGCTGCACTCCCCTCAGAATGCAGATCGCCATGACCCCTGTCATGGTCAATCCGGCATGAGCCAGTAACCTTATTCGGCTCATCAAATAACGGACATCCCGGTCATCTTCTCTCCGGGGGCTCCGAGGGCGCCAGCTTAGGCGCTTCTTCAGAGGAGCATTGCTGAACTCCGGAAGGCCGATCCGAACAGGATCCGGCAGCGGGACATCCTCCATGTAAAACCATTCCGAAGGCCAGTCTTCGGACGCCTTCTTTGGGGTTCCGGACAGGTATCCGGTCCCGGCGATGCGCCATAGCTCGGCTCCGCCCACTTGATATATTGACCCCTCATGAGAACGGGGTACTAGGCAGAATATTCTCTTCCACAGCCCGAAATGAGCCTCGATGCCCAGGAAGAGTTCGCAAAGGGCCACGAAGCCCGCGATGTGCAAGATGGAGGCATGAGTAATATGGTGCAGTTGGAGGCCGTAGAACTCCAAGAGCCCCCGGAGAAACGGATGGATTGGAAATCCGAGTCCTCTTACTAGATAAGAGATGAAGCACACCCGCTCTCCTTTAGAGGGATCGGGGACGCTCTCCGCTCGCTTTCCGCCCTTGTAGGTGGCAAGTACGGCTCGAACCGGAACCATGAAGGCCGGAGGAGAAATCCCTTGGCTTGAGTATAACTAGCTCGCTATGCGGGATGAGCATCTCTCCCAATTTCTGGCTGGGGGCTGGGAGCGAGAGGAGGAGGAGCGTCGACCGTCCATGATGGAATGGGCTTTGGTCGAGGCGCTCGATGAAAGCTCGCAAAGGGGGGTGGTGTGACTCAGATCTAGATCCTTGCCCTTTATAAGCGGCTCCTTTCATGCGGCTAGGGGGTAATTATAAAATACACCGGCTTTCAGCATTCATTCAAACACGTGGAAGATGGACATTATTGGGCGCAGGTTGAGGAGCGCAGCATTTATCGAAGCGGACACTATTCGACAAGTATATGGAATTTGGAGAAGAACCCACCTCGCAATGCGAAGACAATCAACGCTACGGACTCATCGTCATTGAAGCCTGGTTCGGGGCTCTTGAGGAGTCCCGGACTAGGGGTGTCCGGATAGCGGACTACCGCCACGGCGGACTCCAAGACTATGAAGATACAAGATTGAAGACTTCGTCCCGTGTCCGGATGGGACTTTCCTTGGCGTGGAAGGCAAGCTTGGCGATACGGATATGTAGATCTCCTACCATTGTAATCGACTCGTGTAACCCTAACCTATCCGGTGTCTATATAAACCGGAGGGTTTTAGTCCGTAGGACGAACAACAATCATACCATAGGCTAGCTTCTAGGGTTTAGCCTCCTTGATCTCGTGGTAGATCTACTCTTGTACTACCCATATCATCAATATTAATCAAGCAGGAGTAGGGTATTACCTCCATCGAGAGGGCCCGAACCTGGGTAAAAACATCGTGTCCCTTGTCTCCTGTTTACCATCCACCTAGACGCACAGTTCGGGACCCCCTACCCGAGATCCGCCGGTTTTGACACCGACAATGTGCGTGTGATTCTCCTTCCTACTTACGCGCCGGTCCGGGATGTGGATAAAACAGTGGTCTTTTCACGACGCATCCTTGCAGTGAAGGAAATATGCCCTAGAGGCAATAATAAAGTTGTTATTTATATTTCCTTATATCATGATAAATGTTTATTATTCATACTAGAATTGTAATAACCGGAAACTTAGTACATGTGTGAATACATAGACAAACAGAGTACCCCTAGTATGCCTCTACTTGACTAGCTCGTTAATCAAAGATGGTTAAGTTTCCTAGCCATAGACATGTGTTGTCATTTGATGAATGGGATCACATCATTAAAGAATGATGTGATGAACAAGACCCACCCGTTAGCTTAGCACTATGATCGTTTAGTTTATTGCTATTGCTTTCTTCATGACTTATACATGTTCCTATGACTATGAGATTATGCAACTCCCGAATACCGGAGGAACACTTAGTGTGCTATCAAACGTCACAACGTAACTGGGTGATTATAAAGATGATCTAAAGGTGTCTCCAATGGTGTTTGTTGAGTTGGCATAGATCAAGATTAGGATTTGTCACTCCGAGTATTGGAGAGGTATCTCTGGGCCCTCTCGGTAATGCACATCACTATAAGCCTTGCAAGCAATGTGACTAATGAGTTAGTTGCGGGGTGATGCATTACGGAACGAGTAAAGAGACTTGCCGGTAACGAGATTGAACTAGGTATGGTGATACCGATGATCGAATCTCGGGCAAGTAACATATCGATGACAAAGGGAACAACATATGTTATTATGTGGTTTGACCGATAAAGATCTTCGTAGAATATGTAGGAGCCAATATGAGCATCCAGGTTTCGCTATTGGTTATTGACCGTAATGTGTCTTGGTCATGTCTACATAGTTCTCGAACCCGTAGGGTCCGCACGCTTAACGTTCGATGACGATTTGTATTATGAGTTATGTGATTTGATGTACCGAAGTTCGCTCAGAGACCCGGATGAGATCACGGACATGACGAGGAGTCTCGAAATGGTCGATACATAAAGATTCATATATTGGAAGGTTACATTCGGACACCGGAATGGTTCGGGTCGTATCGGATGAGTTTCGGAGTACTGGGGGTTACCGGACCCCCCCCCCCCCAGGAAGTTATTGGGCCTCATGGGCCTAGTGGTGGAAGAGAGGAGGCAGGCCAGGGAGTGGCGCGCACCCCCTAGCCCAAAACAAATTGGACTAGGGTTGGGGGGCTGGCCCCCCTTTCCTTCTCTTCTCCTCCTCCTTCCCCCTTCTCCTTGTGGGAATAGGAAAGGGGGGGGGGGTGAATCCTACTTGGAGTAGGACTCCCCCCCTTGGGCGCGCCACACCTTGGCTGGCCTCCTCCTCCCTTCCACCTTTATATACGTGGGAGGGGGGCACCCCAAAGGCACACCAAAGTTTCTCTTAGCCGTGTGCGGTCCGCAGTTACACACCTTTGGCATATCGTCGTAGTGCTTAGGCGAAGCCCTGTGGCGGTAATTTCATCATCACCGTCGCCACGCCATCGCGCTGACGCAACTCTCCCTCGGCCTCAACTGGATCAATAGTACGAGGGATGTCATCGAGCTGAACGTGTGCTGAACACGGAGGTGCCGTACGTTCGGTGCTAGGATCGGTCGGATCGTGAAGACGTACGACTACATCAACTGCGTTGATAAACGCTTCCACTTTCGGTCTATGAGGGTACGTGGACACACTCTCCCCGCTCGTTGCTATGCTTCTCCTAGATAGATCTTGCGTGATCGTAGGAAATTTTTTGAAATACTACATTCCCCAACAGTGGCATCCGAGCCAGGTCTATGCGTAGATGTTATATGCACGATGTCGGTGTTCTGGGAACAGGGTCCCCAGACTTGCCTGCCTGTGGCCCACGGCGTGGCTCCACCAGCGGCCCTGTACGGCCCATCTTTACCAGCAAACACTTAAGACCCTCGCGATGGGCCAAGCCTCATGAGGCGAACGACGCAAGACCTCCTCGGGGGCAGCCTCACCAGGCTAGCTCACGAGGGGCGGAGAGATCAAGGCAAGGGGAACCTCACGAGGTTCCCATGACGTAAGCCATGACGACCAAGACCAGGCGGGCGCCAGCGAGCGTAGTGTCCTCGTTTCCTCTTTGGTGCTAAAGAGGCAAGCGCAAGCGAGGAGTCCCGAGGCATCAGGCAAAGGTTTCCATATCGGTGCAACGAGACCAAGACCAGCAGGACGGTAAGATAGAGGTCACCGTGGAGCCCAAGAAGGCGTCACCACCAGAGCCTTTGGCAGGCGAAGACCACCTTTAGTCAGGATAGCATGTACTAGTTGTCCCCCTTCAAATTGGCCGTTGTGGCATCCCTTCCCACTCAATATTTGGGAAGAGGACCAAGGCCTCTATAAATAGGACTAGCCATCACCATAGGAGGCAACTCATCTTGGACGAGATCCATCCTCACCCACACAAGCTCACCAAGCACAAGAACACCTCTCCTCAGGAGGCTGTTCTTCCCTTGTACTGTTCATCCTCAGCCCAAGAGGCAATCCACCACACCACACTGGAGTAGGGTATTACACCACATCAGTGGCCCGAACCAGTATAAATCTCGTGTCTCTTGTTCTGTGGGTTCGTCGAGCTAGGCCGTGAGATCTTGATGCGTGCGAGCTAGAGGGAGGAGAGACCTTCATGCGCACCCCAATGTTCGAACCTCAAGGGTTTTGCCGGAACCGGAAATCCGACATTTGGCGCGCCAGGTAGGGGTGCGCTGAAGCTTTCCTCTCATCGATCCGCGTTTCGCCACTCCATCAAGTTCATGGCCGACGCTCGCCGGGCCCGCGCTGAGCGCCGGGCCGCTCTCACCACTTGTGTCGCTCAGACAGCCCCTATCGGCGGGCCTCCCCGTCGTTCTCCGTCACCCGCCGCCAACACCGCCACCGGTCCGGGGGGAAACGAGCACCAAGCGTCCTCCGTGCACCCCTCCGTGCGGCGAGATGGCCGCACCGCCACTCCGTCGCTGACCCCAGCCAGCTCATCGTCTCACGCTCGTCGCGCTCCCACGGACGCGCAGGCCGCGCTACTCATGGCACGCGAGCTCCTGCGCTACCGCCCGGTCGACGACCTCTACGAGGACTTGTTGTACCGCATCGTTGAGCTCGTCAGCGCCGTTGGGGGCTCCCCCGCACCATCCTTCTCCTGCCTCGCCCTCCGCCAGCTGCGGGCGACGTAGCTCATGGAGCACCTCCGCCACCTCTGCACCAAGAAGACACTCTGGCGCCAAGACGCATGGCCCCTCGGCACGACCCGCCGCGCCGGGCGCCCGCGCGGGAAGAAGGAAGCTGCCAAGAAGTTCCCCGGCCACAAGAAAACGCTCCACCGCTCCCAGCACCGCCATGCCAGGATCGCTTGCCGCGACAGGGCCACGCGCCACTTGCCGTGGCGGCGTGGGGACGCCAAGATCAAGCTCCGCCTCCACGACGGGCCCCGGTGGCCACGGCCGGCTGCCGCGCCTTCACTCCTGAGCTGCGTGGCATTGTCTGGCCGGGCAAGTTCAAGCCGGATCTGCCTCCTCGCTACGACGGCACCCTCGACCCTGCGGAATTCTTGCAGCTCTACGAGCTGAGCATCGAGGCGGCCAACGGCGATGAAAAGGTCATGGTGAACTGGTTCCCCATGGCTCTCAAGGACAGCGCCCGCTCATGGCTCCTAAACCTGCCCCCGGGCTCGATCTCTTCCTGGGATGAGATGCGCGACCGCTTCGTCGCTAACTTCCAGGGCACTCGTGACCGCCCTCCGGCCGCGGGTGACCTGCGTCGTATCAAGCAGCAGCCAGGAGAGACCTTGCAGAAGTACATCCAGCGCTTCAACAGTGTTCGTCTCAAGATCCCCAAGGTGACGGACGAGGCCATCTTTTCGGTGTTTTCCGATGGCGTCCGCGACGTCAAGATGAAGGAGGAGCTCGCCATCCATGAGGAGCTATGCACGGCTCTGGAGCTATTCAACATGGCGACTAAGTGCGCAAGAGCTGAGGAAGGGCGCCTTTCCCTCCTCGAGCTCCCTGCTACCGACCCAGAGGAGAAGAAAGCCAAGGCCAAAGACGTGAAGCGCAAAGGAGTGGTCGTACTCGTGGCGGAGCCTGATACAAAGCGCGGCCGGGACCATCCAGTCGTCCAAGAGCAGCCGACCGTTCTGCGCCTTCCACAACGTACACAGCCACAACACCAACGACTGTCAGGAGCTCAGGGCCATTCGAGATGGACGCTTCGGTCGATGCCCCGAGTGCAACGACTGGGGCTACGGCCGAGGAGGAGGAAGAGGCGGAGGTTGCTGGGACGATCGCGGCCCACGCCAGGAGTGGCGCGACCGGCCTCGTGAGGACCGCTGGCAGGATCAGCCTCGTGAGGAAGCCTGGAGGGATCAGCCTCGCGAGGACCGCCCTTAGGGCAACGCTGGTCTTCCTCTGCTGCCGCCACCACCCAGAAGGAACGACGACCACCATCAGGATGAAGGAGCTGGGGGCTTCCAGGAACCGCGCGCTGATACGTCTCCAACCTATCTATAATTTTTTATTGTTCCATGCTATTATATTATCTGTTTTGGATGTTTAATGGGCTTTACTAAGCACTTTTATATTATTTTTGGGACTAACCTATTAACCGGAGGCCTAGTGCAAATTGTTGTTTTTTTTGCCTATTTCAGTGTTTCGCATAAAAGGAATATCAAACGGAGTCCAAACGGAATGAAACCTTCGGGAGAGTTATTTTTGGAACAAACGTGATCCAGGGGACTTGGAGTGGACGTCAAGAAAGAAGCAAGGAGGCCACGAGGCAGGGAGGCGCGCTTGCCCCCCTGGGCGCACCCCCACCCTCGTGGGCCCCTCGCAGCTCCACCGACCTACTTGTTCCTCCTATATATATCCATATACCCCGAAAACATCCAGGAGCACCGCGAAACCCTATTTCCACCGTCGCAACCTTCTGTACCCGTGAGATCCCATCTTGGGGCCTTTTCTGGCGCTCCACTGGAGGGGGAATCGATCACAGAGGGCTTCTACATCAACACCATGGCCTCTCTGATGATGTGTGAGTAGTTTATCACAGACCTTCGGGTCCATAGTTATTAGCTAGATGGCTTCTTCTCTCTCTTTGGATCTCAATACAAAGTTCTCCTCGATCTTCTTGGAGATCTATTCGATGTAATTCTTTTTGCGGCGTGTTTGTCGAGATCCGATGAATTATGGGTTTATGATCAAGATTATCTATGAACAATATTTGAATCTCCTCTGAATTCTTTTATGTATGATTTAATATCTTTGCAAGTCTCTTCGAATTATCGGTTTGGTTTGGCCTACTAGATTGATCTTTCTTGCAATGGGAGAAGTGCTTAGCTTTGGGTTCAATCTTGCGTTGCTTTCGATCCCGGTGATGTTAGGGAAATGACACGTATTGTATTGTTGCCATCGAGGATAAAAAGATGGGGTTTATATCATATTGCTTGAGTTTATCCCTCTACATCATGTCATCTTGCCTAATGCGTTACTCTGATCTTATGAACTTAATACTCTAGATGCATGCTGGATAGCGGTCAATGTGTGGAGTAATAGTAGTAGATGCAGAATCGTTTCGGTCTACTTGTCGCGGACGTGATGCCTATATACATGATCATGCCTAGATATTCTCATAACTATGCACTTTTTTATCAATTGCTCGACAGTAATTTGTTCACCCACCGTAATACTTATACTATCTTGAGAGAGTGAAACCTATGGCCCCCGGGTCTATTTTCCATCATATTAATCTCCCGTCAACTAGCTATTTCTAGCGCCGTTTATTTTACAATCTTTACTTTTCAATCTATACAACAAAAATACCAAAAATATTTATCTTATTATCTCTATCAGATCTCACTTTTGCAAGTGGCCGTGAAGTGATTGACAACCCCTTTATTGCGTTGGTTGCAAGGTTCTTATTTTTTTGTGCAGGTACGAGGGATTTGCGTGTAGCCTCCTACTGGATTGATACCTTGGTTCTCAAAAACTGAGAGAAATACTTACGCTACTTTGCTGCATCACCCTTTCCTCTTCAAGGGAAAACCAACGCATGCTCAAGAGGTAGCAAGAAGGATTTCTGGCGCCATTGCCGGGGACTCTACGCACAAGTCAAGACATACCAAGTATTCATCACAAACTCTTATCCCCCGCATTACATTATTTGCCATTTTCCTCTCCCCCACTTCACCTATGCCGTTTTATTCGCCCTCTTTTTCCGTTCGCCTTTTTTTGCTTGCTCCTTGTGTGCTTGTGTGTTGGATTGTTTGTCACGATGGCTCAAGACAATACTAAATTGTGTGACTTTTCCAATACCAACAGCAATGATTTTCTTAGCACTCCGATTGCTCCTATTACCGATGCTGAATCTTGTGAAATTAATACTGCTTTGCTGAATTTTGTCATGAAAGATCAATTTGCTGACCTTCCTAGCGAAGATGCCGCTACCCATCTAAACAACTTCGTTGATTTGTGTGATATGCAAAAGAAAAAAGACGTGGATAATGATATTGTTAAATTGAAGCTATTTCCGTTTTCGCTTAGAGATCGTGCTAAAACTTGGTTTTCGTCTTTGCCCAAAAATAGTATTGATTCTTGGAATAAGTGCAAAGATGCTTTTATCTCTAAGTATTTTCCTCCCACTAAGATCATCTCTCTTAGAAACGATATTATGAATTTTAAGCAACTTGATCATGAACATGTTGCACAAGCTTGGGAGAGGATGA
The DNA here is from genome assembly GCA_021605205.1 of Aegilops longissima. Lineage (NCBI taxonomy): Eukaryota > Viridiplantae > Streptophyta > Magnoliopsida > Poales > Poaceae > Aegilops > Aegilops longissima. Next base: position 538,773,763 of record CM038682.1, read on the forward strand.
AATTAATGATACGTAATTGCCCTACACATGGTTTGAATTTATGGATGATTATACAAAAAAATATGCCAGATTGAATTTTGCTTCTAGAAATCTTTTAGATTCGGCCGCGGGAGGCACTTTTATGGAAATCACTTTAGGAGAAGCTACTAAACTCCTAGATAATATTATGGTTAATTATTCTGAATGGTACACCGAAAGATCTACTAGTAAAAAGGTTCATGCGATTGAAGAGATTAATGTTTTGAGTGGAAAGATGGATGAACTTATGAAATTGTTTGCTAATAGGAGTGTTCCTTATGACCCTAATTATATGCCTTTGTCCACTTTGATTGAGAATAATAATGAATCTATGAATGTGAATTTTGTTGGTAGGAACAATTTTGGTAACAACGCTTATAGAGGAAACTTTAATCCTAGGCCGTTTCCTAGTAATTCCTCTAATAATTATGGTAATACCTACAACAACTCTTATGGAAATTTTAATAAGATGCCCTCGGATTTTGAGACTAGTGTTAAAGAAATTATGATTTCTCAAAAGAATTTCAATGCTTTGCTTGAAGAAAAATTGCCTAAGATTGATGAGTTGGCTAGGAACGTGGATAGAATTTCTCTTGATGTTGATTCCTTGAAACTTAGATCTATTCCACCTAATCATGATATCAATGAGTCTCTCAAAGCTATGATAATTTCCAATGATGAGTGCAAAGAAAGAACTGCTAGGATGCGTGCTAAAAAGGATTGCTTTGTGAAAGCGTGTTCTTATAGTTTTCATGATAATAAGGATGAAGATCCAAAAGTGATTGATGTGTCTCCTATTAAATCTTTGTTTTGCAATATGAATCTTGATAATGATGGGACTGGAGATTACTCAACTTTAGTTAAAAGGCTTCCCAATGATTTGGAGTTTTTAGATCTTGATGCAAAAATTGGTAAAAATGGGATTGAAGAAGTCAAAACTTTACATAGCAATGAACCCACTATTTTGGATTTCAAGGAATTTAATTATGATAATTGTTCTTTAATAGATTGTATTTCCTTGTTGCAACTCATGTTAAATTATCCTCATGCTTATAGTCAAAATAAAGCTTTTACCAAACATATCATTGATGCTTTAATGCAATCTTATGAGGAAAAGCTTGAATTAGAAGTTTCTGTCCCTAGAAAACTTTATGACGAGTTTGAACCTACTATTAAAATTAAGATTAAAGATCATGAATGCTATGCTTTGTGCGATTTGGGTGCTAGCGTTTCCACGATTCCAAAAACTTTGTGTGATGTGTTAGGTTTCCGTGAATTTGATGATTGCTCTTTAAACTTGCATCTTGCGGATTCCACCATTAAGAAACCTATGGGAAGAATTAATGATGTTCTTATTGTTGCAAATAGGAATTATGTGCCCGTGGATTTCATTGTTCTTGACAAAGGTTGCAATCCTACATGTCCTATTATTCTTGGTAGACCTTTCCTTATAACGATTGGTGCAATTATTGATATGAAAGAAGGGAATATTAGATTCCAATTTCCATTAAGGAAAGGCATGGAACACTTTCATAGAAATAAAATTAAATTACCTTATGAATCTATTATGAGAGCCACTTATGGATTGCACACTAAAGATGGTAATACCTAGATTGATTCTCGCTTTTATGCCGAGCTAGGGGAGTTAAACGATAGCGCTTGTTGGGAGGCAACCCAATTTTATTATTGTTTCTTTCTTTTTGGTTCTGTTTAGCAATAAATATTTGATGTAGCCTCTCGTTAGATGTGGTTTTATGTTTTAATTAGTGTTTGTGCCAAGTAAAACCTATAGGATCTTCTTGGATGATAGTTATTTGATCTTGCTGAAAAAGTCAGAAACTTTCTGCTCACGAAAACAATTATTAAAAATCACCAGAACGTGATAAAATACTGATTCCAATTGAAGTAGATCAATGAACAAATTATCTAGGTCTTCCTATTTTGGTACAATTTTTGAGTTATAGAAAGTTTGCGTTTGATACAGATTACTATAGACTGTTCTGTTTTTGACAGATTCTGTTTTTCGTGTGTTGTTTGCTTATTTTGATGAATCTATGGCTAGTATCGGAGGGTATGAACCATAGAGAAGTTGGAATACAGTAGGTTTAACACCAGTATAAATAAATAATGAGTTAATTACAGTACCTTAAAGTGGTGGCTTGTTTTATTTCGCTAACGGTGCTCATGAGATTTTCTGTTGAGTTTTGTGTTGTGAAGTTTTCAAGTTTTGGGTAAAGATTTGATGGATTATGGAATAAGGAGTGGCAAGAACCTAAGCTTGGGGATGCCCAAGGCACCCCAAGGTAAAACTCAAGAACAACCAAAAGCCTAAGCTTGGGGATGCCCCGGAAGGCATCCCCTCTTTCGTCTTCATCTATCAGTAACTTTACTTGGTGCTATATTTTTATTCACCACATGATATGTGTTTTGCTTGGAGCTTCTTGTGTGATTTGAGTTTTTGATTTTTAGTTTACCACAATCATCCTTTCTGTACACACCTTTTGGGAGAGACACACATGAATCAGAATTTATTAGAATACTCTATGTGCTTCACTTATATCTTTTGAGCTAGATAATTTTGCTCTAGTGCTTCGCTTATATCTTTTTAGAGCACGGTGGTGGTTTTATTTTATAAAAATTATATTGATCTCTCATGCTTCACTTATATCATTTTGAGAGTCTTTTAGAACAACATGGTAATTTTCTTTGGTTATGAATTTAGTCCTAAAGTGATGAGCATCCAAGATGGATATAATAAAAACTATTATATAAAGTGCATTGAATACTATGAGAAGTTTGATACTTGATAATTGTTTTGAGATATGAAGATGGTGATATTAGAGTCATGCTAGTTGAGTAGTTGTGGATTTGAGAAATACTTGTTCTAAAGGTTGTGATTCCCGTAGCATGCACGTATGGTGAACCGTTATGTGATGAAGTCGGAGCATGATTTATTTATTGATTGTCTTCCTTATGAGTGGCGGTCGGGGACGAGCGATGGTCTTTTCCTACCAATCTACCCCCTAGGAGCATGCGCGTAGTACTTCGTTTTGATAACTAATAGATTTTTGCAATAAGTATGTGAGTTCTTTATGACTAATGTTGAGTCCATGGATTATACGCACTCTCACCCTTCCACCATTGCTAGCCTCTCTAATACCGCACACCTTTCGCCAGTATCATACACCCACCATATACCTTCCTCAAAACAGCCACCATACCTACCTATTATGGCATTTCCATAGCCATTCCGAGATATATTGTCATGCAACTTACCACCGTTTCGTTTATTATGACACGTTTCATCATTGTCATATTGCTTTGCATGATCATGTAGTTGACATCATATTTGTGGCAAAGCCACCTTCATAATTCTTCCATACATGTCACTCATGAGTCATTGCATATCCCGGTACACCGCCGAAGGCATTCACATAGAGTCATATTTTGTTCTAAGTATTGAGTTGTAAGTAAATAAAAGTGTGATGATGATCATTATTAGAGCATTGTCCCAAGTGAGGAAAGGATGATGGAGACTATGATTCCCCACAAGTCGGGATGAGACTCCGGACGAAAAATAAAAAAAGGGAAAAAAGAGGCCATAAAAAAAGAGAAAAAGGCCCAAATAAAAAAATGAGAGAAAAAGAGAGAAGGGACAATGTTACTATCCTTTTACCACACTTGTGCTTCAAAGTAGCACTATGATCTTCATGATAGAGAGTCTCCTATGTTGTCA